>CM050515.1:1867500-2397500 GCA_027563665.1 Antrozous pallidus
GCTCCTCCTCCCTTAGCCTGCCTCCTGCTCCACCCCGCCTCCCCCTTATCCCCTCTCTTTATGCCTCAAACCCAGGTCTGAGATCCGAACATGGCATTTAACTCCTAATTCCCCTTGGGAAGCAGGCCGAATAGGCCCCTCTTAGAAGGTGACCCTGCAAACCCAAGCCTTGAAGCAGATCTGAGGCCCACGGACTGTGCGTGGTGGGGGTGCAACAAGAGGACAAGCATTGCCTGGAGAATGTTTCACGTGCGGAAACAAGGCCACCGACTGGAAAAGGCCGTGCCTTCGGCCCCGGCCTCCAACCAAGCCCTGCGGTCAAAACGGCCACTGGGAAAGTGACTGCCCCTGGGAAAGTGACAGGCCCTCTGTGTCTCAGCACAGAGGGGCCATCCTTCCAGGTCTGACCAGCCGATGGCCATGCTGGAAATGGCTGAAGACTGCAGATGCCCAGACTCGACAACCCCCATCACCCACGCAGACCCCAGGTTAATGCTCCAGGTAACGGGTGAGCAGGTCTCCTTTCTGGTCAACACGGGTGCTACCTTCTCTGTCCTGCCTTCCTTTGCTGGGCCACTTTTCCTTCGCGATCTCGGTCCTGGGTACTGATGGCAAACCACCCTTCAGCTCTGAAAACTGCTCTGGCTTCAGCGCCTCCTCACCCCGCCCTCTCCCCTGCTCCACCCTTCCAAGGGAACAACTTTCTTGCTGGCACAAGCTTATCAATTATTTAATGGAAGGGGAAAGAATGGTAAAAGGACCCACTATACCAGGCCACTAAAGAAACACCAGTAGGCCTCCTCTTCTCACCCTCCCTTGTTCGCCAGGCTTTTTCTAACTCCAGGATACCCTTCTGGCATCTCTCTCCCTCTTTCCCAGACATCTCTAAACCTTTCCAACTATTTTACTAATGAAAACAGGGAATAGCTATGGGGGTCCTCACCGCTACAAGGGCCAGACTTCACCCCATCTGTCCAGACAGCTTGATCCCACGGTTCAAGGATGACAACCCTGCCTCCGGACTCTGACTGCAGCCGCTGTTCTCACCAAGGAGGCCCAGAAGCTCCATCCAGCAACCCTTACAGGTCTTTTTCACCCATAGACTACAGCACCGTCTGTGCTCCTCCCCTCCCCATTACATGTAGGAAATCCATCTCCTGTTCCTTGAGAATCCTGACATCTCCCAAACCCAGTCCATAGCACTGAACCCAGCCACTCTCCTCCACCCAACCTGTGGCAACGCACTCCTGCCCCAGGTTGTCAGAGGCCCTCTCTCTAGAAATTCACAGCTTCTGGCCGGACCCCCTGCCCATGGACCTGACCGGAATCCAGGCTACACCAAGGAGCCCCACCTCCTGCAAGCCCTTTTCAGGAGCCTCACCTTCTTAAGCCCTTTTTAGACAACTGCTCCAGGAACACGCTGACCGGTTTCTACCCGGCCAGGACCAGCCGACCACGGCTCCCAGGACCAGCCGACCACAGCTCCCAGGGCCAGCCCTCCAGCTGGGAGAACTCGTCCTCCTAAAGAACCTTACTCTCCCTCAAGTTGTATTTCAGCTCCAGGCCCAGAAAAGCAGCAAAAGCAGACAAGTGACGCTGTGGCAACCTCAGGACCAGCTTTTACCTCCAAGTGACTCAACTGGATCGCTCTTGAGACTTCACCAACCAGTCCTTTGGGAAAACCATGTTTCTTGCAGAACAGAATGCAGACGTTCGCCAACCAGAAGATAGATCTGCCACTGAATTCAGAAAACAACACCAGAATCCTTGAGACTCCGGGTAGACGCCCCTAACGACGACCCCACTCAGCTGGAAGTAGCTACGGAAGATGGACCTTTGCCCCCTAGACCTTGCCTGGACTCTCAATTATTTTTTAATATTATCAGAAGCCTGGAATGATAGGTACACTGCCCCCCCCAACTGGTGGGCGGAGTCATGATGTAATTGACATCTGCCACAGAGACATTGAGCCACCAATCAATCACATACCAGAGTGCCTTGTGTCTCACCCCTTCCCATTCCGCCCTGGGCCCAACCTCTGCCTGTTCTGACCCTTAAAATGTGTCTCAGTGCACCACGTGGCACCTTTTCTCCGGGACTGTTCTCCCAGGCAGTCCGGGAGGAGGTCCGGCTGAGTCCCCTCTTTTCCCCTTCCCCTGACCCCAGTCACAGGACGCAGCTTCCCCGCCTCTATTCCCCCCGAGCCTGTGAACCCGCCCGGAGACCCCCAATAAAGCCTGATCTATTCGCTCACTTATTCGGACTCCCTGCTTGCAGTTTCTCTCATGGCAGCGTAGAACCTTACAGTACAGAAATTCATTTTTGAGAAAAATCTTGTATTTTTTTTGGAAAATTAGTTCAAAATATATTGTAGTCTTTATGTGTAATATGTGTAGTTAAATTTCACCTGGGATATAATATTTTATTGGTCTAATTAATAAAAGAAGATTAATTGGTCTGAACCAAATTTTTAATATTAATGTCTTTTAGAATAATTACAAAAAGTGTGTTGAAAAATGTTAATCCAAGAAATGCTGGATATTTACTTTTTGTAAATTATTGAAAATTAAGATTTCTAAGAATGAAGAATTCTAATACACACACACAAAAAGGTCTGTACAAATTGCTGATGGCGTGACAGAAAGAAAAAATATTGAAATGGAGATGCTTAATGGAAGGACTGAGGCATGATTATGCATTTTGAAGGAAAAAGAAGGTGGTTTCTAAAGTTGGCTGTAGGTGATTCTAATAGGCCCTGGAATGCCTCAGGATCTTCCTACAATGAAAACTAGGGACCAATTTCTTAATAACTGTGTACTGGGTATCTCTTCTACTTTTATCTCTGTCAGGTTAGAAGGCCTCCTGATCCAAGGCCCTCTTGAGTTTCTGGTTCATCACCATTGACCAGAGACTACATTTGTTTAAACAAGACTTGGAAGAGGAGCAAGCTGGAACCCTCCTGGGAAGAACCTTATCTGTCTTGCTTACTACAGAGACTGCTGTTTGGACTGCAGAGCATGGTTGAAGCCATCACACATGGGTTAAGGGTGGATATACCTCAACTTGAATAGCCATACCCGGACATATCCCCTTGAAGTGATGCTAAAAACTGAGCTGTCTTAATAACCATTATGTACTGGCCTCTATTTGCTTAAGGAATCTGCCAAATTGCAGGAACTTACAATATGGGCTGGAGAAAAGTGTGCAATCTGGGCATCAGTTATAGATAACTTGAATGACTTCGATATTTCAGCCTTTAGGTCAAAAGATTGGCCAGGACTAGATTTAGGAGTAGATGTCATAGGACAAGGTCCCCTAGGCCACTGCCACCACCATGCAAATAGAAGCAGGGTATAAGGGAACGAATGCCTGGGTGGAATGGATTAAGTATTCTGTTCACACCCTGAATAAAGTGACTGTTATGCTTGTGTGGCAGGAAGGCTAGAGGCCCAATGGTCCCATTCCCATTCGGTTGGACCTCAGACAGTAACGGGATGGAGTGTGCGCTTGCCTCGTACCAGGAGGAAACCATCTTGGGAAACGCTTCCTGTAAGACTCTCGCTCTGTTGTTCCCATTCAACAGAGGTAAAGACCATCCTCCGACATAAACTATGCCTCCTGCTTCTCAAGGAGGGGGACAGTGCTCAGAGTTTATGAGGAACGCATCCGGGTGTGTAAATGGCCGAGTATCTCCATCGTGCTGTACTGTCGTACCCCGTGCTATGTCTGGTGATGTCATGGGGGACCCTGACTGGTGGCCTTGCCCAGAAAATGGAGTGGACCTTGCGCTCTGATACAATTGGCTATCCCTTTCACATTGGCATATCGTAGACCTTTTTCAATGGACAGACAGACTAGGAAGAGGAAAGAGAGTTTATGGGATTCCTTTGATCCCTATATACATACAATGGGGTTCCAGGAGGAGTGTCAAGAAGTTTAAGGCTAGGAAATCAAAATGATGCAGGGTTTGAGTCTGTCCTGTGTTGGTGGCCCACTGTGAACAAGAATGTGGTGGATTAGTTATATTTTCTAGAACCAGCAAAGGCTTGTTAACTAGGCTTGAGATGCAGCTAAAGGGATAGTGAACAGCTAGATGCCAGCAGTAGAGTGTCCTGGGAGAACAGGCAGAAGAAGGAGGAAGATATGTAATGTTGGGGCCAGTGCTGTGCATTCATCCATGACAACACGACAGATGAACCATCACTGAGCCTAAGACACTGGCAGTTTTTTTGTTGTTTTTTTAAAAATATATATTTTATTGATTTTTCACAGAGGAAGGGAGAGGGAAAGTCAGAAACATCGATGGGAGAGAAACATCAATCAGCTGCCTCCTGCACACCTCCAACTGGAGATGTGCCCGCAGCCAAGGTACATGCCCTTGACCGGAATCGAACCCGGAACCTTTCAGTTTGCAGCCCAATGCTCTATCCACTGAGCCAAACTGGTTCGGCAAGACACTGGCAGTTTTAGTGATGAGTGAGCTGGAGCCTGGGATTGAGGTCCTTTCTCTGATGCACCAGAGCAATCATGTCCACTTCACCCCTTTGTTTAGGAGCTACAGTGATGGGATGTCACATAGTCCCATATCTTATCCAAGGTTAAATTGGAACAGCATTGACCAAACAACAAATTAGTCTCGTCCTAGACACTGCAGAGCAGAAAAGTCAATGGATGTTAGCCAAGTTTGAAGAAAAGAGTTTAAATAAATAAAAGAGGAGAATTGTGAGAATAAGCAAGTCATCTTTTCTGTCAAAGAACAGTTTAGACAGAGGCTATGTTGGCCACATGGCTTGCAGCTCCCCTGAGGGCTGCCATCTTAAAATAGCAAAGGCCAACCCCTCCCTTTGAATTAGCCAATGGTGAAAGACTGTGTGCCTGAGCTCCAAACAAGAGCAAAGGACAGGTCATGTGCGTCAGGGATTATAGAGCAGAGCGGACTGTCTGCTCGATGTGCACGCAGTTCCAGACCATGTGTGTGCACCCTTCTATGTAGAAGTAAATATGTTTGCCTGCTGCCTGGCTCCCGAGTGTTTTTTATTCTACCAGAACCCCTGACCTGGGGGGCTCACCTTATTTCTAACACAGCCAAAGCTAGCAGAGGTGGCTGACAGGGTGAGCCCAAGGATCATGGGTGTGACCCAGCTCCTGGTCAGATGACGGCCAAAGATAGAGGGCTTCAGGAATGACCTAAGAGTCTCATGATAGTGTTCTGTGCTAAAGCCTGGAACAGAGGTCCAAGAGGGGAAGGGTACGCAGCCTGAGGAGACAGGGGTCAGAGTTACCATTCAGAGGGCAGAATTCCAAGGTAGCCAGGTCCTGGCCCTAGCCATAGTCAGTGGAAGGAAGAGATCAGGTTTCCAATTTTACCTTAATCACTTACTAGCTGAGTGGCCACACAAGGCCCTTTTCTGCTCTAGGCCTCAGTTTTCACATTTGTGCAATGGAGAGAGGCTGGTGCCCATCCTTCACTTTACCAGTCTAGTCTGTGATTCTATCTCTCCATGAGCCTCTGGCACTGTGGACTTTGAGGGTGTGGGGTGTGGCCTGAGACAGTTACACTCTGGGGGAGGGAAGGCTGCTGGAGAGGTTGGGTACTAACTTCCCAGTGTGGAGTAGTGATGATCACATTATCACACTGGCCTTGAATCCAGAGGCCTGAGGTGCAGACCCATCTCTTCACTCACACCTCATTTCTCTGTGCCACTGTTTCCCCATCTGTAGAAGGGATCATAATCCTAGCTCCCGCTCTTGAGAAGGTCCAGTAAACTCACAAAATCTAGGATTCAGTTCTGAGCAGAAGCTGGGAGTGGGGTGGAATGAGTTGAGTTGAAGGTGAGTCCTTAGGATGGGGATCTGAGGACCCACACATGAGCTGACAGTGGGGTGGAGGCTAAAAGGAGCCATTGTAAGAAATAGAAAGGGACGGGGGGTGAGATTAGAGGGGGCAGGAGAGGGCATACTTATCACAGGCTCAGGCTTTTCTAAACAAAGCCAGCAGCCTCTGAGCACCCATTCTTCCTGGGAAGAAAGAAGATTGGAGGCCCTTAGTCCTCTTATGCCAGGCTGCGGGAGGAAAGTGGTTTGAAAATCAACACTGTTGCCTCCACTGATCATTCCACACACCACCCCATCTTGCCTCTTTCTGTAGGAGCCAGGCTTCTGCCTGGAGTTTAAACCTTTTGAAAATCACAGAAGGCTGAACCAGGGAGGCAGCTGGGAGTAGAAGGAATCCTGGGAAGGGAGTAGGGTTCTGGTCCTGCTCTGCGATTCTAAGCTCAGCTTTTCCGTTCATAAAATAGGAATGCCATCCAGCGCTGACCTGCTAAAATTCACTGCGGTTTCCATGTGGGACTGAGACCAGGCCAGGAGAAGCCTGAGCATTGGAAACTACTGGCTCTGGTTTGCTGCTTAACCCTCGGTCCAACCTCCTGGGCACCAGGATGCAACTCTGAATCCAAATATGGGTCAAAAGTCCCAAATGGTCTTCAGTTCTCACATGGAATCAGGATGAAAACAGCCAAAAATAACCATTTCTTACTCTTTTATGAACAAGCAGAAGCTGGGTCAAGTTTATCCATTAATTCATTTACCCTTCCATTCCTTTGTTCATTCATTCATTGTATAATGCTTTAATGGTCTTCCAAGCACCTACTTTGTGCCCTCTCCTGTGCTGGGCATGCAGAGATGGCCCCTGAAGAATGGTCAGTCAAATGTGGGCAAGTCATCATTTGAAACAGGAGAAGGTGCAGTGTGGCAGAGAAGGAAGTCACTAACTAGGTTCCAGATAGGTGGGCTTTTGGCTGTGTGGAGAATGCTTAGGATAACATCAGGTGGGTCTGCAGTTTGGGTCGAGGACAAAGCACTTATAAAGGCGGGGAGGAGAGACAGGGCAGAGCTGGCTTGGGGCAAGAACAACCCATCCCCAGAACATGATACGAAGTGAAGTAGGCCAGTCACAAAGGGACAAATGTGGGATTCCACTTTTATAAGATGTCTAGAGTAGTTCCATTCATAGAGAGGGACAACAGAATACTGGTTGCCAGAGGCTAGGGGAGAGAAAATGGGGTTTTTAATGGGTATAGAGTTTTAGAGTACAAGATGACAAAAGTTCTGGAACTTGGTTGCACAACAATGTAAATATACTTAACACTACTGAACTGCACACTCAAAAATAGTTAAGATGGTAAATTTTTTGTTATATGTACTTTACCACAATTTTTTTAAAAGTAACCATACACACACACACACACACACACACACACACACAAATGAGCTTGCCCCAGAGACTGAGTATGGGAGGGGGGCCAGAAATGGAAGGGGTGGGGTAAGAAGCAGAAGGCCCTCAAACCAACCTAAGGCCAACCCTGTCACCACAGATCCTTTGTAGAAAGTTGGAGAGAGGGAAGAAGCAAGGAAGAGTGAAGTGTTGTGGTAAGAACAGTGTATGCATGGGACCTGCTTGGAGGAATATGAGGCTAGGTGCAGTGCAGAGTTTGGACCCAGGGTAGAAGGGCCTGACTCCCACCTTATAACATCTCTGAGGGTCCTAGCTGGGTAGCTCAGTTGGTTAAAGCATTGTCCAGACACCCCAGGTAGCAAATTTGATTCCCCGTCAGGGCACACACAAAGAATCAACCAATGAATATCTCTCTCTCTCTCTCTCTCTCTCTCTCTCTCTCTCTCTCTCTTCCTCAAATCAATCAATAAATTAGAAAAAAACACATCTCTAAGGATTACTTCAAACATGTAAGGGAAGAAAGCTGCTTCTACTGAATCACTGACTTGCTGAGACCTTAGACCTGGCAGAGGACACCCAGGCCCCTGGCTCCAGGCTCATTGGCCAGTCCCAGCTGTTGAGGTAACGGTTTTCAGGCAGCCTCTGCTGCCCACCTTCTTCCCCAGCGGCTAGACTGTGGCCTTCCCCAATATGAATCACAGAGTTTCAGACCATGAGAGCTATGGGACGACATCTACCAGACTCCCATGCATCATACAGATGGGGCTACTAACATCCAAAGAGGGTAAGGGATCTTCATCTGTAAAATGGGGATAATTAAATCTACCTCAGAGTCATGTAGAGTACTTGGTACTCAATAGCTGTTCAATGAAGTGTATTGTAAATGATGATGATGATGATGTATTGGTTAATGATGAGAATGATGATGATGGAAGTGATGCTGGCTTGAAGACAGTTGGACATAGTGTGGGCATCATGTGGTCCTAGAAAGAATATGATGGGGAGCTTAGGAGGTGGGGCAGGAAGAGATGTGTCTGATTTTGAAGCTTTGGAAAGAGATTTATTTTGAGATGAATCTCTCATTCATTTGTTCACTCACTCACTTATCCATTCATCCATCAAATATTCGTTAAGTGCCAACTCTGTCAGACCCTACTTAGGGATGGCAATTCTGGGCTTTGGGGAGAGTATTCTAAGAGGAGGGACCAGAATAGGCAGGCTGAGGAGAAGAAAAGATTTTGGCTGGCAACAAGAGAAAGCTGAAGTTGAAACCAAAAGTATACAGTGAGAGGTGGCTGGCTCTCCTTTAGTGCCTGTCGCCCAGCAGTGCGCTGATTTGGGGCTGAAGTGAAGCCCAGGGTGCTGACCTGAGCTGGGCTGGGAGAGGGAGGATTGGTGGGAGTCAGTGGAAGGAGTCAGGGCACAGTGACAGAACAGAAAGGTGGCCATTTAGTTCAGGAGGCAGCAGGGGACCACTGGAGCAATTTTTGCAGAAGAAAGACAGGATCTGAACTGTGGTTTAGACAGAGTGGTCTGGCAACATGCGCCAGGAGAAGTGCAAGGACAGGTCAGGGATACAAGGACCAGCTTCTATTGCTCCCAACTCACCCTGTTCCTACATGCTCTTCTGTTTCCTCAGATTACAAGCTCCCTGACTTCGGCTCTTGCCCAAAAGTTTGTCACGGGGCTAGATATGCAGCGTTCAGGGAGAAGCACGCCTGGCCCCTGGAGCCAGAGACCTCAGGGCCAGTGCTGTGCAGGTTGCCGTTCTGAATGCGTGTGAGGGAGGGTGGGACTGTTTTCGGGAAGGGGCTGAGAGATGGCTGAGCGATCCTAGGCAGCTCTAATTTCTGTTATTTAATGCCATCATCTCCCTGCTATTCTAGCTCTTAAAGTGTCAGATGTCTGCTTCTAGCTAGACAAGAAAATGGCTTCCCTCCTGGGCAGGGGAGGGGCAAAGGGAGGAGTTGTCAGCAATCACAACTCTGACAACAAGGGCAGCAGCTAGTGGTGGACAGAAAATGGGGAGGGATCCTTCGGAGAAGAGAGGAGATGCTGCTTTCAGCTCATCTGGTGATTGCTCTATAAGCTTTTCCCCCTGAGGAAGGAGGGTACCTTTCTGGGGTTTCCACTTGGAGACTCAAAGACACAGCTGGAAGGACAGAGCAAGACCAAGGCAGGACTCTCAGTGAGGTGTGGGGCTACAGTTTGTCCTGGCATGTGGACAGCTCTCTGGGAAAGTAGATGTGCCCTGGAACCACAAGGACCCTTAAAACCACTCTCCTCAGTTTGTAGATGGGAAAAAGAGGCCCCGGAGGAAAGGACTTAGCCTAGACCTTTTTACTAGTAGTTCTCAACTAAAGAGAGAGGCCTGGCTGGGCAGATCAGTTGATTAGAGCAGCATCGTCCCAATACACCAAGGTTGCAGATTTGATCCCCCTCCCTCTTAAAGTGTCAGAATCAACCAAGTAACACATAAATAAGTGGAACAACAAATCTCTCTATCTCGCACTTTTTCTCTCTTTCTCTCCGCCCCTCCAAAATCAATAAAATAAAATAAAAATAAAGAGGAGGCAAAAGGGAGCTGAAAGGGGGGTTTTTGAGGAGAGGAACCAACTTCAGCCATATTTAATTCAGGCCAGGAACAGACTTCCAGATGCAAATGGATAGGCTCGAGGCCACCTCCTCCAGGAAGCCATCTTTGTACTGATATTTGTTCCTTCCAAACTATCCTGTTCTGTCTGTATCAGTGAATCTATTTGGTGTAGAACTTTATCGTAAGTTCACAAGTTCTTCAACTTGTGTCATTTTTTAAAAACCAGAACCGCCAATGGTCATGAAATGAGGGATGGGATGAGAGTGGAGAAGGGAGGCTGAGGACATGAGGATTAAGAATGCAGTGATCCAGAATGAGTAGGAAGCATGCGGCAGGGTCCAGTGTAAATTTCAGTGACTGGCTAGGATCTGAATCAGTCACTTTGCTTTTTACCATGGCCCACAGATTACATAGGCCTAAATGGCCACAGCCTTCTCCAAATCCTGGTGATTCCACTGGTACAATCAATTTACCCAAGCTAATATTATATGGATAGCGAACACTTACCCATCTCCCATCTCCAAGTTTCTTTCTTTCTTTGTGTGTGTGTGTGTGTGTGTGTGTGTGTGTGTGTGTGTGTGTGTGTGTTGGGAGGTAATCCCAGACCCATGGATGAAGGTACTGGGCATGTAGGAAGGAGAAGCTTACCCTGCAAAGGAGGGAATCAGCATCAGCTCCAGGTGTGCTGCAAGCTGCACAGAGGGCTCAGTGGTTTCCTTCCCTTCCTTTGGGCAGAGCTCCCCAAGGTTAATCCAGTTCCCTGATGCCACTCCTTCACCTCTTGGCAGGTTTTAAAGGACATGCCTGTCCCACCCCAGCACCCCGAAGCCCTCCTTTCCAGAATCAGGGTAGCCTGACCCTGAGGGCTCTTTAAGAGTGAATGAGGCAGCCTGGGAAATTGGGCCACAACAACCTTGGGCAGAACCGCAGGGTCCCAGGGCCACATTCCTCCTGGCACCTCACTTCCTTAACCTCCCACAAGCAGAACTGTTTCAAAGGGAATCTTTGTACGGGAAATTTGCAGTGATGGGATTTCTGAAACACGAACTTAAAAACTCCTTGTTTTCAGCTCTGGGGCTTGCATCTCGAGGGCTCTCTCACTGGGCGGAGCCCCTCCCACTCAGAGAGGAGCCGAAAAAGGAGGAAGAGGAGGGGAGGGGGAGGAGGAGGAGAGGGAGTGTGATGGGCTCCTCCCCCATTCCCTCTGGCATTTACCACTTCCAAACAATCACACTTTGTTTCACTAAAATGATTACATTCCCCGGGAGCCTTTTAAATGGCACTTTCAAGGGTCTTTTTTATTCTTTCCATTTTAAACACCATTTTTCCCGGGGGGGGGGGGGGCGGGAGAAGAAAAGCTTATAAAGCAATCACCAAAGGCCGATCCCTGCACTCTCAGCCCGTGGATTTCCAACGTGCTCTGGCACCAAGGCTGGGGGGAATGGAGCAGTCAGTGGCTTGCCTAGCGTGCCTCTGCCCGGTCCTACACCTCCGTTTCGGAGTCTCTCTCCCTTTCTCCCCTCATCCCCCCACGTCCCTTCCACCCTTCTTTAGATTCTCTCTCGTCCCGAGTCTGACTAGGGGGCCGGTCTGCACTCTCCCAGCGCCAGGCGTCCTTCTTCCCAGGGCCCAACCCGCGCCAGGCGTCCTCCTCTGCCTTCTGGCCGGCTTTAAACCCGCTGTGCCGGCCTGCCCGCGGCCCCGATGGCACACACCACCTCTGCGGCCCGGAGACCGCGCCGGGCCGGCAGCAGGCGTGCCATGCGGATCTCCTTCGCTCTGCTTCCCAGTTCACCTCCGTGGTGGGGGCGGGCTGGGCACCCTCAATGTCTGGCCCGCTTTGTGGGTGTTCACTTCCAGTTTTGTGTCCCCTCCTCTCCTGTGGGGGGCGCACGGCCGTACCCCAGGGAGGGTGAAAGCGGCTGTGGAAGCGGTGCTCGGACTGCTACCCACAAAGTGGGGAGAGGCGGGAGAGGCGAGTGCGGTCAGACAAGCTCTGCTAGCCCCCTTCCAGGCTGAGGCGCCAGTCTCTGCTTCGGGGCCCCAGGGTACCCCACTCCTCCCCCTTTCTGTGCCCCATCAAATGCAGACTGTGAACGGGTCAGCGCCTCCTTGCCAATGAGGCAGTTTTATGGGCGTTAGAAAAACACTGCAATTGCTCCCTCAGTTCCTGAGCAGATTGAATTTATTAATCTCTCTCCTAACTGAATGGAAATGTCGGCTGCCGCCCCTCCCCCCGCCGCCAGCGCCCCTCCCCCCGCCGCCAGCGCCCCTCCGACAGCACGTGCGGGAGCGACTCCCAGCTCCTCCCTGCTCCCTCCCAACGCCCCCCCCCCCCCCTTGGCCTCCAGCCCAGGCAGGTTAGCGGGTCGAGGCAGCACGCCTTTGCTGTGCAAAACAACACACACACACCCCACAGCGGGTAGACAGCTGCTTTACATTTTTCTATCAATTTTCATTGATTTTCCTCCTTTGCTGCCATTTGGAAGAGTCTTTTCTTTGAGTATACTCAATCATGGGGGCGGAGGAGGGGGCAGGAGTGGTACTGTGGTTGGCTCCCCCTTCTGCTCCCGTGACAACTGCCTCCAGCTTGAACACACTCTGCCCCAGGCAGCTGAGCCTTGTTAAAAGCTACCTGAGGCTTCTCTTTGTAGCTCAATTTTCTTTTATTTCAGGGGAACAAAGGCACTGTCACCCACTCAGGAAGAGGTGCAGACCTGTCATGGTGGAGGAGGGCTGAGGCTGGCTGGAGAGGCTAGCGACTCCGAAAGAGAAAAGCTATCCTTAAATGTACACAATTACTCGGCAGGCCTCCTGCTGTCCCCTCTTCCTCCTTGGAGGCACTGAAAGACTCTGCCCCCGGGCCTCTGAAGGAGACCTCAAACTGAGTCCCTAGGCATAGTGGATAAGACCTAAATATATGTAAGTGTGTGTGTGTGTGGGGGGGTGTTCCCCCATATTTCTGTCCTTGCCCAAGACTATTCTTTCACCCCACCCTGCCTGATTTCCAAGTCTTCTACATGTATGCCTTGGGAGTCATTTTAGGGTCCGTGCCTGGAGCTCAGCTGGTGGGGGATAGGAGAGCTTTGGGCTCTAGCCCCTTATGAGGAGGCAGGTGCATTGAAGTCAGGTGGATCTGGGTTCAGATCAGGTTCTGGCACTAGGTAGCTGTGTGATCTTGTGCAGGTTCGATAATGTCTCAGCCTCCATTTCCCACTGCTGGGGGTGCAGAGTGTTCCCCATGTCCTCTATTGCCAGGAGGGTCAGATGAGCCCGTCTAGAGTAGCCCTGCCCTTCAGGAAGTGTTTAATAATGCTTGCCATTCTAGTAATGAGTTGGGATGTCTACACTGGGCAAAGCAGATGGGTCTGGGCTTCAGTTTCTGCATCTAGAAAATATGTTGATCCTTATTGCTTAGCCAGCCTCCCAGGGCCCCGTTGTCTCTGGTGCTGGGGATGGGAGGCAGTTTGGAGCAGGGGAGGGGTCAGGAAGGCAGGCCCCGCCTGGATGCTAGTCTGGGAAGAGGCTCTGTTAGCAGATTGTTATAATTGAGCACACAGATGGCCCTGCTGCTCCTTCCAGGCTGCCTGCCCCACCCTACTCAGGATTCCCTGATGCCCTGTGCCTGTGAATGTGTGAATGTGTGATGCGTGGGGAGGGAGGTGGGGAGGAAGAGGGTTCCTGTATCTGCCATCCTCCTGGCCAATCAGGCCCAGCACCAAAGAGCACCTGATGGACTCCAAGAGAGTGAAAGGAGGAAAAGGCCCAGTTTTCATGGCCTTTTAGGTCATTGTAAGGTTCTACGCCGCCGTGAGAGAAACTGGAGACAGGGAGTCCAAATAAATGAGCGAATTAATCAGGCTTTATTGGGGGTCTCCGGGCGGGTTCACAGGCTCAGGGGGAATGGAGCTGGGGAAGCCGCACCCTGTGACTGGGGCCAGGGGAAGGGAAAAGAGGGGACCCAGTCGGACCTCCTCCCAGACTGCCTGGGAGAACAGTCCCGGAGAAAAGGTGCCACGTGGTGCACCAGGACACATTTTAAGGCAGGGGTTGGGCCCAGGGCGGAATGGGAAGGGGTGGGACACAGGGCACTCTGGTATGTGATTGATTGGTGGCTCAATGTCTCTGTCAATTACATCATAACTCCGCCCACAGTTGGGGGGGGGGGTAACCTATCATTCCAGGCTTCTGATAATATTAAAAAAATAATTGAGAGTCCAGGCAAGGTCTAGGGGGCGAAGATCCATCTTCCGTAGCTACTTCCAGCTGAGAGGGTGTGTCGTTAGGGGCGTCTACCCAGAGTCTCAAGGATTCTGGTGTTGGGTTCTGAATTCAGTGGCAGATCTATCTTCTGGTTGGCGAACGTCTGCATTCTGTTCTGCAAGAAACATGGTTTCCCCAAGGGACTGGTTGGTGAAGTCTCAAGAGAGATCCAGTTGAGTCACTTGGAGGTAAAAGCTGGTCCTGAGGTTGCCACAGCGTCACTTTTCTAGTTTTGCTGCTTTTCTGGGCCTGGAGCTGAAATACAACCTGAGGGAGAGTAAGGTTCTTTAGGAGGATGAGTCCTCCCGGCTGGAGGGCTGGCCCTGGGAGCCGTGGTCGGCTGGTCCTGGCCGGGTAGAAACCTGTCAGCGTGTTCCCGGAACAGTTGTCTAAAAGGGCTTAAGAAGGTGAGGCTCCTGAAAAGGGCTTGTAGGAGGTGGGGCTTCTTGGTGTAGCCTGGATTCCGGTCAGGTCCATGGGCAGGGGGTCCGGCCAGAAGCTGTGAATTTCTAGAGAGAGGGCCTCTGACAACCTGGGGCAGGAGTGCGTTGCCACAGGTTGGGTGGAGGAGAGTGGCTGGGTTCAGGGCTGTGGACTGGGTTCGGGAGATGTCAGGATTCTCGAGGAACAGGAGATGGACTTCCTACATGTAATGGGGAGGGGAGGAGCACAGAAGGTCCTGTAGTCTATGGGTGGAAAAGACCTTTAAGGGTTGCTGGAGGGAGCTTCTGGGCCTCCTTGGTGAGAACAGCGGCTGTAGTCAGAGTCCGGAGGCAGGGTTGTCATCCTCGAACCGTGGGATCAAGCTGTCTGGACAGATGGGCTACAGGGGTGAAGGCTGGCCCTAGGGGCTGGGTGAGGACCCCCATAGCTATTCCCTGTTTATCATTAGTAAAATAGTTGGAAAGGTTTAGAGATGTCTGGGAAAGAGGGAGAGAGACCCAGAAGGGGTATCCTGGAGTTAGAAAAACCTGGTGAACAAGGGAGGGTGAGAAGAGGAGGCCTACTGGTGTTTCTTTAGTGGCCTGGTATGGTAGGTCCTTTACCATTCTTGCCCCTTCCATTAAGTAATTGATAAGCTTGTGCCAGCAAGAAAGTTGTTCCCCAGTAAGGGTGGAGCAGGGGAGAGGGCGGGGTGAGGAGGCGCTGAAGCCAGAGCAGTTTTCAGAGCTGAAGGGTGATTTGCCATCAGTACCCATGACCGAGATCGCGAAGGAAAAGTGGCCCAGCAAAGGAAGGCAAGACAGAGAAGGTAGCACCCGTGTCAACCGGAAAGGAGACCTGCTTATCCGTTACCTGGAGCATTAACCTGGGCTCGGCATGGGTGATGGGGGTTGTCGGGTCTGGGCATCTGCAGTCTTCAGCCATTTCCAGCATGGCCGTCGGCTGGTCAGGACCTGGAGGGATGGCCTCTCTGTGCTGAGATGCAGAGGGCCCATCACTTTCCCAGGGGCAGTCACTTTTCCAGTGGCCGTTTTGACCGCAGGGCTTGGTTGGAGGCCGGGGCCGGAGGCACGGCTTTTTCCAGTCGGTGGCCTTGTTTCCGCATGTGAAGCATTCTGCAGGCAATGCTTGTCCTCTTGTTGCACCCCCACCACGCACAGTCCGTGGGCCTCAGATCTGCTTCAAGGCTTGGGTTTGCAGGGTCACCTTCTAAAGCGGGCCTATTCTGCCTGCTTCCCAAGGGGAATTAAGAGTTAAATGCCAAGTTCGGATCTCAGACCTGGGTTTGAGGCATAAAGAGAGGGGAGGGGCGGCGGGGTGGAGCAGGAGGCATGCCAAGGGAGGAGGAGCCCGGTTTGGGCAGCCACACCAGGTGGGGTCCAGAGGGAGCGGGACTTGCCATTCCAAGATGGCGCCCCCAGGAGAACAAAGGGCCACGTGGTCAGGGTCAGAAGAGCAAGGCAAAACAGAAATTCCCTTTAGCTGTTTGGGGTGGCAGGAGGTTCTCTCGCTTCACGGCAGCCTCTGGTCTTGTGGAGTTGGTTCCCACAGGTGTAGAGAGCTGATTCCCACAGAGGCCTGGCAGCAGTGGCAGAAGGGGACAGAAGAGGGGCAGCCACAGTGTGGTGAAGGAGGAGGGAGAGGAGAAGAGGCGGAGAGGAGATAACGGCTGGGTAGTAAAAGTAAAGAGAGCGACAAAGAGAGGGGCAGTTTGGCACGGAGGATTTGGTGGGTAGAACAGCTGGAGCAGAGGTCAGCGTGGGAACGGAGGTCCCCAAAAGCCTGAATGTTTGGGAGCATATCCCAATTTGATAAAATTTTGGAGGAGACACCCGAGAGGTGTCTGGGGATTGACCTTGAACTCAGAGGCACCCATGACTTCCTTCTAGGGCGGGGAACCTGGACCCCTGAGTGTCGAGGAGTAACAGATATGGAGGATGTGTCCCCCCTTGATATCTGCCTCCGGACAGAACAGCGGGCAGGGAGGCGACTGTAAGGTGCCCCCTACAATTGTCTCCTGCAAGGACTCCAGGAGTCCAGAACGGAGGGGAATCTCGGCACGGCCGTGTCTAGGACGAGAAGCCCCGGTGGCGACACAGGGTCCAGCGAAGGGGTAAGGACTCCTGGAGTCCGGAACAGAAAACTTACAGATCGAAGAGAAGTCGGTGGAGCCTTCAGGTCCAAAGTGCTGGAAGGCAGTGAGGAGAAGGAGAGAGAGGGGGGACGGGTCACAAAACCACTCCCCCGGGTTTTGGCACCAAGATGTAAGGTTCTACGCTGCCGTGAGAGAAACTGCAGGCAGGAGTCCGAATAAATGAGCAAATTAATCAGGCTTTATTGGGGGTCTCCGGGCGGGTTCACAGGCCTCAGGGGGAATGGAGCCGGGGAAGCCGCGCCCTGTGACTGGGGCCAGGGGAAGGGGAAAAGAGGGGACCCAGCTGGACCTCCTCCCAGACTGCCTGGGAGAACAGTCCGGGAGAAAAGGTGCCACGTGGTGCACCGAGACTCATTTTAAGGCAGGGGTTGGGCCCAGGGCGGAATGGGAAGGGGTGGGACACAGGGCACTCTGGTATGTGATTGATTGGTGGCTCAATGTCTGTGTCAATTACATCATAACTCCGCCCACCAGTTGGGGGGGTACCTATCAGTCATCTCCCTCTTTTCTTCCTCGCTTACAACCCTGGAAGGCAGATGTACCCCAACAGACACTCCAGAACATAGACACACAGGCACACAGGACACATACGTGTTGTTATACACATACCTGCCACATCCTGCACATGCAGAGAGCCCCCATCACAAAGATAGACTCACAATGGATACACATGGGGCACACATGCTCCCACAAACAGGTCCCCAGTCCTTAGGACCATCCTGGCCCCCTGGCTTCATTTCTGTTTAAACCCTCAACTGCAGCTTCTACTAGTGAAAAGGCTTTGGGGACTTGGCATGTGTGATATATGAGATGAAATTAAAATGCAATCAAAATCTATCTTTAATCATTGATCTTTTAATAAAACTCTAAGAGTAGATGGGATATCCAACAAAGAAGGAAGCCTGACAGTGCCCAGGCCTGTTAGAAGTCAGTTCAAACACTCAATCCTGGATCCTGGACTGGTTCTGCAAAGTGCCTGGGCTCCAGACCGATGGAGGATAAGTGGGGGGTATCCCTCTATCTGGATCAGACATCCTGCCCTGGGGTCCCATGGCTCAAACTCCATTGGCTCAGGGTAGTCATCCATCCATCCATCCATCCATCCATCTAACCATCCATCTATTTCCTCAGCACTAAACCAGGAAGCTGTATCTCCTGGCATTTACAGGGCTGCCAGACTGGGTTGGGAGAGGAAGTAGGAGGAGTTAGAAGACAATTACTTTCCTAGCTGACTATGAGGGCTGAGGAGGCATGATGGCTGGGTGGTCATCAAGGACTCCGTTGGCTGTAGAAAAAAAAAAAAACAGTTCAAAAGACCCTGGTTTAGGACACCATTTCACAGTTGCATGCAAGCTGTATGACTTGGAGCAAATCGCTTGCCTCCCTGGGCCTCAAGTTCCTATCTGTACAGTGGGCAGAGTGTGTCTACTGACAAGGAGGTTGAGAGGCTCAGCTAAGCAAGAGGCTGGAATTTCTCAGTTCATTAAAACCCACTTCACATTTGTCAGGGGGACATCTGATCCCTGCCTCAAAGGATCAGTAGGGTTCCAGGAAAGAGGTTTTCAGGTGGAGAGGACAGTATGACAATGGTATGGAAGTAAGAATTGGGAGATATTTGAGGGGACAGCATCAGGAAGAAAGAATGGTGTGTAGAAAGACTGTCTGTGGGATGGAGAGTTGCAGGGGAGGCCAAGGGAATGGAGAGTAGGTGCCAGCTCCACAGCTTTGAGGTCTTTACCATCCTCTATTTTCCCAGACTGCTCTGAGTCAGGCTGGCAAGGGGGAACCTGCAGAACCCATTGGAGCATCATATGGCTCCTGGGAGGTGGGTGGTTCGGGAAGCGTGGATGATGTCCATTTTCTGAAGCAGGAAATAAGCCCTTAGAGGAGGTGAACAGCTTTCCCTTGAGTCAGTCACAAAGCCAGGCTGGAACTGAGGTCTCCATCATATATCTTGTTTTTCTCCAATGAGGTAGTGAGCACCGGTGTAATCGCTCACAGCAGTCTTTCCCAGAGAGATTCATGTTTTAATGGGCTTTCTAGGCAATGAGACAGGATTGTGGGAAGCAGTTGGGGAAACAGATTTCTGCCTTGTGGCCCCATTATCACACCAAGTCCAGCCAAGACAAGTCACTCAATGTTAAGCCAACCCTAACGAGTGCTCATTAACCTGGGGTTTGGAAACAGGGCTGTCAATGGCTCAGAGTCCCCAGGCAACCTCAGCAGCCCACTAGAGTTGGCTGATGACACTGAGAAAAGAAAATTCACATAAATAGTCCCAGAATTAAGCCCTTACCCACCCTGAGGAGTAAGAAGGTATATCCAAGAAGAGTCAGTAAATAAACATGGATTCAAATCCCTGCTCTGGCTCACACCAGGTGTTTCTTTTTCTTTTTTAAAATATATTTTATTGACTTTTTACAGAGAGGAAGGGAGAGGAATAGAAAGTCAGAAACATTGATGAGAGAGAAACATCGATCAGCTGCCTCCTGCACACCCCCTACTGGGGATGTGCCCCCAGCCAAGATACATGCCCTTGACCAGAATCGAACCTGGGACCCTTCAGTCCGCAGGCCGACGCTCTATTCACTGAGCCAAACTAGTTTCAGCCATACCAGGTGTTTCTTTGTTGTTGTTGTTTTAAAGAAACCTCATTTCATTTATTTTTTTATTTTTGTTGATTTCAGAGAGGAAGAGAGAGAAACATCAATGATGAGAAGGAATCATTGATTGGCTGTCTCCTGCATGTTGGATTGAGCCCACAACCCAGGTGTGTGCCCTTGACCAGAATCGAACCTGGGACCTTTCAGTCCACAGGCTGACACTCTATCCACTGAGCCAAACTCGTTAGGGCCATACCGGGTGTTCCTGAGCAAGTCACTTCACTTCTCTGACCCTCTGTTTTCTCTTATAGAAGACTAGTGGCCCAGTGCACAAAATTTATGCTCGGAGTGGGGGTTCCCTCAGCCCAGCCTGCACCCTCTCCAATCAGGGACCCCTTTGGGGATGTCTGACTATTGGCAGTCGGACATCCCTCTCGCAATCTAGGAACACTGGCTCCTAACTGCTCACTGGCCTGCCTGACTGATCGCCCCTAACCCCTCTGCCTGCTTGTGTGATCGCCACTAACCACCTCTGCCTGCCTGATCACACCTAACCACCTCTGCCTGCCTGTCTGATCATCCCCAAGTGCTCCCCTACCAGCCTGATTGCCCCTAACTGCCTCAGCCTTACCTCACACCTGGGACCCAGGCTTTTCTCCCTCTGGCCAGCTATAGGCACCCAGGACCTGGGCCAGCTTCACTCAGGCTGGCCGCAGCCACAGGCAGCCACAGGCAGCCACAGGCACCCAGGACCACAGGGCATGCAGCCTGTCCCTCTCCTGGGCCAGAGAGGCAGGCACAGCTGTTGGCATCTGGACCGTGGAGTGGGTGGCTTGTTCCTCTCCCAGTCCGTAGCCTGTCATTTCCCCATTCCTCTCTCTCTCCAGTGTTGAGTGTCTGAGCCGTTATGGCATGATGGCATGAAGGTGTGATGACTATTTGCATATTAGCTCTTGATTATATAGGATTTTAACTTGTCACAGTCTCTCTTCAAGTGGATATTTTACCACTTCACATCTTGTATAGAAACTTCACTGTAACAAAATTTCATTTTTCCCAGGCAATCTTTGTGCTATTGTTGTCATGTATTTTGCTTACACAGATGTTATAAAACTGACATTATATTATTATTATTTAAATAGTTAACTCTCTTTAAATATATTTCAATAATAAGAAATTTCTATTATATTTTTTCCTATGCAAATATTGTCTTTGGTGTTTTCCATTTCTTGGTATAGATCATTATATTTATCTGGCAAAATTTTATTTCTGCTTGTAGGACTTCTTTTAACATTTCTTACACTACTAATCCGCTGGTGATTTAAAAAATTCAATCTTTTATACATAAAAATATTTTAACTATTTCTAAAATAGTTAAAATATATTTTGACTATTTTAAACTATTTAAAAATATTTTCACTCAGTCTAGAATTATAAATTGAGAGGATTTCCCCGCTGTGAGTTACCTTGTGATGAAGACCCACCATCTTGAATCTACTCTCTTCTCCCTTATACTGTTTCTGATGAGAAATCTTTTGTAATCTTTATGTTTATTCCTGTGTACAGTGTGTCTCTTTTCTTCTGACTACAGCCTGACACCCGGCCACCTCAGGGCCCCGCGAAGGATCAGGGCCCAGCCATTGCTGGGTGGCCCCGCCCACAGCCGGCCAGGCCTAACCCTAGGGCCAGAAAGGGTCCCTGCCCCTCTCTCCGCCTCGTGCCACCCGTGCTGATCACACCTCGGCAGCCCCACCCCTCACGCCGCTGCCGCTTCGCAGGGCCCTGGCCTGGGGAGCGGATGCTGCACTGGCGGTCCTGGCTGGCCCGCACCACCCATTCCGTCCCTGTGTGGGGCCCTGTGGAGCATCAGCGGCAATGCCCCTCGCCTCATGCACGCCACAGCCTTGCCCCCACCCCTGCTCCTGATTGGCTGGTGGGCGTGGTTTGTTGGTATAGCGAAGGTATGGTCAAATTTGCATATACTCTTTTATTAGATAGGATAAGGATAATGATGCCTACTTTGCAGTATGGTTGTGAGGATTAAATAATATGCTAGATTGACTGTAGTCCAGGAGTCCTGACTTTTAGAATACAACCAGCCTGGAGGAGGGAGTAGAACATACATCCACACCCATACTTAGCCCTGCAGGAGAGTGTGTTGATTTCTGCACAAGAAGTATTTGTTAAGCCCAGACTCTGCCAGGACTGGCCTCTCAGAGTTCTTAGGAAGATAGACAGCACAGTGAGACCACTGCAGTCATTGTTTGTAGGAGGGGAAGCAACTGGGCCTGCCCTGGGTGAAAAGGTGACACTCCTGCTCTGCCACCTCCTGGATCTGGAATTTAACCTCTCTGTGCCTCCTTTCCTTACCGATAAAATGGGGGTGGTGACAAGACTGCCCTGATAGGATCATTAAATTTTAAAGAATATACTAATGCTCACAAAATGTTAGCTATGTCATTATGAGGATGGATAGCAGCTTGTCAGATAGACAAGGTTTGGAAGCCTGCATTCTAGGGAGATGTAACAGCTTAGGGAAAGGCCCAGAGGCTTGAGAGTGTGTGGTTGAAAGGACAAAGCAGAGCTGACTGTCCTCCATCTTGCGGGGCTGGTCAGCCTAATTCCCCTCCCGCGCCCCCCTGCTGGGAGTGGCCACAAGGGTGCCAGGAATGTCCTAACTCCCCAACCACAGCCTGAGCGGACCAATGCAGCCCAAGGACATGGCTTAGGTCCTAATAAGGCATAACCAAAGTACTGGTCACCTCCTGATCCTTGTGCTGTGAGACCCCCACTGAAAAACCCTGACCTAATACGGCTGTCTCTGTAACCCACGTCACTTCTCTGGGACCACCCAAATGGCCAACCCTTTATAACCTATTGTTCTTGCTGGGCTCGCTCTCTCGCCTTGCTGCTGTGCCAGATAGAGGCTGAGGGCCAAACCTGGGTTTGAAAAAGGTTCTATGCTATTGTATCTGTTTCGGCTCCCGGGTGGTCTTTGGAGATCAAGAAATCTGGGCATAACAGGTACTCAGAGGATGTAAAAGGTGGTGAGGGGTATGGGGACAATTGAGGGACCGGCCATGGGGCATATGTGGGAGAGAGAAGACTGAGCCTACCCTCAACACTCACCCGAGCAGGAAGCCTGGCTCTTGAATCACAGATCAGGGAGAAGGGCCCAAGAGAGCTGAGGTCCTCAGGGTGGGCATGGAGGGAAGGGTGGGTATTATTTTAATCTTCCTCTTAAAGCATAATTGCTTTTTGTCAGCAGGTGTTCTGGGAGCAGCCTTCCCAAGAGATTGCTTTCCAGGCTTCTCTGCCCCATGAGACAGTCAGGACCAGGCCAGCTCAGTGTTGCATTAATATGCTGCAAATGTGATTTCATGGCCTCAGATAAGATTAGGGCCAGGGGCTCTGCCCTTTCTCTCTCTCTCTCTCTGATAGAGACAAGGACAGGCAGTGTGGGCGAGGTGTTTAGCTGAGCAAGGAGTCTGAAGGAGGGGATGGGGATCTAGCCTGAATGAGCAGTTTCCTGTAACTGGAGCTCCTGGGACCTGCTGGCTCCTTTCAGCTGCACAGGCAGCCCTGAGGCCCTGTCTGGGGGGTGGGGTACTCTGAGTTGTCTCCCCATCCAAGAAGAGCCCTTGGTAAAGGAAGGGCTAAGATTACAAAGGCAGGCTCTGCAGCTGGATGGCCTGGGTCCAAAGCTTGACTCCTCTGCTCCTGGTTGTGCCTTTCATTTCTCATTTGTAAAATGGGGACTACCTCATTTTATTTGTAAAATAGTACCTACCTCATATGTGATTGTGAACTGAGTTAACATATAAAATGCGTACATTAGTACCTGGCACATAACAAGTGCTTGATCCTTGGTAGCTCCTATCAGGTAGTGCACACACCAACTAGTGAAGTGGGGAGATGAACTCTGGAGGAGGGAAGGCTATTTGGGGAACAGGCATCACTGTCCCCGGCTGAAGTGGGACATCTGGGGAGCTAGTAAAGAAAGGCATCTGCTGTGAGTGTCGTACCTCACTCACTCCCTTGTGATACAGACTCTGTGATAGTCTACAGCCATCCCTGGAAGAAACAAACTTTCTCTCCCACAAAAGTCATTGATTGGTCATGAGCCAGGGTTAGGGGAAGCCAACGGGCTGAACCCGATGCCTCTGGGTGGGGTGGGGCAGTGGGAGAAGATTTTAGGGGAGATTTGTCAATTGTTCCAGTTGTGTCTTGAAGAAGCACTATGGATTAATCAGCCTGGCAGAGGAGGACAGTCCAGGCAGATGGAACATATGTGAAGGCCAGATGCCAGAGAGACCAGAGCCATCCAAGGGACCACAGGCATGAAGCATGGCTGGAGAGTGGGTATAAGGCAGGGATTGACTGTGAAAGGCTGCAGGGACTGTGTGAGCTGATCATGAGGCCTGCAGGAGTCTCCTGAAAGCAGGGTGGGCCTATCAGAGTGTTTACTGAGGCTGAGGAGTGATGTGGTCAGATTTGTGGGTTGGAATAGTGGAGGTGAGGGAACTGGTTGAGCCTACTGTCTGCCCAGACCTCTCTGCCCTGATTGGACGTCCTCATTCCATCTTTGAAGAGTGCTGCTTCTACCGCCATCACTGTCCGCCATGGAGGAAAGAGCAGGTGGTTTTAATTACTTTCCCTTTTAGCCAGTCCCTTGTTAATGTTATCAGTTTTGCAAAAGAAAAACTTCCAAGAGTCATGTTGCATCTTTAGCAAAGTGATTCCTGACATGACAATGGGACATGGGCTGCTGCAAACAAGAGCTCTGGTTACCAGGACCCTAACCCTAACCCTAACCCTAACCCTAACCCTAACCCTAACCCTTCATTGCTCAGAATAACATGAATGTACCTGATGAGCAAATAAATGGCTATGCTTTTAACCAACAGGAGCAGAATGTGTCCATTAATAGTCACCCCAAGTCTCTCATAGCAAAGCTGGGCCATAAGCGCTCCAGATTGGCATAAAGGTGGGGAGCTGCTTGCCACATGCCAAAGTATCTATTCTCTCACCCAATCCCCATGCCCCTGCCAGATAGGACTATCCCTGCTGCTTTGCAGATGAGGAATTGAGGCCCATTGAGTCAAAAGTCTTGCCCAGATATTCTCTGAGAGGCATGGCAGAGCCAGGGGTAAAGCCCAGCCTCGTAGATTTCAAGAGGTCATGCATTTTTGCTACCTAACAGGGTGGTGCTGTGCCAGGCTGGTTATTCCCAGGGACCCAAAAGAAGTAGGTGCAGGCACAGGGTTAAGACTACTAAGTACAAATAACAAAACATAAAGGCACATGCATATAGCCCAGGACCTGATCAGATTACCTCTGCACAATAAGGGACCAAAGGAAGGTCAGAGAGGCAGTCCCCCACCCATCAAGGGCCCCAGACCTTACCTGCCTTACTGTGTCAGCCTGCAGGCAGCCTGCATCCAAGAGGCTTAATGCAACTGGAAGCAAGCTGCCATTCTGGAATCTCAGTCATAGCCCCAGGACACAATGACCCCACCAAACAACTCACCATCTATTTGGGGAGCAGGCATCACTGTCCCCAGCTGAAGTGGGACATCTTCAAAGATGGTGCAGAATAGAATGGCTTCTGACATGACTTAAAGGGGCCTAGTCTAGTACCAGCTGCACCTCCAGGTGCTCCACTTTCTTCTCCATTGACACTAATGTCTGTGGGCTACACTGTCACAGAGCCTCATTTAAAAGGCCAGGGGCCTTAATCTCCGCACTTGACCTTTTCCATGTTGCCCCAGTTTCCTGAGTGAAGGAGAGATGTGACTCCTTCCCCTGGAATTAAAGAAAAAGGCAGGTTGCTTTGGTGGTGGTGGTGATCACAGGCTTTAGAGCCAGGAGACCTGGATTCAAATCCCAACTCTGCTGCTTCAAAGCTTGGGCAAGTCCCTTCATTGCTCAGAATATCTGTTCCTTCTTCTTCATAAGGGAGAAACAACTATAACTCTTGGGGAGCAGGAATGTGAGAATTAAATGAGACCACAGGTAAAATTTCAGGTGCACAGCTTGGCACATGGTAAGTGATCACTAAATGCTAGTTATGTGTGAAGGTGCTGGTAGCAATGACGATGATTGTCTACCAGGACATCAAGTGACATCTTAGCGCACAGAGAGTGACTCATGCAGCGGGTGCATCAGTCAGAGGCCTGGTAGGAAGGAGGAGGCATTCAAATTTGGTCATTTGAAGGGAGCTTAATAGAGGGACACTTTACAAAGCTGATGGTGAGGTTTAGGAAAAGCAAGAGGAAGAGTGCAGTACCCTGGATCTAGTGAGAGGAACCTTCACCACCCCGAGGCCTGGATAAGAATGAGGAGGAATGATGACCACAGCCGAGGGGCACTATGGAGAGTGCCGTCTGCCAGGCGGGGTCTCCTTGGGTGGTAGAGAGATCAGCCAACTCTAAGAACCAGCTAGAAGGGAGCCTCCTAGATCCCTGTGTGCTCCTCACTTAAACCCAGCCCAACCAGAAGGCACTGATGTCAGCTGTGTCAGCCTCCAGGGCCCAGAGCAGGGTGGAGAAGAGGACGACCAGCCCCAGGTGAGAGGAGATAAGACAACTGTAACTTGGAGCCACACTCACTGCTTTCCAATTTGAACTCACTCAGAGAAGCAGACAGGCAGTCCTTGGCTGCTGTTTTGGTATGGAAAGGACTCAGGACAGGAAGGAATACAGGTGGGAGGGGCAGAACCACAATGATAGGGGCTTAGAGTGCCCCCCCCGCCCCCAGCCCCAAGGAGAGCTCTGTCAACACTGCTTCCAGCTCAAACTCAGACTAGCCTTAAGGAGTAGGGTGTGAGCTGAGGGACCCAGTGAGAACCATAATTGAAGCACAAGGCAAAGCCAGCTCCCCTGATCTCTCTAGGAACTTCCAGGTGGAGCCTCATAGCTTATGTGAGGGCAAAACAGGCTGTGCACTCACTGGGGTCATCCGATTTGGGGACTCTCCTGGAGTCTGCCATCCTTTAGCTCACAATTGATCACCTGCTGTATACACCACTGGGGCTAAGGGAAATGCCATCGGGAGCATAGAGACCTCCCCAAGGCAATTGCCTCAGACAGCTGTCAAAAATCAGAAGAGGGGTAAGCACTTGGCCAGATCCCACCCCCTGCCTCGGGCTTGCTATTTATCCAGACTGAGCTCAGTGGCATAGATCAGGCTGGTGCCACCATGGAATAGGGTTGATCAGTGCAGGAGATAAAGGGGGTCAGGAAGTTTTCTGGATGAAGTGTCTTGAGTTGGATGAATCCTAAGGACAAATTGGATTTAGGTAGGAAAGAAGACATTTATGGCGAGGCAACTAAGTGGAGAAAGGTGTGGCTGTGGGCGTGAGCCTGGAAGCCTGAACAGAGTGGATCTGGGGAAGAGGGAGAAAGGAGGTAGCATATCTGGTGTGGTTTGAGCTGGGTGGAGATGTACAGACTGACCCTGCAGATGTTTGCACTTTGGCCCATTTCTATGGAGGAGAACCTCCCAAGGCCAAGGTTGCTTAGCAGGACAAAGCAAGCATTTTTGGAGCACTGAACTGAATGTCAGTGCTAAGTGCGTTACCTACCTTTTCTCATTCCATCCTCAGAGCAGCGCTGATTTCCCCATTGCAAAAGGGAACCAAAGCTCAGAGAGTGTTAGTATTTTGAACCAAGATCAGACAGCTGTGAACTGCTGTTTGCACAAAATCACACCGTTTCCTACCTCATTCATCCCTTCCCTATCCCAATTCAGTTGCCCAAAAGAAATGGAGACGAAGTAATGAGGAAGTGTGTGTGTGTGTGTGTGTGTGTGTGTGTGTGTGTCTAAGAGTGGGGGAGGGATGGATAATGGGGGGGCAGTGTTATTATTGTAGGACGTGGGGCGGGACTAAGGGAAAGGAGTTTGTGGGCTCTGTGAGACACATTTCCCTGTAACTTGTTTCATGCAGTTACGCCAAAGGGCTGCCTCCCCAGAAGCCAGGCCCCACAGGTGTGCCCAGCCTAGCGCAAAACCAGAGAGGAAGCAGGACCCCTCCTTCCCAAGAGCCAGCCTCAGATCCAGGCAGCTTGCAGCACTCTCCTCAGCTCTGGGCTGCGTAATGGCTGTGTTTAACCCCTGGCCCCACCAAATGATATAGCTCCAAGTGCTTTCTCCTGAGGGAGGGGTTGGGGGAGGGGCAGGGTTACCTATTAGCTGCCAGACCAATCCTTCTCTGCTTCCCCTCAACACTGGAATCTCCCTCAGTCATCCAAGCTCAGGGCCAGCCCATGAGCAAGGGAGAAGTATCCTTTGGACTTTTGGGAAGCAGGCTCATTTCCCTTGTTTGGAGGAGGTGGAGCTCCACTCCTGGGATAGGAGAATGAGGCAGGTGGAGTAGCTGGGTTCACAGTATTGTTCAGTGAGAAAGCCACACTCAGCCCCTAGACTGCCAGCCCTCTCACTGGTGAGGAGGACGCAATTCCGGGGGAAGGTTATCAGAGCACAGGAGTGAGTGTCCAGGGTGGGGGTCTATGGTTCAGAAAGCTGGGCAGCCAGCGAGTGAGGTGGTAGAAAGGCCCCCTTCCAGTGACTGCAGAGTGTGCAGGGCTCACAAGTGCTCTGGAGCCAGACAGCCTGGAACCAGCCCCCTGCATTATCTTCTTAGGCAGAAATGCAAAGCTGGGGCTGTATGCAATAGCAGAAAGCTCAGATGCTAGGTAGGCCTGCTGGGTGAGAGCAGAGCCCAAGGTTGGCCCTAAGGAGGCTGCTTAGGTGCTGGGAGAACTGCAGGGCAGGGCAGGGGCCACAGTGCGGCAGGAAAGATGACTAGGGAACAGAATTTAAGGTGTGGCAGCATAGCCCTGAGAGCCAGTGTCCTCCTAAAGTATGCTCCCTAAGTGCCCCACTGGCCTCTCCCAGCCCTGCTGCCCTGGCCCTGAGCTGGGCAAGAATGGTTCCTGCAGGTGCTGGGCAGCACTGGTCCCAACCTGCTGCTGCAGCCTTCAGCACTGAAAGCAAGGGGGCACTCTAGGGAGACTGTACCAGGGAGGCCTTTTAGATAATCCTGGCTGAATTGTGACAGTGTTGCCCAGCAGCCAGGGGCATCACCCTTGGCAGGCCTGGGAGGGAGGAAAACTGGAAGTGGGCCTCTCAGTTTCCACCCCCAAATGTCTGGGTGACTTCAGCAGCTCCTTCTGTTCTAACAAAGGTGAGGCCCCAGTTTTTCTGTCTCTAAATTGGGAAGAACCACTTCCTCCCTGCCTCTCCCTGGAGTCCAGGGGTGGAGCCAGAAGCTGGAGGTCTCCTCCCTCTGGCTGCCAGGGTGGGCCTACTCTTGGTCCCTAAACCAAAGAAGATAGGAAAAACTTTCAACATGAGTGTAAAACAGCTGACAGAAGAATGAGCCAGGCAAGAGGGGCCTCCCAGATACCTCTCAACCTCACCCAGTACGTCCACATCTCACTGTTGCTAGCTCAGGATTCTGGACCATCTTTTGAGGTCCAGTTCAGACCTCACCCCCACGGAACAGACCCACCCACTCCAGGCCAAGGCCCAGTCATCTTCATTCTGCCAGCCCACCACACAGAACAGCACTTAGACGCATACCTGGCTTGTGGATTAGTCATAAACCTTGGTCTCTATCCCAGATCCACTGCTGACCCATGAATGGACCTCTTTATAATTTACTAAGAGCCTAGGGCATGAATTTGTACACCTTGAAAGGAACTGTGGGCCACAAGGTTGCAGTGGGCACAGGGGTGGGTCTCAGTCCATCCCCCGCACCCTTGCCCAGACCCTCCCAGAGTGCTCCCCTTTCCTACCTCCCCCATCTGTCAGCAGCCCTGCTCCTGCCACCACCATTCCCACTGACAGCGCAGGGCGATGCTGCCCTTATCGCTCCACAGGAGTAGGAGGATGGGGAGAAGCCTTCAGGGGCACTCTGGGTCCACAGCCATCGCTTGCACCCACTGATGGCACCGAGCAAATTGGGGCCAGGCCCGGCAGCAGGTGTGAGTGCTGGGCACGTTGGAGCAAAGAATTTTCAGTAACAACCAGAGGCTCGCCCCAATGACAGCAACTGGTGCCCCATCTTGTTCTGGCACCCCCACCCCTCACTCCACCATCTGGCTGTGGCCCTGGTGGTCAGCGCACATCATAGCAACCAGTTGTTCAGTTGTTCCACCGTTTAGTCTATTTGCATATTAGCCTTTTATTATATAGGGTTTTCAATAATAAAATGAACACCCATTAACTGACCACCCAATCTAAGAGACATTACAATAACAGATCTACTTATTCCCAATTCTTTCCCCTACCTTCCTACCCACACTCCAAGTGAAAACCATTCTCTTGAATGTTGTGTTTTTTATTATCACTAATAAATGAAAAGCTATGGAGACCCAAAGAGGCAGGATGGCTGCAAATTTCTTAAAAGAAATAGTTGTTTTACCAAGTTTCAGGTCCTTGGGAGCAGCTTCTCCTCCTCTCCTGCAGAGTCACAAACATGGTTGGTGAATATTGACTGATTCTGTTTGGGGTATCCAGACCAGGAAAGATGCATACTGGATTCCAGAAAGCAGGCAGGACACAGCTCCAGGAATAGGGAAAAGGGCTCAGATTCCACCACTGTACCTGTGACTTCTGTCTTGCCCTATGACATCACACAGTGTTGCCCAGGTGACCCAGCTGTGTGGAAAAGCTTTCTGCTTTCCCAGGTCTGAGCAGACAGAGGGCCACCCCTGGCTTTATCTTCCTGGGGGTGTCAGGAGCCAGTTACCCAGCTGTGGACCCCTGGCCAGCTGGCCATGCCCCAGACTCCCCATGGCATCTTCACTCACAGTATGTCTGGCTACTGAGAAAGCTCCATATTCCTGCCCCCACCACCCCAACTCCCTCTTTCCTTTCCCCACTGAGGTCTCAGGACCAGCGTACAGCACCCCTAAGACCACACTGATGCGTTATACTGTTCACCACCCAAAAGACTCTAAGGTGCCCAGACAGAATTGATCCCTGATGCCCCACCAACACCAGGTCCTGGTTTCTGAGACTGTTAAAGCCAAACACTGCTGCCCCCAAGAGGATGGGCTGGGAAAAGAAAAAGATGAGGCCTGGGGGCGTGGACCACGCAACACATGAATTCATCTTTTCTTCCAAGTCCCTTGTGTGTTTTTTACTAAATCATAACAGATACTACCCTTTCTGTCTCAGTCTTCACCGCTGTGAAATGGGGACTGAGGTGAGCTTGGTGGCCCTTTCAGGTTAGGTGTCCTACACTCAGGCCAGGTGGGATCTGAAAGGTGGCATGCTCAGTGTTATAAAGCCCTACTACACTTACCTGGAGACTTCTGCCTGTCTCCCCATGACCCAGCGTGAAATGTACCTTGATTTGGCTGTCTCACATTCCACAACCGGAAAAGGAGTTTCTGCCTTTTCGTTGCTGGGGTCACTGAGGTCCAGGGATCCCAAGGAGATGGCTCACCATCACCCTCCAAGCTCTCCTGGGGGTTTCCCAGGCTGCTACCCTTGCAGTGTCCATGCCCCACTACCACATCCTCCAAGCCCTGGCCCAGCCCTTGCCCCAGGTCACAGGGACTCCAATGCCTGGGAAGAAGGAATTTTTCTGTCACTGCTATATCCCCAGTACTCAGAATAGTGCCTGACACATAGTATGTGCTTAATAAATAGCTATGAGAGAATAGCACAACCATGCCTGGACTAGAATCTCAGTGGGAAGAAAGGCAAATAATTCCATGTCAGGGCTCCCCTACCTTCTGCTAACTGGCAAGGTTGAGCCCATGACCTCAACTGTGTCACTTACCAACAGGGATGACAGAGAACTAAGACCAAGGCACAGGTATTTGCTAACTTGGAAACATCCCCTTTGCAGTTACACTCTTAGGTCAAATGAACCAAATAGCTAGGAGTGCCCATGCCCCAATGTAGTTTATGCTCTACTAGAGGCCTGGTGCACAAAATGCATGCACGGGTAGGATCCCTGGACCTGGCCAGCAATCAAGGCTGATCAGGGCGTTCCTTTGTTCTACACCGCCCTCTGGTGGTCAGCACATGTCATAGCAGGTGATCAGTCTCTCGCTCAAACTTCTTCAGGGACAATTTGCATATTAGGCTTTTATATGTATAGATTACCCTTGACTTTGGTGTCTTTGGTTCCTGGTGCCCTTTACCCACAGCTGGCTCCTCTCTTTGATCACACCCTCCCCCTTTAAGCCTCCTTCTGGTAAGTCACACACTGGGCACCAGGCACCAGGCTGGCCTGACATGGGGCCCTGAGCTGCCAACTGGTTCCTGCAGCTCATTGCCACCTGCCCACCTGAGCTGAATGGGGGAGGAAGGGGAGATTCAGGACATGTGGGTGGGAGAAAGAGTGCCCTGAGTAGGAGCTGGATTTATTTGACTCACAGCTTTAGGAAACTGTTCATAATGTATATATAGTATTACATATTCATATTTCTTCTTTGGTGAATCCTCCCCTCATGCCTCTTTATTGTGGGTGTGCTTATAGATTTCAGAGTTCTTTGTGTATTGGGGATATTCACATATTAATATGAATTGCAAGTATTTTCTCCTGTTTGTCTTTTCTTTGTGTTGTGGTGAAATTTGGACTATTGTAGAAGTTGGTATAGATTTTCTTAGTTACCAAATCTATCAATCCTTCTCTTTATTTCTTTTGTATCATCTTTTAAAAAGCCTCTCCTGCCCCCAAACACTACAACTTCTTGCTAGTACCAATGAGTACTGGCTACTCAGGTTATGAGCCTGAGGGTGTATGGATACATTGTGGCCCATAGAAAGCAGGTTACATCTAAAGAGGGCTGGTGAGTTCAGAGCAGGGATAGCAGAGAGTGGAGGCAGCCAGACCCTCTTCCCATTTCCAGCTCTGCCCACGAGCTTGCTGTGCACCTTGGTGCAGGTGCCAGAGCTTTCTGTCCAAAGTCCCAGTCTTCCTCAGTTATGAAAGAGCCTTTGTGGCCACTATGACTCCCAGACATGTTTAGAAGCTAAAACTAGAAGGAACATGAGGAACCATTTTTAACTCAAGCCCTTGTGATACAACTGGGGAAACTAAGGCCCCTGGAGTCTAATAACTTGTCCAAATTCTGATCAGAGGCAGCCAGATCTCATGTCTCCCAGTCCAGTGATCCCTCCTCTGGCCCCAGGCTTTCAGATGCAGGGCCTTTCTGGAAGGTGGACCTGAGCTTCCTGTTGCCCAGATTGCTGGGGCAGAGGGGTGGCAGGGGGCAGGATCTGGAAGAACAGAGGGATCTGTCTCCTCACCTGGGCCAATTTAAGCCCCAGCCCTGGAAGCTGAAGCAACTAGCCATTAATTCCTGCTCTTGGTGCAGCCTTCCTACTCCCATCCTAGTTTCCTCCCCATAGCACATACATCCCAAAATGGGCAACCCAGAGTCCCTTGGGACATTTGCAGGCTAATCCTGATTTATCGAGGGCAAGGCCGACAGTCTAGAGGATAAGGTATTAAAATTAGAACTTTCTGAGCTCATAGCTGTGTGCCAGGCCATGGTAGAGGATCCAAGAGGGCTGCTTTGTATGCTGACCAAGACCCTATCTGCACCCCAGCAGTGCTGGAGGGTTAACCAATGGAGAATAAGCTAATAGTAAGTACCCAGCTCTGCCGTCAGCCTACAGGAAGTATATTCAGGAAAGTGAACTCCCTCCCCAGGGATCATTCTTCTCATCCCCATGATGGGTCTATGGGACCTGAGACTGAGGGAGTTTTCATCATCATCCACAGTTTACTTTGCTCCCTGACATGTAACTCAGCACATTTTCTTTCCCCTGATAATTTCTCCAATGTAAGCCAGGGAAGATGGGGGTAGAGAGAAGACATTGGTCCTGAAGCAGGGAAGGCAGAAAGGTTGGCCCACTACCACCCCTCGTGGCCTTCCTGGCCCCAGGCCTCCCAGGCCCTGGGCTCAGCCTCCCCAGTGGGCATGTGCCTGCAGGCCTCAGCACTAGGCATCACCTGGTAGTTGGCCTCATGCCCAGAGTGAAGCATAAGCCATTCTCTCCCAAACCCTTGCAAGCTTTACTTCCCAAGGTGGGGCGCAGCAGAGGCAGAGGATGGAGAGGACAGGGAGGATGCATAACTTATGGTCTGGTCTGCAAAATGCCTGGCTGGGCTCTGGGGTTGCCAGGAAGTCAGTGAGAGCTCTTAGGCAACTGCCATGCAGCTGGGCCCACATTTCTGGGGCCATAGGGAGCTTTTGACAGGTCTCATACCCCCACAGCAACAAGGGTGCTGGGGCTACCTTCATAGACTGCTCCTAGGAATCTGGGGGTGAGAGAGATATTAGTTGACTCTCCTGATCTCATTGCAGAAACCTTAGGTTAATTACTGGGAAGACTGCATTACAAGCCATTCCAGATTTACCCATTGACCAGATGAGAAAATTAAGGCTCAGAGAGGTGGTACAGAGAGCTGGGGGCAGAGCCGGGCTAAAACTTAGGTCTCTGGACCTCCAACCTAGTATATTGCTTCTACACCACCAAACCAGAACAGCAAACCTGCTGGGGAGTGTGTGGGGGGAAAGGGGAGGGGCTCTGGGTAGCAGTGAGGATGGAACCTTGGAAAGGCAGCAACATCCCAGACTATAATGGGAGGTGGTTCTGTGGCTGTTCCCGTCCCCCCCCCCTCTATGGGGCAGGGGTTCCTTCTGCTGATCTCCCTCCCCCTCATCCTATCCTGGCCTGGAAGAGGAATAGCGGGGAGGGGGAGAGGTAACTCAACAACCCTTCAGACAGTGATAGGGCCTGCTGGGTCCTAAAGTGGGGGTTGTCTCAGTCAGAAGAAGGAGAGGGATCTCTTTGTAGGTCTGGCGCTTCTAGAGCTGGGGATGGGATTCTCACCTACTAATTAGTCATCTTAGGCCAGGATCCAGCCTGTACCAGGAAGTACTTTTGGATAATAAGTCAAATCTGCAGGAAGTGAGGGAGCAAGCCACAGGGATGGGCCTGTAGGGAAGAGCAGGCCAGGGAGGGGACAGCCAAGGAAAAGGAGGTGAGGCAGGAGTCATCTTGGTGTGCTCGAGAAACCTCTAGGAGGCTAGGGTGGCTTGAGTGAGTGGCCAAGGGCCTTGGGATGAGGTGAGGTCAGTTCCTCTTGCCAGAACCCCCAGGTCCTTACAGTACTGTGAGGCCCGGAGTGAAATAAGGATTTGAGCAGAGGAGTGATATAGCTGGCTTGAAATCTGTAAAGATTTATTCTGGCTGCTCTGTGAGGTGGGGCAGGGTCGAAGAGAGGCAGAGGGAAACAAGAAAGCTATTAAGAATCAAATACAGAAATCCATTGTTTTGAACCTCCGTGCTGGAAGTGCAGACCATGAGAAGGTCAGATGCTAGACAGGGTTTGAAGGCAGGGCTGGCAGGACATGCTGACAGATCAGATTAACGCAGAGCTCATAGTTGTGGTCACCCCAAACCACTGTTGTGAGACCTGAATCCAGTGACAGCTCTTCCTGCTCCCTCTGCCTAGAGGCTTCCAGGAACCAGGAGCCACAGTGCCTAGGACCTCAGACTCAAAATGGAAACTGTGTGGGAAGCCTGGGCCATCACACAGGGAACTGAGTGAGTTCCAGGCAGGCTGGGTCAGGTCCTCGTTATCCAGTTGGAGAAAATGGCTCTCAGAAAATGACTGATTTGGGATTTAAACCCATCTCTCCTGACACTTATCAGGACAGAGCCAGAGTACCCACCCTGCTGGGGCTACTACAGCACAAAGCCCATCCAGAACCAGACCCTCAGTCTCCCCTCTATGTAATAGATCATTGTTCTCAATGGTCTCCACAGACCCTTCCCTTTCTGAGGACTCCCCCACTTTACCAGGCTGCCCTGAAATGCAGGCTTTGGTAAGCTGAGTTTTCCAGATAATAGGGTCAGCTCCCAGTGGCCCCCTGGTGCCCCATCTCCAACTGAAGAGGTCCACTGCTCCTCTCTCCCAGACAGAAGGCCCCTTACACATCAGCTGGTGCCAATTAATAAGCAAGATAGAGGAAGGGTGGGGGTGGCCTCCTGCCAGGTTAATCTGGGTCAACTCTGTCAATGTCAATGTGAATTCCAGGCACCGGGAGAGAGTCAGTGCCAGAGTCAGATACCCCAAGTCACAACAGCCCCATGTCCACATTCTCCCCAACTTGATTCTAATTGCTTTCTTGTTTATTCACCCATACATGCCCAGCTCTGCCACAACCCGTGGCTCCCTGAAGCCTCCAGAGACACTCTGAGCCTGCCCTAGGCCTCAGAATGCTCTGCCCCCTCCCACTCAACTGCCTCAGATCTGTTCTGCTTTCCTGCCTGTCTTCCCTGCTTCACCCACACATGTTCTCCCAACCCTTTAAGGCCGCTTCTTCCCAGCTGCCTTCCCTGGCTGCCCCAAGCTGTAGCTTTTGTCTCTTCTCAGCAGCTCTCATCACCATGATCCTTTGGGCTATGAATCCATAAACGATTGCGTTATTGAGCCTTTGTATGTGAGTTTGCTCGGACACCCAGCCCAGGAGGCCACATGTGGATAGGCGCCTCTCTCTTCCTTCCTGATCCACGGGGTTCTCTAGGTTGAAGATGGACTAGGCATCTGGGACAGACAAATCATTCATCTTCATTAAGGCATTAGGTGGCTCCAAGGATAAGCTTTGTAAACTGTAAAGTGCAGTGCACAGGGGAACCTGGGGTAGACTGGAGTGGAGTTACAGGAGAGACAAAAGAAGGTCAACTGTAGGAGCTCAAAAGCATGAGGGATTTGGGAATTACAGGCAGGGTACCTGCAAAAGTAAGGGCTTAGAGATGGGACTGGGCTGGAAAGGTGAGGTGGCCTCTTTCATTCTGCAAGAAATGGTGGACCCAGAACCTGGAAAAAGGCCGGAGGGAAACTGGGAGAGGTGTGGGCTGTGGGGCAAAGGTAGGGAGAAAATGGGGTCAAAGACGACTGCCCCTTTGGGAGCTGTAGTTCCAGACTGGGTAGGGGAGTGACGGGGGAAACGGCTACTTGGAGAGGAGATATGAGAGGACAAGAGTTACCAGGAGACAGTAAGAAGAGGCCACTCAACCTGGCTCTCTCCACAGGTCGCTACGGGCCCAGAGGACTCCCCAAACACCACCCAGACTGTGGAATCTGTCACCAGCCACCTGTCTCCTTCTAATAAGGAGATTATCACAGTCACTCTCCATGGGGCCACCAACCTCCCTGCCTGCAAAGATGGCTCTGAGCCGTGGCCATACATAGTAGTGTAAGTAGCTGCTGAGAGTGGGTCGGGGCCTGGTGTCCACTGGAGCAGAAGCCTGTAAGGTTATTTAGAATATGAGCACCCAAAGGTTTGGGGCTGGGACTGTGATACCCAGAGGGAATGCCAAGGGGCTGTGTGAGTCTGCAGATGTGAGGCCTAGCATCTTCCTGCTGCATGGAAGCTGCTCACCAGGGCTAAGGAGAAAAGGGCAGGCCACTCCTTGATCTCACAATTCACTGGGCTGGGCTTGGACACAACCTGACCTTTGGGACAGGGCCCCTGGATGCAGAGGCCTGGGCTATGCTCAGTGAGGGGTGAGGGTGGTCAAAGGAAGAAATCCAGGCCTTACCTCTTCCAGACTCTGGGTGCCCCATCCTACCATCCTCCTCCTTGGCCCCCACTACTCTCTGGTCATTTCTATCACAGGGACTTCTCCAGTTCTTGCCTTTTAATGCACTGCCATATCCCCTCCAGCTAGCTGCAGTCAGGGTACACACTTCTCATAGCTTGGTATCCGAGCGAGGCCTGCCATGTCATGTCTGCTGCCAATCTCATGGGCCCCACTTCTCTCCGAATGGCATCAAAGGGCTACAGAGTTTCCATCCAGCCAACCTTCCATATGGATGTTGGACACCCACTCAATCTTGATTATAAAGCACTATGCAGTGCTCCCCTTCCCGGTGTTTGCCATTCCTTAGCCTCTTCTGTAGAAACTGGGAGCCACCAGGGCCTTCCACTCCACCTCGCTCCACCTTCCCTCCTCCACCAATAACAGCATCATTCAGTGCCTGCCTATTGGCGTTTCTGCACATTTTCTTTTGGAGAGTGCCTGCCCAACCTTCTCCCCAACACCTGCTGAAATCCCACCTTCAAAGCCTTGCTCATGATGCCTCCTCAACTCTGGCAGCCGCCAAAGTTGAGCTCTCCCTTCTAGGAGGCCCACAGCAGTATCAAACTGGTCAGATGCACTTTATGCAAAAAAGTGCTGCTCCTCTGTTCCCCACACTAGGGCTCCCCAGGTCAGGGAACATTTCTCTCTGACAATGCACCCAGCATAAGCCTGAGCACAGACTTAGAGGCCAAAGAGCAGCTGAAGCAAACACCAGGTTACTATAACAACTATTGCACCCCATAGAATGAAAGAAAGATAGACAGTGGGCTGGAGACCAACAGGTGAAACACTTGCTTGTCTCAAAAGCCCTATCCACACCTGCCCAGCTCCCAGGCCCTCCCCTCCCCTCTCCTCCCCCAGCTCCATTTCTGCGGAGAGGAAGGGCAGGTGGCAGAGAGAGGGCTTGGCGGGGAGCTTTCGGTCTCTGCTCAGCTATTTCCATAAACCAATTATCACCCATCATCTAGGGAGATTGAGGCCCTGCCTATCACCAATCCAGGCCGGCGGCAGGGTGAAAGGGGGTGGGGAGGGAAGGGGGGAGCCTGTGAGGGGGTAGGCGGGGGAAGCTCAGCGGCCCGCTGCTCCTCCACAGGCGTCACGACCTGCGCCTTCTCCCGGTTGCCATGGGAACGCTCAGTTGGAGCTGTGCTGGGCTGGGCTGGAGCTGGGGTGTGGGGTGTGGGGTGTGGGGACGGGAGGAGCGCATCGCCAGCACCCTTCTCCACGGCGGGGGGTGGGGGGGGGGAGCTGCATTCCAGGCGTCCTGGTGGCTAGGCGCTAATGAGATGTAAATGAATCAAAGGAAGGAAGGCCCAGCTGGTGGGACCTGAAAAGGGCTTCAGTTGGAGTCCCCAGCTCCAGGCAGGAACCCCAGAGGGAGGACCAAGCCCTCAGAAGCCCTAAGCCCAGGGAAGAACATGTATCCCCCTATGTCTGATTCCAAACAATACAATGCACACCTGCAATGAGCATTACTTACACTTACGTTTTTTATTTTTCTCACGATGAGTATTTTGATGCTTAAAATATATTACATGTATTTATATATTGACTAATAGTAAATAGTATATTAACAGATATTAAACATATAATTTCATATTCTTTCAAAACATTTTTCTTCTCTTTCTGTTGCCTGTGTTTTCTGCTGCCTTCAGCTTGGTCTCCTGGCTTACTTAGTTTCCTGCTCTCCGCCATCCCACCTGGTCTCATCTCAGACTGGAGGTGGGACACTGGGGACTCCTGTGTCTGCCAGTTCTGCCCTCCTCTCTGGGTTTGTTGCATCCCCAGCAGGCAGACCCACGGTGATAGGAGGTGGAGCTGCGGTTGAAGTAGCCCACTATAGGAGAGTTGGAGAGGGCTCAGGTCCTAAGAAGGAACATCCTTAGTTTGGCATGTGGCCATTTTACCACTATGCAGGCTCCAGCCTTGAGCCATCCTATCTAATAAAAGAGTGATATACAAATTTGATCGTACCTTCACTACACCAACAAGCCACGCCCACCAGCCAATCAGGAGCAAATTATGCAAATAAACCTCAACCAAGATGGCTGCCACCACTGAGAGCAGGAGGAAGGCTTGGGTTTCCCCAGCAACAGAGGAAGCCAAGCTTTCAGCCTGCCGTTGCCAGCCTATGCCCCCACTCAATGTTACAAAGGTTCAATTATAAAAGATACAGAAATGGCGGCAGCCACTGAGCTGGAGAGAACAGAGGCTTGGGTTTCCCTGGCAACAGAGGAAACCAAGCTTTCCGCCTGCCATTGCCGGCCTAGGCCTCCACTCTACAAAGTTTCAAACAGAAATGGCTGCACCACAGAGCAAGCAGAAGGCTTGGCTCTGGTCCAGGCTACAAAGTTTCAATTGTAGACATAGATTAATCCCAAATCCCAGGGCCTCTGCTTGGGTTGCTGGGGGGTGTGGCCAGCCTACAAACCTCCACAGGCCCCTTGCCTAGGTTTCCCCTCGCCTCAAGGGAACCCCCACCCTGATCTGGGACACTCTTCAGGGCAAACCAGCTGGCCCCCACCCATACACCAGGCCTCTATCCTATCTAATAAAAGAGTGATATGTAGATTGACCATCACTCCAACAGACAAGAGGGCTGTCCCCATATGATCAAAGATCCTGCCCCCATGTGGACACAAGATGGCCACCACAAGATGGCCAGCAGGGGAGGGCCGTTGGGAGGGACCAGGCCTGCAGGGGAGGGCAGTTGGGGTGACCAGGCCAGCAGAGGAGGGAAGTTTGGGGCAAACAGGCTGGCAGGGCAGCAGTTAGACATCAATTAAGCTCGCAGAGTAGTGGTTAGCAGGTGATCAGGCTGGTAGGCAGAAACAGTTAGGGGCAATCAGGGAAGCAGGCAGGTGAGCAGTTTGGAGCCAGCAGTCCTGCATTGTGATAAGGATGTCCGAATGCCCGTTTACGCCCGATCCTACCGGGCTAAGGGACATCTACTGCCCCCATGCACAAATTTCGTGCACTAGACCTCTAGTCCTATATAATAAAGTCCTAATATGCAAATTTTCCCCTGTGGAGTTCAGCCCAGGGAGTTTGGCCACTCGCTGTGACGTACTCGGACCACCACGGGGCAGTGCGGAACGTGGCAGGTCCGCAAGCAGCACTGGCGTCCGGGGTCAGTGGAGGTCTGCCGGCCGGCCTGATGGGCCCCCAACAAGAGCGGGACTGCAGTGGGATGGTGGAGCAAGTGAGCAGGCAGCACCAGGACAAAGCGGGTGCAAGTGGGGACCCCAATTGCCCCACTGATAGCCCCACAGACGGCAACCAGTTAGGGGGCACCACTCAACTTCCAGGCACTGAGGGAGCCAGGTGGAGGCCCTCTTCCCCGCCCCCCCCCCCCCAATCCATTGCCCCGAAGATGGGGTGGTAGAGCAGGGGAGGGGGCAGTGCCAGGCCACGGTGGAGTGCCAGGCAGGGCTGTGGGGGCTGCAAGTCTGAGGGCACAAGCTGGGGCCTGATCCCCACAGGCCATCCCCAAGAGACCCAGCCCTGCACGAATTCATGCAGCAGGCCTCTAGTCTAGTAATAAGATGCATCCTCCAGGCCAATAGGTCCACTTGGCTCATTTTGAGGTTCTGCCTCTTTCCATCTGAGTCATTGGCCTGTTTTCAATCTGACCCCACTTCTCCACTAAAACAGCTTTCTCTAAAGTCACTAGTGACTGTCATGCCTAATCCTACATCAAACAGTCATCTCACCTTTTGTGATCTCTCTGGGGCATTAACCTCTCATGACCACTCATTCTACTTGAAGCCCTTTCTTTTCCTGGTTTCCAAAATGCCCCTCTCTTATTTTCCTCTCTGTGTGCCACCCCTTTATCTCTTCTTCCTGGCACTAAATGTTGACCTGCCCCAGGGTTCAGCCCTCACTTGCTCTTCTTTCTCTATACACTCCACATGATTTCTTCCCCATCCTAATATCAAATCACATTCTCTCACCTCATCCAGTCCATCACCAACCTGTGTCATTTCTCTCATACCTTGAATTTGCTGCTTCTCTCCATCAGCTCCACCATCTTAGACTACTACATTATTCTTCTGCTCTTGGTACTTGCCCCTCTTCAAACCCCTTTCAAAGGCAGGTTACTATTTGATACCATGGTACCATACTACCAAAGGAACTCATTCTTTAAACCCTCCAGTGGTTTCTCATTGCTCCCAGAACAAAGAGGATTCCTGACCCAGCATGGTGAGTCTTTGCTGGCCCCTTAATATGACCCCCCCACCAAACACTCACTCTGTTCCAGCCACTCCAGGCATCTCTTTGTTCTCTGAGCAGACCTGTTCCCTCCCACTCAAGGACTTTGCACACTCCTTCCCCCAGAACATTCTTCCTTCCCCTCCTCCCCTCATTGGATCTCAGCTTAGTCATCACCTCCTCAAGAAAGCCCTCCCAAACTTCCCAGGCCAGGCTAAATCCTCCCCCCTTATTGTAGTTCCACATTTTGTGTGCTTTTTTGTGTTTACTAGAGGCCCAGTGCACAAAATTTGTGCACGGAGGGGGGTTCCCTCAGCCCAGACTCCATCCACTCCAATCAAGGACCCCCTCAGAGGAGGTCCGACCGCCATTTTAGGCCCAGTCCCTATGGGCCTAAACGGGCAGTCAGACCTCCCTGTCACAATCTAGGACCACTGGCTCCTATCCACTCACCTGCCTGCCTGCCTGATTGCCCCTAACCTCTCTGCCTGCTTGATCGCCCCTAACTGCCCTCCCCTGCCAGCCTGATCTCACCCCCAACTACCTCTTCCTGCCTGATCACCCCTAACTGCCCTCTCTTGCTGGCCTGATCTCACCCCCAACTGCTCTCCTCTGCCGGCCAATTTGGCTCTGATTGGTCAGTGTCTATGCCAGTCAGCATCTCTGGGGCTATCAACTGGAGCCTGATCAGAAAGGTGTGGCTGTTCAGTGGCCCTGGTGGAAGGCTGGAGAGAAATGGAGGCTCAGCTGTTGGCCAGGCTGGGAGAGAAAGAGAGGCAAGTTCAGATCAACTGCCACAGAAGCTATGGACAGACCCTACCTTTCTCTCTGCAGGCCTCTCTCTGGGCCTGATCCAAAGCTCCCTAGGCAGTCAGTGCTGGGTCTCCACAGCAACCCAGCACTGACTGCCCGTCTGGTCAAGCCTTCAGTAGTAATGGTCGTTATGACCCTGGCTCTTTATTATCAGACTAGTGGCCCAGTACACGAAATTTGTGCACTGGGGGTGAGTGATCCCTCAGCCCAACCTACCCCCTCACATGTACTGGGAGGCCTCAGGGGATGTCCTATTGTCCCCTCACCCTTGGCTGAAGCTTTAGGCCTTGGGCACCCAGTCATCACCCTGGAATGGGGCTGTTGGTTGGCTCTGCCCCGGCCCACCCACCCAGCCCTGGCCTTAGCCCCAGTGGCGACTGCCCAGCGCTGGGGGCACCCACACTCAGCAGCCACACAGGCCGGCCTCGCCTGCCTCCTGTCCGCCCAGTTCCTGACCCACATGGCGCACCAGCTGGCTCCTCCCGTCCCGCCCGTCCTGTCCCCCGCAGTTTTATTCCCATGCGGCTCCTGTCCCGCTGGGTGCCCTGGCCAGCCCCACCCATCATGTTCCTCCCATCCTGCCCCTTCCCACTCAGCTCGCTGGCCCGCCCCTCCCGTCCCTCCCCTCCCATCCCAGGTGGCTGCTGTCCTACTCAGCAGGCTGGCCAGCCCCTCCCATCCCACCCCTTCAGTCCCACACAGCTCCCTTCCTGCCCAGTGCGCAGGCTGGCCCCTCCCTTTGCTGACAGGCCCTTCCCGTCCTGTGCGGCTCCCATCCCAAGCAGCGTGCAGGTCGGCCCCTCTCATCCCACGCACCACCCCGCCACCCCACGCCTTGGCCATGCCCCCCTGCCTTGCGTCGCTCGGCCCCACCCCCCACTCCTGATTGGCTGGTAGTGTAGCCAATCAGGAGCCAAGGTACGGTCACATTTGCATGTTACTCTTTTATTAGATAGGATTGGCTTGCTCTTCCTCAGTGTCTCCCCCATTGTGCCCCACTAGTTCCATAAGCAACCACCAGGTCTGTTTTGCTTACCATCCCATCCCTACACAGTATCTGGAGAATAGGAAGCTGTCAACAAATATTGAATGAATGAATAAATAAACAAGTGAATGAGTGAGTCTGGCCCCATTTCTAGCTTTATCTGTGAGTTTGGGAACGTTATTTCACCTCTCAGTGCCTGAACACCAGGAATCCATCTCAAAGGACTGTGGAGATGGAAGAGCCAAATGAGGGAGATGCTGACCGGTAAAGAGTGACACGGAGGTGAGGGGTGTCCTTGAGGCGAGGGGTATCCTTAGCAGCACTCACCGTGGGTGTGTAAGACATGTCGGAAGAAAGCCTCGGGCAAGGGTGAAAAGCCAGGATGGGATCAGGAAAACTCGGAGTCTGGCCCCCTGCCCCTGACTCCCTGTGTGAACTCAGGCCAGTCCCTGCTGCTCTCGGATGTGAGGGCTGGCCTCTATGCTGCTCCAGGTTATGCTCTGGCCTGGGAAACAGCCTTAGTTCTTGGGAACAGGAGTCCCAGCTTTACAACCCAAGACAAATTCCACACCCAGATCTGCTGGGTCAATGCTCAGGCCTGAGGTCTACCCTAACTGGTCTGGACCTGGCTCAAGATCCTGGTCCCTGAGCATTGCCTAAAACCTGCCTCCCATCCTGGCACAGAGAGACTTGCCAGCCAGAACACAGCAGGGACCAGGAAGGCAGTGACCTTGACAGGTGGGGATGCCCAAGAGGTCAGGGTGTGGGGAAGGGGCCAGCCAGGAGGCAGCCTGTGGGATTCTGACCCCTGGCCAGAGGTTGGATGGCTGGCTAAGTTGACAGTTGGTAGCTACTTCTCTGACTGCCTACTGCCCACAGCAAATGAGCAGGGACAGAGCCAGTACTGAGAGGGGAAGGGCTGTTCCCTCTGTGCACATGGGGTGTGCTTGGCCCCAGCCCAGGTGGGAGTGGCAGGGCACAGATCAGGTCAGTTAGTCATACTCAAAGGATCGTTGGTTTTCTTGGATGAGCCTGAGAGCCCTGACCCTGGTTCCAGACTGAAACTGACTTTGATCACACCCTGGCGACTAACTAAAGAAGGTATTGAGTGTAGGATAATTGTCTAAGGTCCTGGTAAGAGAGGAAGGAGAAAGGTTATATTTATCTAATGCCTACCATATACCTGGCAAATGTGCTCAGTGTGTTTGTGTGTGTTTAGCATCATTTAATTATTGCTTAGTCCTGTGAGCTAGGTGAAATATTATCTCCTTTACAGATGAGGTTACTAAGACTCAGAGCATTTCTGTGACTTGCACAAAGTCACAGAACTAGTAGGTAACCAAGCCAGGATCCAGATCCCAGAATCCAAAGGTTCTTGCCACCTCGTCCCTGCCTTGATCCTTATGCAGCAGTTGCCCAATTGGAAGGGGACTGTTGCATTAGAGCCCTAACCCAGACTTCCAGAGAAGTCTGAGGGCACCCCTCTCTCCCCACTGCTAGGATCTGGATTGCTCACACCATCCCCTGCCTGCCCATGGGCCTTGGCCAAAGGGCCTCAGAGGGCAGGGATGTGGGTGACATAGACGGAGGCCTGGCGTGATTCACAGGCTCATCTCAGCAGCCAGAGGGTTGAGCTCAGCAAAAGAAATGTATCATCATTCATGTGGCAATGGCCATGGCTGTGCTCACTCAGCCTGGTTCTCCATACACTGGCTCTAGTGCGGTAGCCCTGAAAGGCAGGTTGCCTTGGCTCCATGTGATAGCCAAGGAGGCCAAGGACGCAGGCAATGGAAGGACTTGAGGTCACATGGCTGCCAGTGGGAATGGAGCACATGAAGATGACCGTCTAGCCACTGGCCACTTGCTCTGGCAGAGGCCCGGGCTCTTTCCCTCTCCCAGCAGGATGCCTGTCGGAAGAGGCACATGGTGAAGGAGAAGGCCCAGCACAGGATCTAGGAATCTGGGGTCTTATTTCCCCTTCCGGTTCCCGAGTTTACAGTGTGGTCTGATTTTTCCCATAATGTCAGTCCCTCTATGCTCAGAGCTTCAGAATTTTTGTTTATTGAGAACATCCCTGTGTCCCAGAACTGTAAACACAGCTGACATCAGTGGTTAAGGAAGGGTTGGCCTGCGATGCTCCCAGCCAGACTGAAGCCATAAGCATTCTTTTCAGATCTCCCCACTCTCACCGCTGCTCAGGTCCCTGAGATCTTCTCATGCCAGAAACACTTACTCAGACCCAAAAGGCATGAGCTCTCCCTGAGAAGTGCCAGGATCCTGAAGGAGCGGTCCCAGAGGGCATGCTTACCCGAAGAAGCACTTGTGGGAGATCTCAGGCAGTGAGGCACGCCAGGGGCCTTCCTGGTGTCCTCATGGCATTCTGCTCGGCTGTTTCTGAGCATGGGCATAGCTTCTGGCAGGACTCCTCCTGCCTCCCAGGACACCATGAGTAGCCAAGAGGCTTGATCCTCCTTCCAAGCTTTGTCTGGCTTCCCTCTGCCCTTGTCTGGCCCCATAGGCTTCAATGTCAGATGCTAGATGGTCCAGTATCTATTGAAAAATGAGGAAGGCAACTGGCAGGAAGCTGGTGTTTGGGTTTCAATATAGTTCCTCCTGCTTGTGCTCTTCCCATTTCTGTCATCTGTGGTCCTTACACACACAGTGAGCTTCTGTCAGAGGAATGGTACCAGGGAAGGCAAAGTCAGTGCCTTCAGAGCTCCAGTCAGCCAGGTGTGTGATGCAATAGAGAGGGGAAGCGACTATAGTGAACTTAAGAGCACACAGGTTATTTTGAAAAGCAGCCTGAGTCATCCCTGCTGATTTCTGCCTTGGAAGAATGCAGGCAGCTCTCTCAAATTTTCAAGATAAACCAGAAACCCAGGTGGCTGTGTAAAACAGGCCAGTTTTTACATGCAGACCACTTGCTTCAGCTTAGTTAGGATCTTTAGGCCTCTCCTCATTGCCTCCTCCTCCCACTCAGACGCAACGTCCACATCCAGTTTTGCTGCTGTCCTCTTCTCTCAGGGGCCAGTGGCTTCTCCATGGCTATGAGTCCTCTATATGAGTCTGAGAGGCACCCCTTCTTTTCCTTTGAGAGGACCCGAGCCCTCCTCCCAGCCCAGGAGCTTCTTCTAGAACAATAAAGAGGAGCTGCACTGTGTAGAGCAGAGTCCCGCAATCTGGCCGGGGATGGCCTATCAGAGCCAGAGAGGAGAGGCTGCCTCTGTCTCCACGGGAGTTTCCAGGGGTCCCTTCTTTCATTCACAAACACTTGCTGGGCCTCACTATGCCCAGGCTGGGAGTTGGGAACAGTTCCAGCAGTGTCGAGGTGGGTCCCTGTCCTCAAGGAGTTCATAGCCTGGTTTGGGAGGGGCGAATACACAGATAAATGTAACTCACTCATCTTTTGTCATAGTCTCCCAAGCAGAAGGCAGCTAGCAGGCTCCAGGCCTCTGCCTTGTTTTTTTTTTTTTTTTTAATATATTTTATTGATTTTTTTTTTACAGAGCAGAAGGGAGAGGGATAGAAAGTCAGACACATCGATGAGAGAGAAACATCGATCAGCTGCCTCTTGCACGCCCCACACTGGGGATGTGCCCACAGCCAAGGTACATGCCCTGGACCAGAATTGAACCCGGGACCTTTCAGTCCACAGTCAGACGCTCTATCCACTGAGCCAAACCGGTTTCGGCCAGGCCCCTGCCTTGGTAATAGGACCTGTCAGGGAGGCTGTTATTTGTGGAAAGGGGCAGGAAGCAGGCTCTATATCTGAGATGTCCCAGACCGCAGAACTTAAACTGAACCCCATGCATGTTAGGCCAAGAACCAGAATCAGAGTGATTCAGGTGATTCAAGTTTCCTTGTGAGATTGGGAAGTTCACCTCTATGTCTACCCACATTCCTCCTCCTCTAAGGTGGCATTCGTAAGAAAGGGGATATTTAGAAGAGTGAATGTGCAGAGTGGCCCATTGAGAAGGATCCCAAGTCGTGCCAGGATCTCCCTGGACTATCTCATCCAGACCTGTACTTCGCCAAGGGGGCTGCCATTCCATCCCTTAGGGCCATGTGTTTATGGACAACTGGCCCTTCCCCTTCTGCCTAAGAACATGGTTCCCAGGGCCCCTCACCCAGCTAGACTACAGGGCAGCCACTGCTGGACATTTCAAAGGCTGGCCGATGGCACAGTCAGGGGCCTTTTTGACCCTGCACCATCTCTTGAACAAGGACGTGCCCCCAGGAGAGGAGAGAGGGTATGACAGTGCCCCACAGACTGGGGCTCAAGCCTGCCTTTGCACTGTTCGTGGTTTTCCCTGGGCCATATGTAAAGTATACCCCCTGCCTGTGTCCCCAGAAGCTGCCATGGGGAGAGATACCTGTTGCCCATGTGGGGCTTCCCTGAGGACAGTGGAGTTGTTTCAGATAAAGTGTGGGTGGGGATGTGGGGAGCAGCATTCTTGTTTTATAGAAAGATGTTACCCTTTTGTTTTGTTTTGTTTTGTTTTTAAATAGCTTTATTGTTCAGTTTATTACTTACATTTTTCCCGAATAGCTCCCCTCCACCCAGTACCCATCCCACTCTACGCCCTCACCTCCCCCCACCCTCTGTCCTCTCCCATAGTTGCATGACCATTGTCCAGTCTCTTGCTGTACTTCCCGCACCCTTTTTCTCACCGAGCATTATCAGTCCATTCCCTCTCCATGTCCATGATTCAGTTCTATTCCTCATTTTATCCTGCTCATCTGGTTGTTAATTCACTTGATTTTTAGATTCATTTGTTGATAGATGTGTACCTGTTGTTCGTAATGTACATTTTTACCTGTCTCTTCTTCCTCTTCTCAAATAATACCTTTCAGCATTTCATATAGTGTTGGATTGGCGGTGATGAACTCGTTTAGCTTTTTCTTATCTGTGAAGCACTTTATCTGACCTTCAATTCTGAATGACAGCTTTGCTGGATAGAGCAATCTTGGTTGTAGATTCTTGCTATTCATTACTTTGAATATTTCTTGCCACTCCCGTCTGGCCTGCATCGTTTCTGTTGAGAAATCCGCTGACAGTCATATGGGTGCTCCCTTATAGGTAACCAACTGTTTCTCTCTTGCTGCTTTTAATATTCTCTCTTTATCTTTTGCTCTTGGCATCTTAATTATGATGTGCCTTGGTGTGGTCCTCTTTAGATTCCTATATTTTGGGGTTCTGTGCACTTCTTGGGTTTTCAACTCAATTTCTTTCACCAGGTGGGGGAAATTTTCAGTCACTATTTCAAGTAGGTTTTCATTAACTTGCTCTCTCTCTTTTTCTGGCACCCCTATAATTCTGATGTTGGTATGCTTGAGGTTGTCCCAGAAGCCCCTTATACTATCTTCAATTTTTTTGGACTCTTTTGGCTTTCTGCTTTTCCAGCTGAGTGGATTTTGCTTTTTTGTATTTCAAATCTTTGACTTGGTTTTTGCAGTCGTCTGGACTGCTTTTAGGTCTTTGTATAATATTTTTTGTTTCAGTCAGTGTATGCTTAATTTCTAGTTGGTCTTTTATCATATCCTTGTAGGCGTTGTTCATTTCTTTGTAGGTGTTGTTTATTTTGGCATAGTTCTCATTAATTTTATCCGCCTTATCTAGTAGTCTCTTCATAAACCTAATTACTGTGGTTTTAAACTCTATGTCTAATCATCTTTTTTCCTCCATTTCTTTCACAGCTGAGTTCTTTCCTTTTCTCTGCATTGTTGTTGCTTTCCTGAGTTGGTTTCTTAGCGGTGTGTGATAGGTATCCTCTAAGGAACCAATGGCTCAGCTTCCTTTGCAGCGCGCACCATCAGCCCTAGGTCTGCCCTACTTGGCGCACAGCTTGCGTCTAATGTGCGCGCAGCGTCAGCCTAAGGTCCCCCCTGCTTGGCGCGCAGTTTGCGTCTAATGGGCGCGCTCCGTCGGGCTTAGGTCCACCCTTCCTGGCTCCCTCCCCGTTTCAGGTCTATGGGGCTCGCGGCGTCAGCTTATCTGTGCTTATCTGTGCGGCTCACGGGTCTCGGTGTTGGGTGGCTATGTAAATCCACCGCTGGTCTCCCCGTTGCCAGACAACTCTGCCTCTCCCTAAATGAGTCTGCACAGTCAAAGACTCACTCAGGGGTGTAAAACAAAGCAGTATGGTGGTCTCCAAGCAAGTGAGTTTCGCGTTCTCTGCTCGCGTTCTCTGCCCGGTTGCGCACTCCAATTTACTCATGCACTCTCCCCAAACACACAGACCTCAGCCGCGCCGGGGATCCTCCTTTCCCCGACCTGGGAGCTCGCCTGGAACTGGGGGTTCGGTGCTGTGGGAGACCTCCGCCCTCCCCGCTGGAGAAAACCAGCCGGGCCCGCTGTCTGCCGCCCGTCCTTCACCGCTCTCTCGCGCTCTGAACCTCAAAGCTGCACACCGCTCCCGAGTCACCGCCTTTACTCTCATGTGTGGAATTTCCCCTCAGCCACCTCTCCGGCGATTTCTGGATGCTGTTCGTTTCGTTGCTAAGTTGTAGTTTCAGAATTGTTGCGTGGACAGCTAGATAGGTGCTCACCTATGCCGCCATCTTAGTTCTCTCTCTCAAAAGATGTTACCCTTTGCCAGAGTGTTCATCTCAGAAGTCCTTGGGATGTGCCATTTCTTTTATCTTTTTAAATTTTTTATTGACTTGAGAGAGAGAAACATCGATGTGCTATCCCACCCATTTATGCATCCATTGGCTGCCTCTTGTATGTGCTCCAGAGAGATTGAACCATCAGCCCTGGTGCATCAGGATGACACTCCAACCAACTGAGCCACCAGCCAGGGTACCATTTCTGATTTCCAGTGCAGTCCCACTCCCTGCAGCACAGTGCAGGAAGAGGCACACCCCGTGCCTGGGGAGTTGGCTGGCTTCTTGCTCCAGAGTCAGTTTTTTCAAATGAGATCCACCTATAGTGGTGTAGTACCATCAGCAATAGTGATGGTTGTTTTGAAGTCCAATTAATAAATGAACCCAGGATGAGAGACCAACACTTTGCTATGAATAACAGCTCTACCGTGTCTTAAGCAGCAGCCTCCCAAGAACGCAAACCTACAAGGACCAACTGCATTTGGGGATTGGGGAGGGGCAGGCATGGAATGGGAGTGCTGTTGATGGGCTGTTGACTGGTGAAGTGGGAGACCAGACACTCCCTGCCTCCATCTCCACTCCTGCTTTAAGGAGACCCTGGCCACATCATCTTGCCCAGCAATCCCAGAGGAGCTTGGCCAAGGCCAGAGAACACTACACATGGGCATGGAGAAAAGGGGGTGGGAGAGAGAACAAGGTCAGTGAGGACCACAAGCTTTGCTTTTCTCTCTGCCTACCTTACCCCATATTCCCAACCCACAGAGCTGGATCAGCCAGCCAGCCAGCCCCTCCCCAGGCCCTAGACCTACCCAGGAGCCAGCTCATGCCCCCTCCTCTTCACCTATTCAAGCCCTGCCTCTTCCAGGAAACATTCCCTTCCAGGTCCAGCAGACGAAGAGTCAGAAACACAAGAATCCAGCCTTAGTCCACCCTGCTTAGATGACTGTTCCTACCTGGGACAGCTCTCCCATCCTGTTCCTACTGGGTTAAGGACCAGGGATGGAGGTGGGCCTGGGCCTGGGAGTCTGGCTGTCTCTCAGCCTGGAGGCTGGATGAGGCTGGACTTCCTGACTCAGAGGCCAACATGAAGGGCACAGATAGAGGGGAATTGCCTTGCCTTCTTAGGACAGAATGATGCCCAATCATGACATACCTGGCATCTGGCCTGGAGCAATCTTTTTTAAAAATGTTTTTATTGATCTTTTTAGAAACAAGGGAAGGGAGATGGAGAGAAAGAAACATTGATGTGTGAGAGAAATATCAATCAGTTGCCTCATACCCTGGTAGGGGATTGAACCCACAACCCCAGGCATGTGCCCTGACCATGAATCAAACTAGTGACCTTTTGGTGCACAGTATGATGCTCAACCAACTGAGCCACCCAGCCAAAGCTGAAGCTGTATTAATCTGAACCTGTTTCGCCACCTCCAAGTTTCCTAGCGGGCAAGCAACAGGGCTATGGTGGATTAGGTCAAAAGATAACAAAACCTCTCCTTTTACCACCATCCATCTAAAGGCTCTGCCTGGCATGCATCCTTCTCAGTCTGCCTAACTATCTCCTTCCCTGGGAGCATCCTTCTGGTCTTTCAAGATTCAGGAGTCTGCCCAGCCAGGAACCCAGCAGCCAGAACAGACCCAAACTTGGTGACTGGGATTGGCATTTAGGAAAAGCCAGGTGGCCTGCATCCTGAGTTTCCAAAGCCCTGCCCTGGAAGAGGCCAGCCAGACCTTGACAGTTGTTCATGATCTGAGGCTTTGAGGAGTGTGGAAGACCAAGAGGACAGGCTGGGCAGGTGCTAAAAGTAGCCTTAGAGACCTGGGAGGCAGCTGAGGATAGGGTCAGAGATCTGGTACATTGTGGCACACAAACCTCTCTGGGGCAATGCGTGCGTGTGTGCGTGTGTGCATGCGTAGGCAGGCACAGTGGCACACAGGTGTCATCCCTGAGGTGTGTGCCTTCTTGGGTGGTCAGAGATCAGTGGAGGGTGAGGGTGGCTCCGGAGCCTATGCACTGTCCATCAATGTCCTATACTTTTCCACCGCTGACCTCTGCTAACAGCAGCAGCTCCTGGGAACCAGACATTTGCCTGACCTCACAGAAGGACAGCAAAGTCCTTTATCTTCCCTCCCACTGACAGCTGGGCTTCGGCCTGGCCTGCACAAGGGCCACCTGGCTAGAGTTTGTCAGACACATACATACCCCTCCAGCACCCATCCATGTGTGGGGGGTTACATTTCCCAGCAGCTTTGGACCTAAGATGGCTGCACTGTGCCTCTGAACCCTCCCTACCATGGCTGGGTTAAGTCTGAGCCCCAGGACAGCGACAAGGCCAAAGCAGCTCCCCCAGACCTAGCTAAAGGCCAGGTCAGAGCTCTAGGGACAGAGAGGGAGGGCATCATCTTGCAGATGCTGTGTGGAAGTAGGTCCTGGAGAGGCCCCTGGGCTCTGAGACTGAACCGGGGCCTGAGGGTCCTAGAATTTAGCCTTCCATGTGCCCAGCTATAGGCACAGAATAGGGGCTGGGAGCAGTGCATGAGCTGGTCCCCTTCTCTACTTCTGTGTGAAATCAGAGGCCCCTCCAGCTCTTCAGTTTCTAGAGTAGCATCAATACTTGGAGGAGTCAGCTGGGCCAGGAAAAGCCATTATCCTGACAGCCTCCCTCCACTTGCTAAAAGCTCTCTCCTTCCCCTGGGGCCTCACCCCTCCAGACTTATTTAATCTCCATTCACCTGGCCTTGACCTACCTCTCTGGTGTGTGTCTGAGGGAAGGAAGGAGAGGTGCTTGCTTAACTCTTTCTATGCTTGAGTGAAATCAGCTCCTTTGGCCTTGCTCATGGTCCTTCCTGTCTCTTTCCACCTGCTGTTCCTCCTGCCAGACACCCAGGAGCTTATATAGAGAAGGGAAGGGAGCAAGAAGCCAAAGCTAACAGGAGGATGAAAGACAGGCTGACAATATGGTCATGCATTCCAACCTGAATTCTGTCATGCACTGCTTGTGATTTAAGGCCTTTGCTCACCCTTGGTTCTGTCTTCTTAGTGCACTGGGAGGCCCTCAGAGGATACAAAACAAACAAAAAAAACCCCAAAAAACAAAACTGTGCGTGGTGTGCATGGTGCAGGAGCTTTGAGGCTTTGAGTAGTGTTTAGGGTGTAGAAGGGCTGACTTCCTCCTTCCACAGCTTCCTGGAATACCCCATCCCTAAGTTCTTCCACAGAAGAGTGGAGGCAAGCATCCTGCAGGCAATGCACAGAGCAGACAGACAAGAGTGAGTAACAAGCTGCTTTGAGTTGAGGCCTCTGACTTTGAGCGCAGCTGTCAGGCAAGAGAAGCAGAGCACAGAGAACAGCAGAAGGGTTATGATAGCACCCTTTAGTCGGCAGGGGTCATAGAGCCTGAAGGAGGGACCTGGAGGTGAGGCAGGCTGAGCTCAAGGACCTCCAGCAGTGATGCCTTCTCCTCTCAAGCCTGACAGCCCCTTTGGCAGGGTGGGCTCTGAGTCAGAGAAGGACTCCAGCTCTCTGAGAGACCCAGCCCTGCTCCCCTCAGCACTCCATCAGAGCTCCCCTCACTCCCCTCCATGTGGCCCTCAGTCAGGTCCCATTGAGAAACACCCAGGTTGTTCATACCACAAATGAGGGACTATCAGGCCCTGGGCCTTCTGTGTGCAGTAGCTTCCCACTTTCTCCCCAGCTCTTCCAAGTACCTTTGAGGGCAGAACAACTCAGAGAGGGAGGGTGACCTGGCTAGGAGATAACTGTGGGCTCAAAACCCAACTCTGTGTGGCTAAAAGCCTGTAATCTTTCTAGGACTTTAGCCAAAGACACTCACTTGTAGACAACGGGGAGACACCAGGCCAGGGACAATTAAAATTATTATTATTAACACTTTATGGTATGTAACAATGTGACAGGCACTTGACCCATAATATTTCGTTTCATGCCCACAACAACCCTGCATTTATCATCCCCATTCACATGAAAGAAGGAAGACACAGCAAGATTACATACCTTGCCCAAAGGCACCCAACCAGTAGGGTATAGAGCTGGGATTTGGAACCCAGATGGTCTGAATCAGGGACCCTGTTTTGGACCCATACAGGCCCTCAGTCAAAGCAGAAGGGGAGCTTGGCGATGGGGCTCCCACAAGATTTGTCATCCACAGGAGCAGGGTTGTGGCAAGGAGAGAACAATGAGTCAGGCTACTGTGTCACTCAAGTCCAGAGGACGGAGGGAGCAGCGAGGGCCAGGGGCCAGGGTGCTTTCTGGAGGAAAGGAACCAGCTGGGCTGGGAAGGATCACAGGCTGGTGCTGCTAACACCTGGGGCAGATTGACTCCCAGGCCCCCGACTCCCTCGGGGGACTTCTGGGAGTGGGACCAAGACTGGTGAGGACACCATCTCTGCTCTCCGCCCCTGGGTGCTGTTTGTACACCCGAGTGTGTGGTAAGGCTCCCCCTGCCACAGACTTCCCAATGAACCCTTACCTGTGACTGCCACACCATTACAGTTCCGACATAAAAACCTCCTCAGCAGAACACTTATTAACTCTCTCCCTGAGCTGTTTGACGGCTCTGGATCTCAGGGGTTCTTGTCCCAGAGGCCTGTGAGATGCACTGGGATGCAGAGGGCCCAAGCTCCAGCTTACCTTGGACAGCATGGCACTGTACCACCTGTGAGTGTTTGAGGGCCAGAGACTCTTCACCCACCTGCCCCATGCCCAGCTCCAGGTGCCCCGTCCAGGGCCCAGCACACAGTGAGTGCTGCAGAAGGCATGTGTGTGCTCCATTGGAAGGGGGAGCTGGGCCAGAAGCTCAGGAAAGTGAAGGGCAGCCAGGCAGTACCACACAACCACCAAACAGAACCTAGAGAAGATGGTCAAGACGATAACTGGGAGTCTGTACATAAGCGCCTGCTGGGGAGCCCTGCACTGGCAGAGGCAGGAAGACTGACAGGCAAGGTGTCCTCCCCGCTCACTCCCTCTCCATTCTGAGCTCTGGTGCCTGTATCCATGTGAAAGCCTCAGAGGTGGCCAGTGAGGCAGTGTGGTCACTGGAGCAGGCAGGGCAGCGGAAGACAAACCTGGCTCCCCTTGGGCCTGAGATGACATGAGTGTCTGCCTACGAAAGAGATCCTCCTGCCCTGTCCACTCCTTGTTCAGATTTAGGGACTGTGGAATCAGGAGGGGTGAGGAGCAGGCAGGATGCCCTCCCTCTGACTCAGCCTGCTCCTCCCCTCCCCAGGAAAACCACATCTGAGGAGGCAAAGAACCAGGACTCCAAGGCAGTCACATCTGTGACCTCAGAGCCTACCAAAGCCCCCATTTGGGGTGACACAGTCACAGTGGAGATCCAAGCTGAGGATGTGGGAAAAGAAGGTAAGACAGGGGGCTGGGTGGGCCCGGTGTGTGTGGGAAGGGGTAGTAGCTCCATCTCGACTCATCTGGAAGCCACCTGAATGCCTCCTTGGGCTCAGTTAAAAGCACTTTAAAAAAGAAAATCATAATACTGTCATTCCTAATCCATCTAGCCTGCTAGAGAAACGAGTTAACCTACATAAACAAATTTTCTAGATGATGGAAGCTTGTCTTCTTTATGACCATTGCTGTTATTTCCACAGTAGTTATTGCTGCACTTCCCACTGACAGCACATCACAGCTTCCTGGCACACCCCAGGTGTCTCTCGGAGGAGTTGCACCGCAGAGGAACTATGCTGCTCCCACTGCTTAGATGGGAACACTGAGGTTCAGGGAACTTAAGTAACTGCTGCAGCTCAAGTAACCAGTAAGTGGAGGGACTCAGGATCCGTGCACTCACTGTAGGTCCAGTGTTTCAGCTGTTTTTCCACACAGCTTCCTACCCTGCCCGGCCCTATCCAGCTCTGTCCACAGTGGTGTTCCTGTGCTTCCAGAGGTTGGGATCTGCTCTCAGAAACTGCCTGATACTCCTCACTCCTCCACTTTCCAGTCCCCATGTCCTGACAAATTCGAACACTGCAGGCAATTTAAGGTACCAGTATGCACGAATGCATGTGCATACTTACGCTTTCTCCATTGGGAGCCTGAGCAAGTGAGAGCTCTGGTCTCTGGTCTTATCTAGTATTTAGTCAGAAGCACTTCAGGCTCCCATCTCATAGGTGGTCCTTCTCTCAGATGACAGGCTTTCCTTCCTCCTTGAAACCTCACCACACCCCACAAAGAGCAGAAAACCAGTTGTGAAGACAATGAATGAGGAGAGAGAAAAAGATTGAAGAGGGACATAAATAAAAGGAAAGAGGCTAGTCTTGGGTCAAGTCAGAGGACTGTTTTCCACCATAAAGGAATAGGTGGGGCTGTTGGGATGATATGAAAAAATGTGAAAGAGGAGGAAAAAATTGACCTAAGACTTTTTGTACAAATGCAGGTATGTATCTGTCTTTGTGAATGTCTGCATGCTGGTTCATGTGTATATATAAACATCATGTGTGTTCAAAAAAATATGCTTGTGACTGTGCCATGTGCCTGTGACTGTGCCTGTAAGCATGCATGTCTGTGTGTGCAGAGTATGTGTGTGTGTGTGTGTGTGTGTGTGTGTGTGTGTGTGCGTGCACGCGCGCACGCGTGCGCACGCGCGTCTGCATCTGACTGTGGCAAGTCACTCTGGACTGGGATCCCACCCTGGGCTCTACACAGCTGGAGTAAAACAAGAAAGGTTGTGGTGAGTGGCCTCAAGCTTATCTGTGCAGTAGAGAGGGAAGCAGGGTTCACTGTAGGGGAGAGAGGAGGTGGGGACTTGTCCCTGCAGGCAGGGAATATTGGCAGATGCCTCTTTTCCTATTAAAGTAGCTGGATGCTGGTTGGAAATGGTTGCTGTGGTAATGTCTACAGTGGGAGGGTTGAGGAGATGGAGGACCAACCAAGAGGTGGAGGAAGGGCAGGAGGTAACTCAGTGATGTGTTAATGAAAAACAAAGGGGGGGTGGTTTCAGACCCTGTGTCAGGGCCAAAGCAGGCTGGTGGTAGAAATAGCTCGCTCGCCTCACAAAGGACAGTGGAAGGCTGAGTAGCACAGTGCCCAGAATTGCTGAGAGCTGTTGAAGCATGTTTGTAGCATAGGGACAGGAACAGGGAGGTATAGCTGTACACTCACCCCAATTCCAGCTCATCTGCTGACTGCCCACACAGAGATTGGGGTTGGTGGGGAAAGGTAGGGCTCTCGCCCCTTGTTTGACCTCAGCAAATTGCAACTGGATATGGGGGCTCAGAGCCCATGGGTAATGGACATGCAGGGCTGCAGACTCCACAGTTACTGTTGTAGCTTTGGTTTGGAGTGCTGGAATCCTCTAGCTGAGTCTTCTCAGTCTGCTCAGGGCTAGGTGAATGTATGGAACACTATAGATGGTTAACGAGGGGGAAAGTAATGACAGCTATGAGGAGCACTTGCTTAGCATTTTATAGCTTGAAAAACACATTCCCGGAAGAGAAGCCAAGATGGCAGCATAGGTAAACACCTAAACTGCTGCCTCACACAATTTCAAAACTGCAACTAAAAGACAAAACATCTATCACCCAGAATCACTGTAAAGCTGGCCGAGTGGAAGTTCTGCAACTAGAAGGAGAGAGAAAAGAGCATTGAGACATGCACAAGCACTGAAAAGCTAAGGTATGGATGTGCGTGAACCGGGCTGGTGGCAGGTGACAGGGGACACTGCTTTTTCTAACCCGAAGGAAAACAAGCTCCTGATTACTCTGAACTCCAGTTTATGGGGAGATGCCAGTGACCCAGACTCCAATGGGGAGAAGCTGGACTGCCATCAGGTTGGAAAGTGAGATGGCTCCCTTGCAGAGGTGCGCACAGCAATCATTGTTCACTGCATGGGGGCGCGGGATACAGGGACTTGAAAATACAAAGATGCAGAGATGGTGACTAGAAGCCATCGCTGTTTGCCACGCCCTAGCCTAGTGACTCCCCGAGACCCCACCATCTGCAAACCCGCCGGAGCTGTGTACAGTGGCATTTGCATATAAATGACTTGCCCTATCATAGCTTAATCTAACAAACTGCATCTCTGATCAGACAGCTCCAAAACCTTCAAACCCCAAGCAAAGAGGAAAAAACTGTAGTTCTCACTATAGCTCCTGCTGGGTCACCTCAGACAGTAGCTGACTTGCACCCCATTGGAGACCCAGAAGCTAGTGTATTTAGAGGTTAGTGTGAGACGACACCAGAATTCAACTACTCACATCTAAGTGACACATTCAAAATGCAGACTCAGTGAGCACCAAAGCCCCACTGAATCAAGTCCTGCCCCATAGGTGTGTCTCCAGTACAGCAGTTCTTTCACTGCATCAACACAGGGAAACAGCAAAATGCAGAGACAAAGAAACATGTCATGAATGAAAGAAATTGAGGAAAGCAGACTACTGGAAATAGAGTTCAGGGCCACATTTATAAGGTTACTCAAGAATCTTCTAAAAACCACCAAGAAACTTGATGAGACCTCCGAGGAGCTTAGTGAGACCTTCAAGGACCTTAATGAGAATGCCAAGAAAATGAAAAAGGACCAGTCAGAAATTAAGCATACACTGTCTGAAATAAAGAATATACAGAAATTCAACTGTAGATTAAAGAACTCCAAGAATCAAACCAAAGATCTGAAATATGAAGAAACAAAAAACGCCCAACCAGAAAAACAAAAAGAAAAAAAAATCCAAAAATATGAAGATAGCGTAAGAAGCCTCTGGGACAACTTTAAGCACACCAACGCCCGAATTATTGGGATGCCAGAAGAAGATAGAGAGCAAAATATTGAAAACCTATTAGAAGAAATAATGACAAAGAACTTTCCCTACCTGGTGAAAGAAATAGACTTACAGAAAGTGCAGAGAACCCCAAACAAGAGGAATCCAAAGAGGACCATACCAAAGCACATAAATAAAAATGCCAAGGGCAAAAGACAAAGAGAGAATCTTGAAAGCAGCAAGAGAAAGAACAGCTGGTTATCTACAAGGGAGCACCCATATGATTGTCAGCTGATTTCTCAAAAGAATCTATGCAGGCCAGAAGGGAGTGGCAAGAAATATTCAAAGTGATGAACAGCAAGACCTACAACCAAGATTATGCTACCCAGCAAGGCTATCATTTAGAATTGAAGGTCAGACAAAGAGCTTCACAGAAAAGAAAAAGCTAAAGGAGTTCATCACTACCTAACCAGGATTATATGAAACGCTGAAGGGTATTCTTTAAGAGGAAGAAGAAGAAAAAGGTAAATATAAAAACTATGAACAACAAAATGACAACAAATACATACCTACCAACAAGTGAATCTAAAAATTTATTTTTTTAAAAAGAAAAACACATCCCCCTTCCTACTACAAGACAGCGTTTTTCTTTTTAAAGTTTTAACATTTTGTAGAGCAGGAACATGAAGCTCAGAGAGGGTAAGTGACTGGCTAAATGTCACAGAGAAAGTTTATATGTTGGTACTAGGACCCAGATTTGCTTACCTCAACTCCCTTGTTTTATTCTAGTTTCTTCAAGGCAACCTCAAATCCTTTTGGTGCACAGTTTCCCCTTCCTTTTGAGTGTGGATCCCCTATGGCTCGTTTTGAGGGAATGTGGCAAGTGTCTTTCCCTCTCTATGTGTCCAGGGTAGCTTTAGAGAGAAGAAAGAGAGTAAAAGTAACCGGTAAAGCCCTCAACTTCCACCTCCACTCCCTAATTCAAAAGACTCACCCAGCTCCAGGTGGCTCCGCAGCACTGAGCTTCCAGCCTGCCTAACCCGAAGAACAGGTGGCTGTCCCTGGTCCTGAAAAGTCATTATCTCAGGGAAGAGAGGCAGTGGCCAACAGGGCTACACAAGAGTACACTTGTCCACCTCAATCCTCTCTCCCATTATTCTCTAGAGCTCTCTTTTTCCTCATTTCCTCCTCCATCTCCCTCAATCCTTTTCAGTTCTTCATCCCACCCTTCTACTCCTTTCCTCTCTCCACAGCTCCTCTTCCTCTTCAAATCATAGACTTCCAGAGTAGAAAATGTCTCGCCAAATTCAGCCTCTTTCATCAGCCTTTTACTAGCTGTATGAAATTGATCAAGTTATATAATCTCTCTGAGATCCAGTGACCATGTTTAAAAAAAACAAAGATAGTGATTCCTTCCTACTTAAGGGTGGAACAGGCTCAGGAGCACCCATCCCCATGCCTGGCACACAGTAGGTGCTCACGAAGTAGTACTGCTATGACTATTTCCAGGTCATTGGTGCTCTCCTTGAATTTCATCCAAAGTTTATAGATTTTTATGGCAAAATATAGTGTTGTTAGAGGGAGTTTTCTAAATTGTGCATTATTCTTAGTGTTTACTTTTCATGTAGTTGGAGTAGACTTTTACTCACAGTTGTACTGAAGATTTCTTGAACAGATCTCTTTTCCCCATTGACAAAATATGAGAGATAACCCCTGCCTGAGGAACAGGTGAGAGCATTTTGTGACCAAGGGGAGGAGCCTTATTCCTGGGAAAGGGTACTATTCTTACTTGCTTGTGTGTCTCTGAGCATGCACATGTATATCTCTTCCATGGGGGCTGGGCTCATTTCTGCATGTGTCCATCCCTGAGCTGGGAGTTTCTAGGCCAACTAGATGAGAATGGCATCTTTGGGTTCTAGCACTGCTTAGCATAGAGTCTTATCCTGTGCAGGGGCTCAGGCAGTACTTGTGAAGTGTGCCTGTGTTTGTTCCACATGTGTGCCTGTGTGTGGATTCCTCAGTGTGGCCCCTGCTCCCCTTCTCTCAGCAATGTCTCTCAACTCAGAGGATAGTAGTCAGCTAAGGCTGATCCTAACTCTGTGCCCCATTTTTCTCTCTCCAGATGTGGTCCTTAAGGTGGTGGACAACAACAAAAAGGAGGAGCTGCTGTTCTACCAAATCCCCATCAAGTACTTGCGTGTCTTCCACCCCTACCACTTTGAGCTGGTGAAGGTGAGTCAGAGCCCTGTGCTTGGGCCCACATGGGCCTGGGACAAGTAGGGGGAACCCCCAGCTATTCCCTCAAAGTGGCTCTGGGCATCCATGCCCACGCTGCAGTATGACCAGTCTAGGACCTTTTGGGGCTCAGGAAACACAGCCCCTGGCAAATAGACAGGAATGATATCCATAAAGACTTGGAATTCTCCAAACTGATTTTCATAAAACAGCCAAAATGGCATAGAATATCCATTACATTAAATGAATACACCAACTGAAAATGCATTCTGATTTCATATATATTGAAAGGGTAAGAGTATATCTAAGAATCAATTTCATACAGTATTTGCAAAGTACCTACTATGTTCCAGGTCCTGGGCTATATGGTATACACACCATCTCTAATTCTCAAAATGAATTCTACTTTGCATACATAGGACTGAGACTCAGGAGAGAAGAATCCTCTCATCCTGGATCACAGAGCAAGTGAGGTGCAGAGTCAAGTGTGAGTCCAGGTGACACCATCTCCCAACCAATTCACTCAGTGCTTCTTTCACATGCTACTTTGGCAGGTGGAAGCCTGAAGAGAGTTGGGGTATATGAGAGATAAGGTGTTCCCTGGAATTCACCCATCTAGTGGGCCTCAGGCCACTCATTTCATGGTCTGAGCATCCTAAGCCAGCTCCCCTGCCAACCCGCTCTCCCCAGAGCTGATTGGTGGAAAAGAGAATTTACTCTCTTGTTGCTCAAGTACTTATTAAGCACCTACTGTGTGCCAGCACTGGGCCAAAGAAAAGCAGAAGCATCATTTCTCTCTCCTCCACTGTGCACTCCAGTTCCCTATAGTGGTTCAGAGTAAAGAACAATGTGAAGTTGAATTGTTGGGTTCCTCTCTCAGGCCTTCTTCTTGCTAGCTATATATCCATAGGAAGCTCCTTAATCCCCTGGGTCTCCATTATTCATTAACAAAATTAAGATGATATGCTTCCTAACATGGCTTTTTGAAGGATCAAATACAATGAGGTGCATAAAGCATCTACTATGTTTAGCACATAGTAGGTGTTCAGTTCAGGCTAGTTCCCTTCCTGCCTTCTTTCCCCAGGCCCTGGTACTGACCTTCTTTTCAAATTACTCATCAACCATGATCTCAGGAGACTTCACATTCCCTATGCCTCAAGGAGAACCCCACACTCAGGACCTCAGAATGCGGCAAGGAAGCAAAGCCCACAGAGATTAGTGACTCATGTGGGAGACTCAGTACTTCACCTGTAGTTCTGGGAGCATACCCAGGCCTCCTGGCTCTCTGTCCAAGCCTAGTTATCACATCTTTACAAAGACAGCTGGCAGGCATGGTCCTTGTGAGGGCAATGAAATATTCAAACAGGCAAAGGAAGATTTATTATATTGATCTTCTTGGAAGGGCTCACAGGGAGCCTTTAATTATCAGCTTGGCGCCCCGGTGGAGCAATGCCAGTGCTTGTCTGCAGAGGGCTGGATTTATGGCCAGGGTCTGCTTCTTAGTCAAGCTTCTTCTTGTGTGTCTTCTTCCCTGACTCTAGTCCCAGCCCACCGAGACTGGGAAAACTAGTGAAGCCACTGCCAAGACTCAACTATACGCAACTGTTGTCCGGAAGCGCAGCTTCATCCCCCGCCAAGTTGACTGTAACCACAGAGCTCTGGAGGTGCCAGCCTGGGGCCCTTTGAGGGGGTCAAAAAGGGGCCAAATTATGATGGTGTGGGGCAGAGGTGTCTGGGGAAGACTGGGACTTTCAAAATAACATAAGTGGTTTATGAAGAATAGCCTTGGGATGGCAGAGATGATGTAGATGGAGATGAAGATAAATGATGTCTAACATTATCCAGCACTTTCCAGACATACAGCTGTGACCTAACCTTGTCTTCCCTCACAATGCTCCTCACACACCATGCAGGCAGTGCTACAGGGAGGACAGAGGCTTCCAAAGCGCAATGTCTGTCTGAATCTCCTGAGGGCAGGAAAAGCCCCCACCTTGGCTCACGTCTCCTGATTATTTCTCTACTGTTCTGTCCCTCCCAAAGTAGTGACCCCTGATGTAGGGCCTACCTCCCCCAAGTGAAAGTTTTAGGGCCATCCTATATTTCCTTGAATCCTATTTCTGAAGAGCTTTGGCTGGTCTTCTAATTAGGTATTCATTCATTCATTCATTCAATAACCATTTAGAAAGCCTTCCATTAGCCAGGCCAGGCGCAGGCCCTATTTCCACACATGCCCACCACCACCATTGTTTTCTATACACAGCTTCAGGAGGATTAGCGATGCTCCAGGAGGATATAGTCCAGATCCCTAAACCCCTGCCCTTTCCCTCCCAGTCTTCAAACTGCCCAGGAGTGACAGATTCAAATCCAGCCATGACCTGAATCTGATCAGGGTAGAGGCAGGGAGGCCCAAGCTTCAGGCTTCCCCTGCCCCATGCCCCTTCCCATGATCCACCCCATGACAGAGCAAAAAGTGTTCTTCAGTCCCATTTCAGAACTGGAGCCATGGAGCCTCAAGAGCAGGTTGATATGGGAGTGCATATCTCCTGGCCCACACATCTGCTTCCCCATCGCCACCTCATGGATGCCAGTATGTGTCAGACCTGTGAGCACCCTCTTCTCCCCTTACCTCCCTCTTCAATCATGCCTTTTTCTGCACAAAGAACATCTTGACCTGCAGGGGGTTCACTGTGGATCAGCCACCCCCTGTAGAGTATGGGCTCCTCTGCCCTCCAGTACCCTCCACTGCCCCAGCATAGATATCCCCCCTATAGGCTCCTAGGGCATACCAGAGAGGACAGCGGAGGAGAAATTGCCCCTATTCCTCACAGGGTTGTTATGAGCAGGTGTGCTTGGGCAGCTGTCTCATCCAACACCTGACCATTTAGCCCAGAACAGTGATAAATTAGTCCCCCGCACCACCTTTCCGACCCCCTCTCTTAGCCCTTACACCCTGTAAGCAATAGAGCCTGACAGCATTCTGGTAAAATCCCTCAGGCCCAGACTCCCACCCTCATCCCTAAGTTTGAAATGCCATCATTAGAGATTTCATCATTTGAATTTGGAGAAGGGATTCAGTCTTCAGAGGCCCCCACAGCTGAAGCATTATTTTAAATCCTTATCAGCCTCTAAGCATTATTTTAAATCCTTATCAGCTCACAGTTGGCAGCCAGCTGAGATGGGTCAGGAATGGGTCCTGACCCAGGGGCTTAGGAGAGAGAGCTGAGGGTGGAGGGGAGAAAAAGGAGAGAGGGGAGGAATCAAGATGGCGACATAGGTAAACACCTATTTTACTGTCCCACACAACAATTCCAAAACTACAACTTAACAACAACAAAAAAACATCATCCAGAATCACCAGTAAGCTGGCGAAGAGAAAATTCCACAAATAAAAGTAAAGATAGGACACTGTGACTCAGAGGAGCGGTGGAGGGCAGCCTTGAAGATACACGCAGAGAGAGGTTTGGAGCTGTGCGTGTGAGAGCGGTAAAGGGCAGGCGGCTGCAAACCCGGCTGGTTTTCTCCAACAGGGAGGGCAAGGATCTGTCTGACTCTCATGAGGGCAGGAAACTGCACTGATTTCCCAGTTCCAGGCGAGGTCCGAGGTCCAGGGAAGGCACGCTAAAACCTGGGTGCAGCAGAGGTCTACGAGCTTGAGGAGAGTCTGAGTAACTTGGAACAGTAGTTTGCATGTAAACTTGGAAACAGAAGTGTGCGACCACGCAGAGAGGACTCGTGACTTGCTCCCTCATTCGGGAGACCACTGGACTGCTTTGTTTTACAACCCTGGGCGAGACTTTGGGTGTGCAGACTCATTTCGGGAGAGCCAGAGTTGTCTGGCAGCGGGATGGCAGAGATGATGTAAACTTTCTCTTGTAGGTGGGTGCAGCTGTTACCACCCAGCACAGCGACCCAAGCGCCTAATAGGGCAGAGCTGACGCTGCGTGCTTAGCCCAAAGACTCCACCCATCCAACCAGAATACAGCTTACCTTCATAGCCAATTGGCCTGGAGGTCTAACCCTCCTAGTCCTAACAACAATAAGCTGGGCTTAATTTCAACAATACTCTACAACCCATTAAGGGCTGCAGCAAGAGTATCCACCTCAGGTAACTGGGGAGGCTGAGCCACTGTCCCTTAGAGGACATCTACCACACAAAGCTAATGGACCAACTCAGGGAAGCAGCCACCATGCAGAGACATGGAAAGAAATCAGATGTGAAAGAAATGGAGGGGAAAAAAGACGACTAGACATAGAGTTCAAAACCACAGTAATAAGGTTTTTCAAGAGGCTCCTAGAAAAGGCCGATGAACTTAATGAGAACTGCGAGGAAATGAACAAGACCTACGCGGAAATGAAAAAGACCTATGAGGATATGAAAAAGGACCAACTAGAAATTAAGCATTCGCTGACTAAAATAAACAATATTACACAAAGTCCTAAAAGCAGTCCAGACGACCACAAGAACCAAGTCAAAGATTTGAAATACAAAGAAGCAAAATCCACTCAGCCGGAAAAGCAAGAAGCAAAAAGAATCCAAATAATTGAAGATAGTGTAAGGGGCCTCTGGGACAACCTCAAGCATACCAACATCCAAATTATAGGGGTGCCAGAAAAAGAGAGAGAGCAAGATAATGAAAACCTACTTGAAGAAATAGTGACAGAAAACTTCCCACACCTGGTGAAAGAAATTGACTTAAAAGCCCAAGAAGTACACAGAACCCCAAAATATAGGAATCTAAAGAGGACCACACCAAGACACATCATAATTAAAATGCCAAGAGCAAAAGATAAAGAGAGAATATTAAAAGCAGCAAGAGAACAACAGTTAGTTACCTATAAGGGAGCACCCATATGATTGTCAGCAGATTTCTCAACAGAAACGATGCAGGCCAGACGGGAGTGGCAAGAAATATGCAAAGTGATGAATAGCAAGAATCTACAACCAAGATTACTCTATCCAGCAAAGCTATCATTCAGAATTGAAGGTCAGATAAAGTGCTTCGCAGATAAGAAAAAGCTAAAGGAGTTCATCACCACCAAACCAATATTATATGAAATGCTGAAAGATGTTCTTTAAGAAGAGGAAGAAGAAAAATGTAAAAATATAAATTATAAACAACAAATACACATCTATCAACAAATGAATCTAAAAATCAAGTGAATTAATAATCTGATGAACAGGATAAACTGGTGAATATAACAGAATCATGGGCATAGAGAGGGAATGGACTGACAATTCTTGGGGAGAATAGGGGTGTGGGAGTTGCAGCAAGAGACTGGACAAAAATCATGCAACTATGGGAGAGGACAGTGGGGGCGGGGGAAGTGAGGGCGGAGGGTGGGATGGGTACCAGGTGGAGGGGAGCTATAGGGGGGAAAAGGGGGGAACAATGTAATTAATAAACTCAACAATAAAGATAAAAATAAAAGAGAAAATGGAGAGAGGTCCAGAATAAGTCCCTACTCCTAGGCACGCTCCTCCCTTTGAAGATAAGAACTAAAAGGACCAAGGAAATTATGGTCAACCCTTCTGTACAAGTTAGGACATTAAGGCCCAGAGTGGAGCAAGGACTGGCCACAGTGACTTAATGACCCAGACTTAGTAAGTGGCTGAGCTAGTGTAGACCTATAGTAAGGATCCCACCCAGCCTCCAAGACTAGCTCAACCCTAGCACTCTCCCTGAGGCCTCTGCTCTCCTCCTTCTTCTTCCCCTCCCAAGTCTCTATGGTTGTTTCTCTCACCCTCAGAAACTCAGTCAGCTTCTTCCTACCCTTTCCCCCCTTTTCTCCTCATTGATGGCATTCATTTATCCAACAAAGACACATGGGGCTTCTACTCTGAGCCGGGTGCTTTTGCTAAAAGCTGGAAATACAGCAGTGAATGAGGTAGGTAAGTCCCTGCCCCTGTGGAGCCTGGGGGCTAACAGGAGATGTGGGCCAAGGGGCAGACAGGCCCAATTTGTGCAGGCCTTGACCATCATGGTAAAAATTGTGGCATTTATTCTAAGGGTAGTAAGGGGAAGGGCGCTCAGTGCTGAATCTCAAGCAGAGGAATTACATAATATAATTTCTTTTTAAGACAGCAATTTTGCCACCATGTATCAAATTGCCTGGGTAAGGGGATTGGTTTGGGACAAAAACAGAGGCCAGTGAGGGGTCACAGAAGTAAATGGAGCCACAGGAATCTCAGCTGGGGGGACAAGGATTGAGGGCCCAGATCCAGATCAGGAGTTGCCTGGGATGGCAGTGGAGGTATGTGGGACAGAATCCATGTCTTCTCTTGCTGCCCACCCAATGCCTGGCACAGGGCCTGAAGGACAGCAGCCTTGAGCAGAGAAAGACTCTAGAGAGGCAGGAGCAGGTAGAGAGGTATGGTGGCAGAAATTAGCCCATCTTTGGAAAGAAAGATGGCAGGCAGGCCAGCTAACCATGCTCTGGAGAGAGCTAAAGGCCACTTGGGGCTCACCTGCCTCCTCTGTTCCCCAGGTCTTTCTTCATGGAATAAATGAACCCCTAGTCAACAACCCCAGTCCCATGGTGGTCATTGCCCGGGTGGTTCCCCACTACACGGAGTTTAAGTGAGTAAGTTCCAAGTGGGGTGAGCAAGGAGGGAGGGGGGAAGAATACAGAGGAGAGGGATGGCTAGAACCCTGCCCTCCCGTCAAGGCACTTCAAGCCTCCTCACTGGGACTGAGGACCCAGGAAGCTACCCACAGCCTGTGCAGAGGGGCAGCTCAGATCCCTCCTGATAGCAGGCTGGGGGGGGGGGAGGGTCAGCATACTATGAAGAAGGGATCCTCAGCCCTTTTAACCTACATCTCCATCTCATACCCACCACTTGATTTCAGGGCCAAGGTGGTTCACTGTCTGGTGGTTGTTCCCAAAAGAGGCAGCCTAAGGGCCGTCTCAGAACTTCATGACCTTTAGCCTTGCCCAAGGTCCTCGTCCTTGCCCTCCATAAGGTCTCCCTGGCCACAGCCCCAGCTCATCCCCTGCCCCCAGACCTGTCTTTGGGTATCACAGTCCTCAGGAGGGGATCCAGTCTAGATTGGCCACTGGAGACACACCGTGTGGAGAGTTCCCCAGGGAAATGTGCCCTCTGTGTTCTCCTGGAGCTGTCTGCATCTGCACTTATACTGACTGATGGCCTGGGAGGATTTCCTGACTCATTTGCTCCATCTGTTGAATTCTGACAAACTATGAGCCCTCCTTGCTGTTTGGAGGAATGAAGATAACTGATGCCCTCCTATGAGCTCAGGGAGTGAGTGCACACGCGTACAGAAACACACACACACACACACACACACACACACACACACACACACACACACACAACCTGAATCCCACCCCTGCAGCCTCCATGCCACCCAAGCCTAAACTAGAATTCCACCATGGGGGTGGGCCATTTTCACAAGGTCTTCCAAAGGTGAAGCAGGGGCAGCTGCCATTTTAAAGATAAGCAGCTGGGGCATTCAGATGTGGCCAAGGTCACAGCGAGTCATAGGAAAGGAAACCTGGGAGCTGCATCCCATCCCCTGACCAAGATGAGCTTTCCCAAAGCCTTTACTAGTGATCAGAAGGACCAGGACCCATTACCTGTCCTAGGTGGACCTCTGAACTTTCCTCTCACATCAATCCTGAGTCCACTTGGGGGCCCTTGGCTGCCATACTTGGGCACTGTGTCAAGATTGCTGGACATAGGGCCTGAAGGACAGCAGCCTTGAGCAGTGCTTGACACCTGTCTCCTTGCCTCCCCAGAGTCAGTCAGATGAACCAGGATCCAGCCTCCCTGGGGTTGCCTTTCACCCCACTCTCCTTCCCTATTCCATCTGTGATGAACTTTGATGTTTCTCAAGTCAGCCAGAACGGGTGCCCTCAGGTATGGCTGCTTCCCTAATTCACTTCTCACTGGTCCAGACCTCTAGTAACTCACCTACACACTCATACAGTCCCTCACTCAGTCAGTCAGCTGTTCACTTGACTATGGAGCTCACCAACTCTGCCAGGTGCCCAGGGCTGTGCCATCTGTGCTGCAGAGAAGCGGCCCACAGGGAGCTCTTGGTCTGGTGAAAAGGGTAAACATCAACACCAGATAATGGATAATCTAATAACAAACCAGGAGAGGCTACCAGAGCTGTAAAAAATAAGAGGAGAGAAGACAGAAAAAGACAAATATTGTGATTCCACTTAAATTTGGTACCTAGAGAAGCAAATTCAGAGACAGAAAGCAGAATGGTAGTTGCCAGGGACTGGGGCCACTGAGAATGGGAAGTTACTTTTTAATGGTATAGAGTTTCTGTTTGGGATGTTGGAAAGTTCTAAAAGTATGTAGTGGCTAAAGTGATAAAAAAAATTTGTGTACATTTCACCACAATAAAAATTTGCTTTAATTAGAGGTGAGAGGGATGTGAAGCCTGGGCATATAGCTGCAGGACTTGAGTTTTAGTAGGGAGTATTTGGCAGGGCAAATGGGAACAAGAGCACAGGTGTGCAGGTGGGGGTGCATGTCGGGGTTAGAGAGGAGGCCAGTGTGTCTGAGTATATTGGGGAGGGGTGTGCAGAGAGTGTCTGAGTCCAGGCAAATGGCCATCTTTTCCCGTGGTCTACACTTCAGCAGGAGCTTACCCCACATGATGGTCCCAACATTCCTAAGGGCCTTAAAGAAGACAGGGTGCTTGGGAAGTTTTTCCTGTTGTATGTCCACCAGTGTTCATGCCTGACATGGCAAATATAAAATGAGGCACTCTTTCAGAGCCACAATCTTCATTTAAAGACAAAGACATTTGAAGGAGGTTTGGACGAACATGGACAAGAGTGATGGTGGTAGGTAGGGGTAGAACAAAGGGGGACCCTGGGGACAAAGGCTTCAAACCCAAGCCAATCCTTGGCCTGATTTCCCCAGAGTCATCTCACACATGGACCTGCATTTGCCCAGAAAATTATAAACCAATCAGCAGGCAGTCCCAAAGGGCAGAAGGCCCTGGCTGCTTTAATGAGTGAAACTCGCCCCACCCCCAGCCCTTCTCTGGCTGCTTTTGCTGCCTGGCTAGTCTGGGTGGCGGAGGTACCCCTTAATACAGAAACTTGCCGCAGTGCCTCTTGAATGAGTGGCACTCAGGGCCAGAGGTCCAGCGATGGTAGAACACTTGTGGAAGGTCACCCAGTACTATGGCAGTTGGGCCAGGTTGAGAGCTCACTGGCAGCCAGCACAGAGGTGCCCAGGTGCCAGCAGTGAGAGGCGAGCTTCTGTGGTACAAGTGAGATGAGGGGGTTAGTGGGCAGAGCCCCACCTGGGAGGGACACCAGTCAGCAACCCTGGGCTCAGAATTCACAAGATCTGCCTCGTCCCCACTCTGAGCGTCAGTCCCCTCTTCTCTCCAGTTGGGCAGGGAGGGGAGGGGTTAACCCTGGGGTCTGCCTCTCTGACATGATGGAGTGCTGTGATTTCCCACTAGCTGCCCACCATGTCAAAGCACTATGGGCAGGGGTTTGAGACTGACTCCACCTCTGTAACTTACTGAGTGACCTTTGGCAAGCTGTCAATTTCTCTAGATCTACTGATACTACCTTATTGGACTGTTAGGAAAATGTAGAGGGCTAACCTGTACAAAGTGCCCAAGCCTGCAGTGGAGGCTAAATAGGCTCCATCCTTTTCATAGATGCCCCTCCCTTGATGCCAAATGCCCCCTTTGAGGTCCACCTGGACATTGCCCTCATCATGTTTGACTACAAGTAACAGGAACCTCAACTCACATGGACTTAAATTCTAAGGAGATTTATTGTCATACATCAAAAGTGTCCCCCATGTAGGATTCTGCTAGAATTGGTTCATCTACTGGCTCAGCAGTTCCTTAAGGACTCAGGATCTTTCCAACACTCCTGAAATGCCACCCTCAGCTAGGCAACTCATGGAGGCAAAATGTCTCAGCATCCTGTCTAGACATGACCAAGACCAGGGGAAAGGGTCTTAATGAGGAACCTGAAACCTCCCCTGCAATCCCTGGCAGACCACCCCTCTCATCTCATTGGCCAAAACTAGGTCACATGCATTTCTCTCAGCCAATATTGAGGAGAAATGTGACATCACCTTGCGGTAGCTAATGCAGGAGAAGGGGGCCTACTGGCCCAAAGTGGGTTCTGTTGGCTAGGAGGAAGGAGGGGAATGGTTAAGAGTTAGATGGCCCTCAGTGTCTGTTCACCCCTCTCAGAGCCTGGGAATGGCAAAATCTGAGCTCTGATGAGGCTGCTGGATCCAGCACAAGTCTGAGATTTAGGACTTACTCCTACCCTCCTCCCAGAACCTTTGAGGGGGCCATTGTCCAAGAGGCTGCTCCTATTGGCCTGGCTTGCTGCAGAGCTGAGGCAGAGCTCCTGGCTAATGAAACAAAAGCTGTGATGAGAGGCGCTGTCTGCGCCCAGCATCATCTCCTATCTCAGCCTCTGCAGCCAATCTGTACCCAAACTCTCATGGGGCCCCTTGTCATCTCACAGAGCCTGCCCTAGTGCTGGCCATGCCTCCACTCAGGCCTCTCCCATCCATCTTGTCAGAGCAGCCAAAATGACCTCCTGCCCAGGGCTAGTCCCTTCCTCTGGACCTCTTGTTCCTATCACCCATGGGACAAGCCCTCACTGTCAGCCAGATACACAGGCTTCACTTCCTCCAGCCTCCTGGCTCACTGCTCCAATTCTCACAGGCGTTCTCTAGTCCCACTGGGTAACTGGCTGTTCTCTACACCTGTACTGCCTCCTCTCACCTCTCAGTCTTCAACTCTGCTGTGCTCTGTACCAGAATGGTCTTCCTCCTCATTACCAATGACATGATCTTAGGGCCTCGCTTTCCCAGGTTCAGAAATCATTGCTTTTTCCTCTCACAACCTAGCTTCCACAACGTGCCATTTGCTTAGGCCTCTGTGTAAACCATAGGCAAGGTGGGGGGCTATCTGCTTGGAAGATGATGCACTCCAGAGGGGAGCAGGCTCTGGCTCCAGCTCCCCCATATGCCCTTTAGCACCCCAGAGGCAGCTAGCATGGAGAAGTCCCAGTCAACGATTGCTGAGTACAATGGAATTGAGCGTTCACCTTCACAGCAAAATATTTATTATATCCTTCAACCCTCACACCAGCCTATCAGGAAATGAAGCAGAGGACATTGGAGAGTGACAAATCTAACTTACAGAGAGGGAAGAGACTTGCCAAAGGTTACACAGCAAGACTGAGATAGACCTGTCTCTTGGCATCTTAGCTTCCTTGAGGCCCCAAATGCATCAGTTGTTGGCAGCTAATCTTCCCAGCATGGCTGTCACATGCTTACACACAACGAGCAACAGTGTGTAGGGGGGTGGTATGGTGTGGTGTGGTGTGGTGTGGTGTGGTGTGGTGTGGGTGTGGGTGTGGTGTGGTGTGGTGTGGTGTGGGTGTGCTGTGGTGTGGTGTGGGTGTGGTGTGGTGTGGTGTGGTGTGGGTGTGGTGTGGTTGGTGTGGTATGGTGTGGTGTGGTGTGGTGTGGTGTGGTGTGGTGTGGTGTGGTGTGGTGTGGTATGGTGTGGTGTGGTGTGGTGTGGTGTGGTGTGGTGTGGTGTGGGTGTGGTGTGGTGTGGTGTGGGTGTGGTGTGGTATGGTGTGGTGTGGTGTGGTATGGTGTGGGTGTGGTGTGGTATGGTGTGGTGTGGTGTGGTGTGGTGTGGTGTGGTGTGGTGTGGTGTGGTGTGGTGTGGTGTGGGTGTGGTGTGGTATGGTGTGGTGTGGTGTGGTGTGGTGTGGTATGGTGTGGTGTGGTGTGGTGTGGTGTGGTGTGGTGTGGTGTGGTATGGTGTGGTGTGGTGTGGTGTGGGTGTGGTGTGGTGTGGTATGGTGTGGTGTGGTGTGGTGTGGTATGGTGTGGTGTGGTGTGGTATGGTGTGGTGTGGTGTGGTGTGGTATGGTGTGGTATGGTGTGGGTGTGGTGTGGTATGGTGTGGTGTGGTGTGGTGTGGTGTGGTGTGGTATGGTGTGGTATGGTGTGGGTGTGGTGTGGTATGGTGTGGTGTGGTGTGGTGTGGTGTGGTGTGGTGTGGTATGGTGTGGTGTGGTGTGGTGTGGTATGGTGTGGGTGTGGTGTGGTGTGGTGTGGTATGGTGTAGTGTGGTGTGGTGTGGTGTGGTGTGGTGTGGTGTGGTATGGTGTAGTGTGGTGTGGTGTGGTATGGTGTGGTGTAGTGTGGTGTGGTGTGGTATGGTGTAGTGTGGTGTGGTATGGTGTGGTATGGTGTGGTGTGGTGTGGTGTGGTGTGGTGTGGTATGGTGTGGTGTGGTGTGGTGTGGTGTGGTATGGTGTAGTGTGGTGTGGTATGGTGTGGTATGGTGTGGTGTGGTGTGGTGTGGTGTGGTGTGGTATGGTGTAGTGTGGTGTGGTATGGTGTGGTATGGTGTGGTGTGGTGTGGTGTGGTGTGGTGTGGTATGGTGTGGTGTGGTGTGGTGTGGTGTGGTATGGTGTGGTGTGATGTGGTGTGGTATGGTGTGGGTGTGGTGTGGTGTGGTGTGGTGTGGTATGGTGTAGTGTGGTGTGGTATGGTGTGGTATGGTGTGGTGTGGTGTGGTGTGGTATGGTGTGGGTGTGGTGTGGTGTGGTGTGGTGTGGTATGGTGTAGTGTGGTGTGGTATGGTGTGGTATGGTGTAGTGTGGTGTGGTATGGTGTGGTATGGTGTGGTGTGGTGTGGTGTGGTATGGTGTGGGTGTGGTGTGGTGTGGTGTGGTGTGGTATGGTGTGGGTGTGGTGTGGTGTGGTGTGGTGTGGTGTGGTATGGTGTGGTGTGGTGTGGTGTGGTGTGGTATGGTGTGGTATGGTGTGGTGTGGTGTGGTATGGTGTGGTATGGTGTAGTGTGGTGTGGTGTGGTGTGGTGTGGTATGGTGTAGTGTGGTGTGGTATGGTGTGGGTGTGGTGTGGTATGGTGTGGTGTGGTGTGGTGTGGTGTGGTGTGGTGTGGTGTGGTATGGTGTGGTATGGTATGGTGTGGTATGGTGTGGTGTGGTGTGGTGTGGTATGGTGTGGTATGGTGTGGTGTGGTGTGGTGTGGTGTGGTGTGGTATGGTGTGGTGTGGTGTGGTGTGGTGTGGTGTGGTGTGGTGTGGTGTGGTGTAGTGTGGTGTGGTGTGGTGTGGTGTGGTATGGTGTGGTATGGTGTGGTGTGGTGTGGTGTGGTGTGGTGTGGTGTGGTTTGGTGTGGTGTGGTGTGGTGTGGTGTGGTGTGGGTGTGGTGTGGTATGGTGTGGTATGGTGTGGTGTGGTGTGGGTGTGGTGTGGTATGGTGTGGTATGGTGTGGTGTGGTGTGGTGTGGTATGGTGTAGTGTGGTGTGGTATGGTGTGGTGTGGTGTGGTGTGGTGTGGTGTGGTGTGGTGTGGTATGGTGTGGTGTGGTGTGGTGTGGTGTGGTGTGGTGTGGTATGGTGTGGTGTGGTGTGGTATGGTGTGGGTGTGGTGTGGTATGGTGTGGTGTGGTGTGGTGTGGTGTGGTGTGGTGTGGTGTGGTGTGGTGTGGTATGGTGTAGGTGTGGTGTGGTGTGGTATGGTGTGGGTGTAGTGTGGTGTGATGTGGTTGGTGTGTTGTGTTATGGCATCGTGTGGGTGGTGTTTTGTGGTGTGGTGCGGTGTGGTTTGGTGTGGTGTGGTTTGGTGTTGGTATGATGGGCCCTGGGATATGGAAGGAGTGACAATGGGCCAAGCAATGAAGACTCTGTCTCCAAGGACTGCAAGTCTGCCTCAGTGGCTTAGCTTGAAATCACAACTGATGATTAATCACATTCCTTCATTCCATAGCCCAATGGTCTTTCCTATTAGCAACTGTGGGAATCGGCTTCCCCTTCCCTCTCCCCGCCCCCTACCTCCCCTCCCATCCTCCTGTCTCCCCTACCAAACACACATGCCACCAGCACCTGCACTAGGGTCCTAGCATTAGACTCTGAAGGTGGTCTAACCTTGATTCTTTGCTCCCCCTCCCCGTGCCCTGCCCCCTACATGCACAGGAGAGGCCGACCCCGACCCCTCAGTTCTCAGTGAGAAGGGATCTTTTCTGGGGACGCATTGTGTGAGACCTTTCAGGGAAGGAGTTGTCCATGCTAGGCAGGCAGACACCGTTTCTGGCTTTGTGGACTAATTTGACACATGAGCAGACCACGGAGAGGCAGCCAGCATTCAGTAAATACCCCCCGCCCCCGGGGGGGAAGCAAGGGATAGGGCGGCGGGGACTGAGTCACAGGTCCTTGGGTGCCCAGTGCCTGGCAGGTGGTCCAGGCTATGTGGATGCCCCTCTGGCACCCAGGAGAATGGGGAGGGGGCCTGGGGATGGCATGGTTTGGCAATCAATCCTAACAGGTGACTTCCTAGTGCCACTGCACCTGGAAGCAGCTTCTCTGCCTGGCCTCATGGCCAAGCAGCTGGCTGTCTGGATGCTATCCCATCACCTGCTCGCAGGAACACTGCCATCACCTCAGCCACTGCCTGTGTTCTGGCCCCCAGAGTGCCTACAACCCCTCTCCCCTTGGGGAGAGATGGGGCAGACACAGCTGAACCTCCAGCTGAGCCTCAGAGCCTGGGCAGGCCCATTACTGTGACAGGCATCAGGGTCCTGCCGCTGTTGGGGGAGAAGACCCACGGATGTCTTGTGATCCTCCATCAATAGCCCCTAAAGCCAGTGTGCACTTGTATTGACCTTTCCGGTGATGACTGATTCCAGGGGGAATGGGGCGGTGGGGCCGCTGCCACTGTTGCTGACAGCCCCTGGCGGGGACAGAGGCAAGACAGCCAGGAGGAGCGAGTGCGCCGACGACCGCCCGTGCTGGGATGTGCAGGACAGCCTGCTGCGATTATAGAATGACACTCCCGTGTCTCAGTCCCCACTCCCCCGTTCTGGGCCTCCTCCGCCTGGACTCCCCTATTGTTTTAGGTGCCTTCCACCCAAGCCACCTCCACATTTTTGCTGGACTGTTTTCCCACCCAGACCTTCCTTTCTCCCTTGCCCTGCCAGTCCTCCTTCAGAGCCTTCCACTGGTCCCTCTTCCTACCAGGTGGCTTTTCTGACCACCCCTAGACATCGCAGACCCTTACTTGGGGGCTATAATTAATGCTGTCTTGCTTCATTATTTAAATGTTACACAAACTGCTGCATTAATGTGTCATCAAATCCCCTAAAAGCCTGTTGAAGAACTGGTGTGGCTCTGCAAGGAGCTGGGAAACCTGTGTGGGACAGAGAGGGGCTGGGACAAGGTAGAGGTCACATCTGACACCAGCAGCCTTGGGTATAAATGGTGGTGCAACTCTTTAGGAAAACAGTCTATCCATAAAGAATTTCTTTAACTCAAATTTCTATTTTCCGTACTAAGGACACCATTTGAGACATAGAGAGATATGTCAAAGAACATTCAGTGCATTTTATTACAGGGAAGACAGGAAGGGAGAAACAAGGGCATTTGGACATGACAGAATAGCCAACTCTGGGTGACAAATGTTATTTCTGATTGTGGATATGTTTAGGTTTTCACGGTAAATTTAAAAAATGGGATGTTAGAATAGCAATCATAGGCATAAGAAAGGTCTAGAAAAATGTACTGTTTTGTGAACAGTTGTCTTCAAGTATTTGAACTTAGGGGTTTCTAATCTTTCTACTTTTCTATATTTCCCCAAGTTTATTCATTAAGTGCGTGTTGCTTTTATAATTGAGACCAAGGTTTGTGGCATATAAAGATATGCACAGAACCCAATATTTGGACATCCCTTGCTTGGGGAGAAGCTATGGCTCATCATCTGCTCCCACCTTCTCCTTTCAGCTGTCCAAGCCCGGGGGACCCCCAGAGCTACCCCTGTGGAATCAGTCCTTCCTCTTCCAAGGCCGAGATGGAGCCACCAACTTCTCAGAGGACACTGCCTTGGTGCTGGAGTACTACGCCTCGACTTCAAGTAAGGGCACACATGTGGCAGGGTTTTCAGACCATCCTGTCTCTGCCTCCTGCGGGAGTGGTGCCAGGGCCACCTCCCAGTGCACACAGACAGGCAGTGGAGCACCAGGCTGCCTTCCTTGTCTAAACTGCAGCCCTGGGGCGTGGGCCCTATTCCCGTACTGGGTCCGTGTGGCTTTATTGCACCACCAGCCCTCCCCATGCACTTATCAGTGAGGCAGGTGAAGGTGGGGCCCTCAGAACTCACATCCTGGGGAGTGGAGAGGAGACAGATTCCGAGAATAGCCAATCCACCAACTTCAGTCCACACTAAAAGACTGAAACCCCCAGAAACAGGGACAAGAGAGATACATATCAATACCCAGAGGCAGAAATATGCTTAGAGCTGGCCTTGAACTCAGTAAGCCCTGAAGAGCAGAGGAGTAGGATATTTTGTGGGCAAATGCCAAGAGGTGGGTGGTGAGGGATGGAAGGGTTGGTTACCAAAGGATGGGGCCCGATGGGACTGGGAGCTGAAAAGCCTGAGTGTGGCACTTTGTTGGGAGCCTCAGCTTCTCCTCCCCCCACCACAGTGAAAGGCGGTGAGTCGTGGACCTTCAACAAGCCCCTGGGAGTCTCCGTGTTGCCATTAAAGAGCCATTTGTACCCCAAGATGCTGAGAGGGAAAGGCCTCAATGGATTGCGAATAGAGAGGCTCCCCATCACTGTGAGTTTGCCACCTGGCAAGTCCACCCGGTCCCACCCTACCCCTCCTTGCTCCTCCATGCCTCACCAACACAGGCAAATCTGGCTTCTCCAGTAGCTTCCAGCAGGCGCCCCCCTCGGGCCCCCCCCCCCCCCTGCCCGCCCATTCTTGAAGCTGACTGCTGTCAGGTGTGAGGAACATCCACAAACACTGGAAGTCCGTCTTGCTTTTGGGCTTGTGATGAAATTGCCCCAGAGCAACTTGAAAAGAAGTACAAGGATGCTCCATGGGATAGCAGCAAGAGCTTAGGCCTCTACCCAGCAAGACCTGAGTTCAAATCCTGACTTGCCCTAGTCCTCATGGTAGAAGCTGGGCCAAGTTACTTGACCTCTCTAAAACTCAGAGTGCCCAACTCTAAAATGGGAGCATGTTTGTATACAGTTTCTCTGTTTAAATAAGAATACGAGAGCTCAAACTCAAGAGCCAGACTACCTGGGTTCAAATTCTGGTCCTACTACTTACCAGCTTACATGACTGTGGGAAAATTACTTAAAGTCTCAGTGCCTCAGTTTCCTTGTCTGTAAAATGGGTTCATAGTAATAATACTTTTTTCATAGATTTGCTGTGAGATTTTGGAGGAAACATCCATAAAGCACTTAGAATAAGTTCTCAATAAGAGTTAATACATTATTATCATCATTGTTTGCTTCATTGCCACCTTTTTCACTAAAATACTTCTTGCTATGCAGTCATAATAGACCTTCCCTACTCACCAGGAGGCAAGTCTGGAGGTGCTAGTCAGGTCTCCAGTGGAGTGGGGAAGGGTGTACAGAGCTGTGAGTTTGAGTAAGGAAGGAGGCCTAGCCCTCACAGCACCTTCCTGAGTAATCAGAAGAGTGGGCTCAGCGGAGGCAGAGCTGCCCTGGACATCATGGTCTGACTGCTCCCTTCTTCTCTCTAGGACACCAAGCTAAAAACCATAACTGGCGAGGCCCCCACGGTGGATGTCTCCTTTCAGCTGCTTTCCTCTGAGGTAAGGCTGAAGGCCAGGGGAAGCCGGGGCTGGAAGCCCTGTGCCTCCTCCAGTAGGCCCTCGGGGTGTCCCAGCCTCCTTCACAACTGCTAGCCTTGTTCAGGGCTGGGGTCAGGGCTTCAGGGAGGAAGGAACTGCTGCTTTGGATGGAAACGTCTGAGGGTAACTTGAGGGTCCAGGGAGCCAAAGAGAACGCTTAGTTAGAAAGATGAGAGTTGGAGAGAAAGCCTGGGGGTTCGCCTCTAACCTTCTCTAAGTCAAGCCTGATTCACTGGGCTTGAGATTCCACAGGGTGAACTAGAACATCAGCTTCTGTCGCTTATAACATACTCAGCAGTTTAAAAACACCCATGGATGAGCTCAGACTCTACATAGGCAGACCTGCACAGCATGGCTAAGATCTGAATGCTGACAAGGTCGAGCTCCTTTCTGGAGGCTGTGGGAAGACTGGCTCCAGCCTCGTTCAGGTTGTCATCAGAACCCAGTTCCTGGCAGTTGTAGGACTGAAGTCCCTGTTTCCTTGCTGGCTGACAGCCAGGGGCCTCTCTCAACTCCTGAAGGCTGCCCATATTCTTTCTCACAATGGCCTCCTCTATCTTCAAGCCAGCAGTACGGAGGGTTCTCTCTTTTCCCTGTCCAGCATGGCTGGAGAATGGTCTGGTTCTTGAGTAGAGGCAGTTGGGGATTGAGAAAATGAAAGAAGCAGACACAGAGATAGAAGAGAAAGGCTGGGGCCGGGTGGGACCACTGTCCTCTGACATGGACAGGGACAGGAACAGTGACCCAGGGCCTACACAGTGTTTATTTTATACCCCAAATACCAGGAAGTTTTACTAAAAGTAAAGACAAAGGAGATTATTCCCATTTTGGTTGGGCCTGATTCCTATTCATTCCTAGTGCTCGGCTGGATTTACATAATAAAACCCACTCCCAGCACCTGGGCAGAAATGAAGGTCAAGCTGAGAACACCGCTGCCTTTTGGCAAAGCATGTTTCCAGGATGTGGCTTTGCGGACACCACTGGATTCAGCTGACAATAATTAAAGAAATGCCCATGTGCCTTCCCAGGCACTCTCTACACAGCAGCATGTTAAACTGAAAGAATGAGAGAGAGGCCAAAAAACCAGGACAACAGGCTTTATTAGAGGAGAAGGACCCTGCTGGGCTGCCTCACAAGGGGAGAACGGGCACACGTACAGAGGTGAACACACTTTTTGAGGGGAGGAATGGGAAGAGATGGGGCTTAGGGTACTCGGCACATGCTGATTGGTGGTTTCATATAAGGCACATGATTAGGCACTTAGGTACTTAGGAATCAGGGGCTTAGGGTATTTGGGAGGTGTTGATTGGTGGTTCAATGAACAGTCCATATAAGGTACCCAGTTAGGTGTTCAGGAATGTTCAGGACGCAGGTACAGGTTATGTCATACTCTCTCCATATGTTGGGGGAAGGGAGGATCTATCATTCCAGGTTTTGGGTGATATTAAAAAAAAAAATTTGAGAGTCTGGCTGAGGTCAGAATGTGAAGGTCCATCTTACATAGCTACTTCCTGCTGAGAGGGAGTGTCGTCAGGGGCATCTACCCGGGATCTCAAGGATTCTGGTGACATTCTGGTGAGAAGGCAGTTTTCAGAGCATTAAAGGTTCTGAATTTAAGGCCAGATAGATTTCTCCCATTTTCTGATTGGCGAACGCCTGCAATCTGTTCTGCAGGAAACTAGTGAAACAGTGCACGAGCCAGGGGCCAGAAAGCAAAATAAAAAGAACAGATACCAGTGGGCTTAACAGTGGGAGGAACCATGGGGTAAGTGAGCGAAAAACAGGAAGTGTTTTCCATGCTGGACGAGGGGTGCAGCAGCATGGTTTCCCAAGGGACTGGTTGGTGAAGTCTCGAGAGCGATCCTGTTGAGTCATTTGGGAGATAAAAGCTGGTCCTGAGGCTACCACAGCATCACTTGTCTGGTTTTGCTGCTTTTTTGGGCCTGGAGCTGAAACACAACTGAGACCTAGATGTTATTTTTAGGGGGGAAAGCATAGGGGTCTCAGTTGCCTCACTAGTGATATGAAAGGGGAGAATAGGTTACCCTGGGGATAAGGTCCTTGCTTTCCCAGTTTTTCCCCTTGCCAGGCATCCACATGTTTCTTGTAGACCCTGAGACAGGGTTTCAAAATAGGTAGAGCAGTGGTTAAGCTCCCTATGGCAGTTCCAACCCCTGCTATGATGCCAAGGATTAGGAGGAGAGGGATGATTTGAACTGCCCTTTTGTGCCAGATATGATGGCTTACGGGGACAGGTAAAGACTGATTATTGGGGGCTATATCTACATTGGGTGAGAGATAGAGGTGCCTGTTCAGCTGATGGGGAGACAGATGTATGTGTTTTCCCTACAGAGGAAGAAAAATTTCTGATCACGGAGACAAGATAGGTATAAGGAGAAGAGGTGGACTAAAGGGTGTGAGATGCCTTTTTCTAGTTCCACACTCCAAGCTGAGACTATAGTCACCATGGTGCTGGTATGCCCAGATTTCATGATCCCCAAATACCACCGGGGAGCCGAGTCTGATGCAAAAGCAAAAGAGCCTTTATTACAAGCTAGCTTGGCTCTCTGCCTCCACCGACAGTGGCAGGAAGCAAAGAGAGGGAAATATCCAAAGCATAATGATTTTATAGGGAAGTGGGGCCAGACTCAAACCACTGAGTTGGCCGATTCTGATTGGCTGGGTGAGGGCTGGGGCTAGTGATGCAAAGGCAGGATGTGTCCGGATTTGGCTACACAAAGACAGGATGTGACCAGCATACCCCTGCATTCCCATTGGCTGAGGACATAGTAGTCAATCCTGCTCTGCCCTTTCATTCCCCCCTCGTCTTGGAACTTACGGCTCAATCATGAGACAGACTGCATTTCTACCTTGCCTTCCTGGGTGCGCAGAAGCATCAACTGAACCTCCCCTATGCACTCTCTTTGACAAATTGGCTCCCTCTCTAGCTTCCACTTCTGTAGTCTCTCTCTTATGAGGGCCATGGATTCCTTAATAACTCCTGAAAAACAACATCCTTCCCCTAGGGCTACACATAGGCCTCCTTGCTGCATGAATACAGAGGCAGGCCATGACTATTGCCAGGAAAAAGGGTGGACTCCTAGCAGTGTGGGTGACAGCAAACAGAGTCAACAGAGTTACCGACATCAGGTGGGTCGAGTGCGCTGTAACGTGAGCTTGAGCGGATGGTGGCTGCATTGTGTGATGAGGTCTTTCCGGACTGCAGAGGGGTCAGCTGGGCAGACGTGGGTGTGGTGGACCCAGATTGCGATGCCACCTACCTTGAGAGCGCTGGGTGTAGTCAGCACTACAACATAAGGGCCCTTCCAACACGGCTCAAGGGTCTCCTGGCAGTGCCTCTTTACAAAAGAGTCTCCTGGTCTGCACTGACAAGGTATCGGGGTCAGGCCGGCCTCATTACAGAGGCGTGGCCAAATGTCCTCATGCACCCTCTGGAGCCCTCTTAGGAGACAACTTTAGTAAGAAGTTAGGCCTTGAGGTTGGGAATGATAGGGGGTGGCCTGCCAAACATGATCTAAAACCCATGGTGTAGGGAGAGTTCCTCACTTGGTAAAGGGCATACAGAAGGAGAGCCACCCAGTCCCCGCCAGTCTCCATGGTTAATTTGGTAAGGGTCTCTTTTAGAGTTTTATTCATTCTTTCTACCTGCTCTGAACTATAAGCACAATGTAATTTCCAGTCTGCCCCTATAGCCTTGGCTACTGCCTGTGTTACCTGTGAAATAAAAGCTGGTCCACTGTCTGACCCTATCATAGCAGGAAATCCATACTTGGGTAGGATGTCTTCTAGCATTTTCTTGGCCACCATCTGAGCTGTTCCATGCTTGGTTGGGTATGCCTCTACCCATCCAGAATAGGTGTCCTTCTCCTGCTGTACATTTCCTACCTTAGCCAAATTAAATTAATCTGAAAACTTGACTGCTATTTTATTGTCAAATTTAATACTCCAACAACAATCTTAGTTTACCTTGTCATGAGTAGGCCCTGAGCATTCCTGGTGCTAGATATAGGGTAGCTGCTGTTAGCCAAGTTTCTGTTTGTTGCCTGGGCTGGGCCAAGTTTTGTTACCTAGGTCCTGATCTGAGCTTGGCATGGGAAGTGAAGCAGCCATGGGGCAGGAGACCTCCCTCAGAAGGAGTGAGTATTCAAGCCCCTGCAATGCTGGGGGTGGTGAGGTTCTATGCCCCACCTCTGTTGGCCCCCATGTTTTCTCCTGATGGCACCTCTGCAACTGTGCCTGTCTTAGGTTGTTCATCCCATGAGGAATCTTACCCATCTTTGACTAACCAGCCATCCTCTGGGGCCAAGCAGGGTGATGTGAGGTTTATTTCTGTCTCTTTGGTAGCCTATGCTCCCGTGACCTCCACACCCATCACCTGTTTTGGGATCCCCTCGCCTGCTGGTGGGGCCTGGGCACTCATCACATATCTCAGGGAACCCAGATTTCCTCTCCAAGGAGGGCCTACCTCACACCGTTGGGTGACAGACAGATGCATGGTACCAGCCACCATGAGGCTTCAACCTCAGCGTGAACAGCAAGCTCAGGCAACAGCTGTGGGCTATTGGATTGTGCCAACATAGAATGCTCAAGTGCCTACTCACAGGGCCTTCCACACAGTGGAAGAGATTAAATCCTTTCATGTCTTTTTTTTTCCTATTTATAGCCTCACCTTGCTCAACATAAGGTAGAAGTAGTATCTGAGAACTTCTTAGTCCTGGAATAATTTGCATAACATGATTACATTCTAGTATGACTTTAATTTCTCCTTCATAATCTGAATCAATGACTCCAAGCAGAACAGTTAGTCCTCTTAAGAGTGTCTCCACACCTCCCTAAGATTAACACCTCTTATTCCCCACTGTTACTGCAGCAGCGAGTAAACTTGCTTGAAAAGTGCCTGATCCCACATTCTGACAAGCTCAAATCATACTACCTTTTCTCAGAGGCATCAGGCATTTCCTATAATCAGCATTGGCATTTTCATTTAACTGAAAACCTTCATTTTACTCAGATTATTAAACAAGTTTTTATCATTTGGTTAACAAGCCCAGGCTGCCGCTTGACTTTTTTAAAAAAGCCATAAATTTTCCTTTGCCTGGGGGAATTGAGTGGCCAGCCTGGAGATATTCAAATGCAAATGATCACATTCTTTCTTTAAAATGGCGAAATGGCAGAAGCCCGTCTACCTGTTTAAAAAAAACATGGCGAAAATGAAACCCAGATGCCCTCTGGGGAGTGGTGTCCATATTGGATCGCCACATGGCTCCCTTCCCCCACATCCTTCTTGCCTTGGAGGAGAATTCAGAGATGGTCTATCCAGTACAATCAAATTTCCTAGAATATTCACTTATATTCTTTAGCCAAATTAGTCAGCTTCCTAGCAGCCATCCGAAGACCCCCCTTTAGAGTCTGGCGATAGACCCAGAGCCTCTCCTTACCTTCTGCCGTGTTGAAATCCCATTCAGGCCTAGCTAGAGAAAAAGAGGTGTAGGATCCTCGTCCATGCCTGGAACTAGCTTCCGGAAAGGATCCTCTCCCTCTCCTCAGTGGTGAATGGGACCTGCAAAAGCTACTGAAAAGAACAGAATCTAGTAATTCAATGAGCCCCGCTGGCTTTTCAGAGCGACGACAGAGGTAAACTGCTCTCTCCGAGCAGGGCAGGCTTCCCAAGGGAACTTTGCTGCCCTCCGCTCTTGGAGCAGCGCCTGCTTCCCCAGATGGGGGTGGCTGGGTGATCTTCTCCTCCTGCAAAGCAAGAATAGGTCTGCCAGCCCTTTCAGACCTCCACACTGAGGTCATTGGGTCTTCCCCTAATCTCTTTGAAATGATCAATCATAATGCTTAAAGGAGTAGTCGAGTATGTCCCATAATGTCCATCCTGTAAGTCCACAGAATAAAACAGAAAAACACAGACAAACAAGGGCCCACAAAAAAACTGTCTTCCAACTCCATGGAAGCAAAACCAAGTGCTGGCTAAGATTTGTGAGGGGAATACATGACCCTCCAGAATGAGGGGGTTCCGTGTCCCTCCAGACGACGGCCTCACACCGAGCTGCGGGAGCAACCCTCCTCGTCTCAGATTTGTGAGGGGGTTCCACATGCCTCCAGGGTGAGGGGGTTCCACATGCCTCCAGGGTGAGGGGGTTCCACATGCCTCCAGGGTGAGGGGATTCCACGTCCCTCCAGACAGAGGATCAGAACATCTTCCAAGTCCTTCAGCCCGTGGTCCTCCAGTGCGTCCACCTAGACCGCTTCGGGCACAACCAGACCAGAGACGAGCTCGCACAAAACAGAACACACAAACAGACAAACACCTACCGCAGTCAGTCAGGCTCTCCGGGTCGGGTCCCTTGTGGGTCTTGGGGATCCCAGTGAGCCCCCAAATGTTATGCCCAGATTTCATGATCCCCAAATACCACCGATGCAAAAGCAAAAGAGCCTTTATTACAAGCTAGCTTGGCCCTCTGCCTCCACCAACACAGCGGCAGGAAGCAAAAGAGAGGGAAATATCCAAAGCATAATGATTTTATAGGGAGGTGGGGCCAAACTTGAACCACTGAGTTGGCCGATTCCAATTGGTTGGGTGAGGGCTGGGGCTAGTGACACAAAGGCAGGATGCAGCTAGGGTCTAGTTACACAAAAACAGGATGTGACCAGCATACCCCTGTATTCCCATTGGCTGAGGACACAGTAGTCAATCCCGCTTTGCCCTTTCAGCGCTACCAATAAGCGGTGACAGATAAGTGATTGACATTCTATTGCAGTGAAAGTGGGAGGGAATGCCAGAATGGGCTGTTATCCAAGGGAAAAGAGAAAGGGAAGGAAAGGAGCAGTGGAAGATGAGGCTGGAGAAAAGTCAGAGGGAGTAGGCCCCGAAGCCTGTTTCCAGGCCTCTAGCCACTTGAATTTTGAAACTGCCAAATTTTTTCTCAAGATAAATATCTCAGTTTCTGATAAGCCTGTGCAGTCAAGAAAGTTGTTCTTTGGAAAGGGTGGAGTGGGAGAGTGGGCGGGGTGAGAAGGCGCTGAGGTGAGAGCAGTTTTCAGAGCATTAAAGGGGTGAGAATGTTGGCCTTGGGCTCTAATGGCTCAAAGGGGTCCCTTTGCCATGTCATGTCATAGAGGAAATTTGCAAGAAAACTAAAGTTGTGAAGCTGGAGGCGACAGTACCAATGAGCCTGAGGAAGGAGAAAATTTCTTGTCAGAGGAGGGGACAGTCGTAGAGGAAATAAGGAGATAAGGCATTTATAGTCCAAGGAATGGCTATGCCTTGTGGAGTAAGACAGTGAAACTGAAGTAGATGACTGTGGTTTGGGACAACTGGGCTTTATGAGGGGGTGCATTGTAGCCCTGGCCAGACACCGAAGTAGAATGAGAAAAGATAGTAAGATACAATGTAGAAGTGAGATGGCTAATGGCTGTGAGACTAATCCGTCAACTCCCATAATAGAGACTGAGGAGAGGACAAGGGTCCCATCGAATTTGGAGAAGGCAGAATAAGTGGTCTCAGTGTTTATTAAAAAGGAGATCTGCTTACCTGCCACCACAGTTGTTATCCAAGGCTCTTTCCTGGTGATGTAAGTCTGTGGGGTCCTGTCAGGGCTTGGCAGCTTCTTCGATGGCCAGTCCCAGGAGGTCTGGGAGCTCCAAACCAGATCCAGAGAGTTGCCATGTTGGACTGGCTGAGGCCAGACCCGGAGAGCCAGACTACAGTCTGATTTCCAGTGGCCTTTCTTTCCGCACCTTGGGCAGGCGAGGGTCTCAGGTTTGAGCAGGACTTGGCTCAGTGTCCTTCCTTGCTGCATTTGAAGCAGGGCCTGGAGGAGACTTAGCCCCTGATTTACCACAGTTGGAGGACTGGCACGTTTGGGGTTCATGAGAACAGTGGCTAGGAGCTGGAATGCCTCCTTCTAGGCCTCAGCCTTGGCCTGATCTCACTTTTGATTTTGGATTTCTTCTCTTCATCTCTATTATTAAAGACCTTAAAGGTCAGGTTAATGAGGTCTTTTTGTGGGGTTTGTGGACCTGTATCTATTTTTGAAGTTTGCAACATATGTTGGGGAGTAAAGGTGGTCAGGTCAGTGGAAAAATAAACCTGAGATGCCTCTCAATCTGTGAGGCTGGACAGAGAGAATGGGACATGGACTCAGACTATGCCCTCAGTTCCTGCTGCCTCCCTCAGGGGTAGAATGAACATGGAAATAGAAAGGCTGTTTTGGGAGGCAGTCTTTAGGTGGCCTGAGAATGAGTGTTAGATGGGAAAGCGTTTGGAGCTCACATTCTCAGGATTTGGGCTCTCAGGAAGATCGGAAAGTGAGAAGGTAATGGCCAGCCACCTATGAATTCGGTTGCTGGTGGTCACAGGAGTGGAGATTCGGTGGAAAGTGCACAGGGGAAGGAGGGCGGTTAGAGTTCTCAGGTGGTAGGGTGTGGGGTGCAGTTTTCATGGCAGGGTTGTCGGGAGGTGGAGGGAGTGAGACACGTGGAGAAGAATGATTGGCTGGGTAGAAAAAGTCAGAAGACAGAGAAAGGGGCTGAGGACAGATCTGAGAGGGCAAAGAGGACTTTTCGAGGAGGATCTGATGGGTGGAACATGAGGAGTATAGCGCGGGGCAAGAGTGAGGGGGGAGGGGCGGAGGGAAGCCTGTTCGTAGGGATCTCTGAGCCTCCCTGTTCAGTGGCAAAAATCACCTAGGTCTTGAAGGATATAGGAATCGAAAGTGCTGTTTTCGGGCCACAGGGAGCCATTATCGAGTTTATTTTGTGGCCAGGTAGAGCTTCTTTGGTTTGATGTAGCCAGAAAGACCAAGGGTCAAGAGATTGGCGAGGAGACACCCTAAGGGTGTGTAGAGGGGGTTTGGACTGAAAGGTCCCCATGACTGGAGGGAAGGGCCACCAGGAAGTTGGGGAGAGAACAACAAGCGTTCTCCTTTTCCCTCAGCCAACCTGTAGAGAGAGAGACGAGAGAAGTCTCCGAGGTCATCATGCCGAGACCTTTCCCGTGGAGTAGAGCAGCTTCCCTGCCAGGCACCTGGGCTTTCATAGAACGTAGAGCGTGTGGCCGAACAGATGGGAAATCGCAGGCCCTTCCAGGTCAAGGGAATGATGGGGGGGCGGGTCAGGAAAGTCCCTGAAGCCTACAGGTGAGAAAGTGACGAAATCCCCAAGTGTCCTGGTACTGCAAGGTTCAAGAGGTGTCCAGAGCGGGCCAATCAACTTAGAACCATGCCACTGAGCAGAGTTAGAAGCTCGGGGCTAAGTTCGAGGGCCATCCATGCTCCCGTGCACCTCTCCCAGTTTCGGCACCAAATGAAAGAATGAGATAGAAGCCAAAAACATAAAACAAAAACAGGACAACAGGCTTTATTAGAGGAGAAGGACCCTGCTGGGCTGTCTCACAAGGGGAGAACAGGCACAGGTACAGAGGGGAACACGCCTTTAAGGGGAGGAAGGGAAAGGGATGGGGCTTAAGCTACTCAGCACACACCGATTGGTGGTTTCATATAAGGCACATGATTAGGTTCTTAGGTACTTAGGAATCAAGAGCTTAGGGTATTTGGCAGGTGCCGATTGGTGGTTCAATGTATAGTCCATGTAAGGTGGCTGGTTAGGGGCTCAGGAATGTCTAGCTGCAGGTGCAAGTTACGTCATAGTCCCTCCATCAGCTGGGGGAAAGGAGCATCTATCATAAATCCCCCCTCAAACTTCCAAACTCTGGATTCCTCTTCTGTCAGCAGATAGATAAAATGTTTTGCTTTTTGAGGGGTCATGTGAAAAGGTTATGCCCACTGTGATAATATTCCCCTCTTATGGTGCACAGTGCCATATACTGTAAGCACAAGAGTGACAACTCAGCATGCTCACAGGTTCTGGGAATTAGGGTGTGGACTCTTGATGGCCCATTGTAGGAATGCTGCCTACCACAGCTGGGTTGGTCCAAGTGGGAAAGTACCAGAGGCTAAACCTGGGCTCTGAGTCCAGACTGAATCCGTCATTTGGCCCAGTGTACCTTGCAGTTACCTGCTGGAATTTGTCCACTGTCCCTTCTAAGATATATCCAGGAATGTACCAGCCTACAAGTGTCTCCCCACAAGGCCTCTGGTGAGTGTCTGGGACCTCCCATCAGCACTCCCTGCTATGCAACGTTCTGCATTGCCTTCTAGAGCATCCTCTAATTCCTGGTGAGAGAGTTTGTTAGGTAGTTGACATACCCCCTCCCAAACCAGGAGCCAGAAGGTATTAGAGAGAACACAGAGGCCGTGAAAGACACCAAGAAAGGGGAAGTTCAGTCCTTGGAGAAAAATGTCACACATTACCTAAATTAGAGCTCAATGCTCTACATCTTCTTCTCCGGGTCTAGAGTCTGCCAGGGGCCACTGCCAGCCCTTTCCTCACCTCCCCCTACCTCTTGCCCTCTCACTGGGGCAAGTGTGCTCTGAGGACCCAAAGGAGCATCAAGCAATCAAGGCACTGGGGGCTCTAGGCAGGCAACAGGCAGGTGTGCAAGACACTTTCCCAGCTGCCCGGGGGCTGGGCACAAAGATCTTGGTGATGAATTATTCACCGGAGCTGTGCTAAGTGCAGAATTAATCCCTTTCCTTCCAGCTGGCGACCTCACTAAATTATCCCTTCAAGTCATGCGGGAAAACGCTGTGAATTCATTGAGCTGCTGAGTGTTTTGATCTGGGCCTTGTGATTTTAGCTTTCCCTTCCCCCGCTCCCCCTCTCCTTGAAGGTGGGTAAAAACCTTTCAGTAATGGATTTCTGAGAAGAAAGGAAAAGAAAGAGGGTGGAGATCCAGTGTGTTCCAGGAAAATAATACTAGAGGAAATTCAGATTCTACAGCCAAGAATTCACTCACGCAGTTGCACACATATAGACTCACACAATAGCATTCAAATAACCACACAGTCATATGTGCACAAATGTGCATACACATCTTTGCCAGGGTGCACACATATGTGCACACACATCTTTGCCAGGGTGCACACATATGTGCACAAATGTGCATACATATCTTTGCCAGGGTGCACACATATGTGCACAAATGTGCATACACATCTTTGCCAGGGTGCACACATTATATATATATATATATATATATATATATATATATATATATGCTCATACACAGATGCAAACTGACACACAAATATTTTCACACATAGGACTGCAGGCCTTCATCTCTGTGTTCCAGCCTGTGGGACCAGAACCATTGACTCTTCCACCATTTAAATCAAACACTGTCTAAAGCCATCCCTGCAGGCTGGCAGTCCTAGAGTAAATGTGACACTCCAGCTGCAGGGGGGCTTGTGATAATGGGCCCCTCAGAGCCCCGCATCCATGTGGCTAACAACGCTCCTGGGTGCAGCTCCTTGTTCATGGTCAGATGTGCTGTAGAGAGGAAATAACTCAGGAAAAATAAATATGCATGCCTTCCTGCTTGAGGACATAGCCTGTTTTCCTGGGAGCCTCCACAGGATAGCACAGACCATCCTGGTTAATTGACATTTTGGTGAACACAGTCTCCCCCCACCCACTGCTTCCATTCTCAAAGCTCTAGGAACAAGAGCACTGTGGTCTATTCCAAATTAGGCACAGAAGAATCTCAACAGCCCACCCTGAACAGGAATCTCCTTGACAACGTCTACTATGGATGGTCAACCCAGTCTCTCCTCTTGCTCTGCCTTGGCCAGGAGCTCACTACCTCTAGAAGTAACGCTGCCTCCAAGAGCCCTCCCTCTGCCTCAGGCTACTGACTCTGCCCTCTGGGGCTGCAGTGCAATGCCAGCAAGCCTCATGCACCAGTTTGAGAGACACTGGGACGTGGTCAGCCATCCAGCATGCTGATAGGCAGACTAGCCAACAAAGCCAGCCATTTCAGTGAATGGCAAGAACTGGTAGCCTCCTGGTTTGGGATATTGTGCCTGAAGCTGGTTGTGTTGGTGATTGATTAAGCTTTTCCCTCTAGTTGGGCTTTTCTATGGGACCTGCTGCTTCGAGTGATCTGCCTCAAGCCAGAGCTATACATGAGTAAGTGTATAGCTATGCATAGATACAAAGAAAACTTCCCTTATTGCACATTCTGGGGGTGGGGGGTGGCCTTGGAGGTCCACTGTGCTCTAAGAACCCCTGAGCCTATATCCTATACATATATGAATAAGCCTTTGGTCTCCTCCACTCTCTCTCTCTCTGATGTTGGCCTCTTCTCTTTGAAGAGTGTGATCTGCTCCTCTGAGAGTCTGCTTCTCCAGGCTAAGCAGCCTCTTCTTTTAATGAATTGGCTTCAAATTCCCACAGTATCCTGGGTGCCCTCCAGTTATAGACATCCTCTTTTAAGTGAGACCCACCCTGACCATCTTTCTAGGCCCAGCCATGTGCACTGGGCCATGTGCACTGGAGCCTGGATGCACACATCAGGTGCCCATTGTAGGGGTCTTAGCCTCCTGTGAGGTAGGACAAGTCCATGCAGTCATTTGGGTCTCCCCTCTTAGGGCTGGGGCTTGGGATCCAGAGTCTTGTCCAGGCCAGGTGCCAGGGAGATGCTGGCAGGACTTGAAACTCACAGGCTCCCATGGATTTTGGCACAGGGAGGATACAGTTGAGGAAAGGAGGGATCTGCTGCCACCCCTTGGGGGAATGGGTGGCTCCCACAGTCAGTCTTCCCTCCCCCTCCTTGATCCCCTCACAGAAAGGGGCAGGTGGGGCTTTGATACCATGCTGCCCTGGTGTTTTAATTCAAACCACTGATTACAACCCTATGTCTGGAGACCTGCCTGAAGTGGGGCAAGGCAGGACATAGGCTGCTGGTTTTGATTGGTGAATTTTCATGAATTTTGTTGAAAAGCACACATGATAGCCACAGGCTGGTTCTCTGAGAAGCCCCAACACAAGCTTGCCTCCATTTCCTCACAAGTCAGCTGCCTGGAAGGGTCAGTGTCCAGGATAGCGTAGCAGCCTCCTTTGCTGGTCTGTCCTCATCCCAGCTCTGAAATTACTACCATAAGGACAATGGTGGATCCAGAGAAAGAGACCCTGTCCCCTCCCACAACCTCACAACATCCCTGCCTATCTTTTTTCTGCCCCAAACTGCTACAACCCTTATCCTCTCATTCTCCCAGGCCAGATGGCAGAAAGCAGGAACAGGCCTATCTCTCCCCAGTTCACAGGTACTCTTTCTTCTACCTGCTCAGATTCTAGGCCCAAGTCAACTCAAAGGAAGCTGCAAATGGTGGGTAAGAGGCAACAGCCTGTGGTTTTTCAGGTTCACTATGCCCAAACCTCTCCCAGTAGTGATCCATGCCTTGGGGACAAATATTGTTCCCCCCTCAGTCTCTTGGTTATCATACAACTCCCCACCTGATGCTCTCCACCTAAGGGAGGGAGTTTGATACTCCTTCCAAAGAACAGGGTTCTACAGAATCTGCTTCTTGTGACAGGAAGCTCATTACCTCCAGCATCTGTCAGCTCCCTTGTAAACCTCTTCCTTCTGTCTCTTTCCAGTTCCTCCCCATGACCCTACCTTTTCTTTCCTGAGGCCAGCCCCATGGAAGTCAGCTCCCAGGCCCACATCAGCTCTATTGCTGCCTGCAAACTTTGTTATATCATCTCCAGCCTGACCAGCTCTCCTTCCTCTGACTGATCTTTGTCCTGCTTGGTTTCTGCTTCTCATCCTCCTGGCCATCTCCTCTTGACAAGACCCCTCTTAAAACTCCCCTGAAGATGTGGGGCTGGATCAACATCTATCATCTGGAGGACAGAACAGAACCATCACCCCCTTTCTCCAAACACATTCTTCCCTTTGGTACAGCCAAAATCTGTCATTTAGCTTATTACTAACCAACACTACAGGGATCCAGTGAAAGCTTGTGGTTCCAAGATGGCATGTGAGCCGTTGTCAGCCAGCACATCTTCACCTTCTGCTGCTGTAGTTTGAACGTGGGCAGGGTTCTCTTCCCTGCCGTATTTCACCTTCTTCATCTCAGCCATTGTCTGGGCTTGCGATCATTCTGGACCCTGATTTTACCATGCATTACATTTACGGTCCTGCCTCCATCCCCACCGCAACCTTTTAATATCTGTGGATGTGGTCAGGACACTTTGAGTACTAAAAAATATGCATCCTTCAAACTGGGTTTGAATCCTGGATCTTCCACCTAATCTTAGAGTTTTGCTTTCCTCATCTAAAGAAGGGGGTTGTGACTCCTACCAGCCAGAAATGAAGTAAAAATAGTTAAGAGGAGCATGTGTGAGTGCCCAGCACAGTGTCTTACAGACACTTGGTGAGGGGAGTGCTTAACATTCATTGTTCATCCAGGTTGCTGACAAGCACCTGAACTCTTCAGGGATGAGGGCAGGGATCCTGAAGGAGGGGGAAAGTGGAGCCCCGCTAACCCTCACTTGTTGCCCACCCCGCAGGACAGCCACCCCACCAGATTCACACCCATAAGCACATCAGGAAGCCTTGTCAAGTGCTGAATATAAACATCACCAGCACACATTGGTCTCACAGCAATTTTTCAGAGAATGAAGAAATGAAAAAGAGACAGATGATCATCTCTCCAGAGATAAGACTTACTGGACTTCCCAGTGTACCCTGCCCTGAGCTAGGGGCTATGGAGGAGACGAAGAAAGTAAAGACCTGTTTTTTGGCCTTGAGAGCAGTGTGAGCCCTCAGCTCCCACACCAGGGTGAGCAGGGCTGGACCGAATCATACTGCAGGTTTATCCCAAACACCTCACCAACCACAGGCTCTGTGATGCTTTAAGAATATGAGCCTGTGACTCCCAGCCCATAGATGAAGTATATTGAGTCAAGATGCAAGGATGAGCAGTTTGGCTCAGTGGATGGAGTATTGGCCTATGGACTGAAGGGTCCCAGGTTCGATTCCAATCAAGGGCATGTATCTTGGTTGTGGACACATCCCCAGTGGAGGGTGTGCAGGAGGCAGCTGATTGATGTTTCTGACTTCTGTCCCTCTCCCTTCCTCTCTGTGAAAAATCAATAAAATATATTTAATAAATAAATAAATAAATAAATAAATAAATAAATAAATAAAGCAAGCAAGAATGGCTAAGGAAACTAGAGGCCCAGTGCATGAAATTTCTTGCACTTGGGATTGGGGGTCCGTCTCCCTGGTCTGCACCTTCTCACAATCTGGGACCCTTTGGATAGGGTCCTTAGGCCTGGCCTGAGATTAGGACCTATCAGGGCTTTCCTTCCCCCAGCTGCAGGCAGCTGGCCTCACCCCCACAGTGCTTGCCATCTGTTCAGTGCTGCACTCCCCTCCCCAGCCACCAGTGGCTTCCCTCTGCAGGCGACAGGCATGGGGCCCCATGGCTTAGCTGTCCTGGGCCTCCTTTTGTGGGGCGATTGCTGTCAGCCACACACCTGCCACAGGGTCACCGCCAGTGGCCTGGGATCTCCCTCTTTCTTTGCTGGAGGGTGAGGCCAGCCCTGCAAGGGGCTATCTGCCTACCTTATCACCCCTAACTGCTTGATGGGTGGTGGGGCCAGCCTGGCAAGGGGCATCTGCCTACCTGATTGCCACTAACCACTGACCTGCCTGCCTGATCACCCCTAACCACTCTGCCTGCCTGCCTGATTTCCTCTAACTGATTGCTCAGGGGCAGGGCCAGCCCAGCGAGGGGCCACGGTGGTTCTGGTCTCTGGTTGTTCTGGTCATTATGCTCATGGTGGCTGGCCTTTTATTATATAGGACTAGAGGCCTAATGCACGAAATTCATGCAAGAATAGGCCTTCCTTCCCCTGGTGCCGGCACCAGCTTCCTGCCAGCATCTGGACCGGGCTTTCCTCACAGAGAGAGGTCCCACTACCTGCTGCAGCCCACCTATAAGAGGCCTGGGCCTCCATCTGCAGGGTGATCATGGGGGGTGGCTGGGCCCCAACCAATCACATCACACTTGTCTTGACTGGCCTGACACCAGTGGGTGTCATAGCCTGGTCCCGGATGGTCGTCCAGATGGCTCTGCGGCTGTTTGGCCATTCGGTTGGTTTGCACATTATGCTTTTACCCTGACTCCCTGAAAGTAAGACATCCCCCCAAAATAAGACCAACTTACAGTTTTGCCTCTCGCTGTAATATAAGGCATCCCCCCGAAAATAAGACCTCCTCGATAATATTTTTATTCTTGAAACTGAAAAAGCCTGGGCCACACAAGCAGTTATAAGGAAGTGAGTCGATTTAATGCTGCTGCTTGTTATGCCAAAGAGGTCTGCTAGCCTGGAATGCAGCCAGCATTCACCGCACTAAAGACATGAAAAAATTCTTCACGAAAGAAAAATAGATCAAATAATGAATCCTTCAGGAATGACGGCCTATCTCCAGACTCTTGATATTGCAATAAACAAGCCATTCCAGGACAATTTGCGCATGGAAATTAATGACTACATTGAAAATAGAATGGAGAGAAATCAGCGTGGAAACTTTGTGAAACCTAAACTGCAAGAGGTTGTGACTTGGGTGAAGAATTCATGGGAGAAAATCACTGACAGTTGCATTGTAAATGCATTACGAGCAGGCTACCTTGACAAGAAGTACTCATTTAAGGACAGTGCTATTGCTAAACATGAGAGATTTGGTCCACTGATTCTGAAAGAAATGGAGTCACAAGAAATTCGCCAGGAAATTCAGGGTTCGGGTTGTTATGATGATGTTCCAGAAGATGATGACATGACTGTCATTGAATAAATCTTACTTTGTATTCATACCGGTAAATATCAGTATCAGTAAATGTACCATAGATTTTTGTACATAGAAATAATGGTAGTAACAAGAAATTCTTGATACCGTAGGATTCACAGTTTGTCTGGTTATGCTGGTTTGTGATGACAACCACTACGGTACCGTATACAGGTAATAAATTTCCTTTTTTTTTAAAATTTTTGTTCAACGATAAATGTGTACCGTATTCTTCTTCATGGAAAAATAAGACATCCCCTGAAAATAAGACCTAGTACATCTTTGGGAGCAAAAATTAATATAAAACACTGTCTTGTTTTAGGGGAAACAGGGTATTATATAGATTAGAATCCTTGCCAGAATTGTCTTTAAATCGTATCACTGACTCCTCTCCCCTGATCCCACAACTGGCTTTTAGATTAACCCTCTGACATCATTTACTAAAGAATGACTCATGGCTTGGTTGGCTGACAGACTCAGAGCTTCAAACCCCATGGCAGCTGCAAGGCCATGCAGGATGCCATAAATGAGGCTTCCCATATGCAGGGAGGCAGCAAGCCCTCCTGGAGGGGGGCTGTTGTCTGAGCCTTGCCTTCAGCTGAAGAGATAAGAACCTACAACTTCAGCAACAGGAAATGACAAAGCAGTGACTGATGGGGAGCCGCTGTACAGGGCTCATTATGGCGCTGGCCAGCAGAAGAGACACCCTTATCATGGAGAAAATTGCATCAGGCCCCCTGAATTACTAGTGATTGGAAGTAGATTTCTTGGGACACACTTTGTTAGATAACTAATGAGGGGGAGGTGAGGATACAGGCTGGCGGGGTGGGGGAAAATGTCTTTGTTGAACAGAATTTGTCAGTTTCCGCTCCAGGCTCCCTGGGGAGGATTCAGGACCAGCTAATTGAATTAAGAGCAGTGCACTCCAGCAGGAAGGCTCTGGGTGGGGTGAGAGGCCCCAGTCCGCTAGGGGGACTTTCAGCAGCAAGGACAGCAGCTGCGACCTGGCTAGTGTGTAATTGCCAGGGCAAGATGGAACTGTTGCATTTTGCATGATTAGGGGTCTGGGGGATGGAGTGTGTAGCAGAGAAGCAGAATATGTAAGTGGAGGAGGGGAAACAGGTGACCCCAAAAATCCTGAGCTTGTAATGTACTTGGCCTGGCCTGTCTCAACAGACCTGCCTGCAGGCATCAGTGAGGGCTGGGAGGCATACGGAAGGGGTGTCTTCTCCCCACCATGGCATTCGTCATGTGGGGCAGCTGCTGTGGCAGCACAAAGAGTGGTGGGCTGGGCTCCGAGTCTGAGCCAGTGCATGGTGATGCATTGCTTTGAGCTTTCAAAGTAAGTCTCCAATTACAACCCTAATGAAGCTGAATGTACTGCAGCCATGGAGCCACAGAGAGGCCACTTGTCAGCCCCAAGCTGCCTCAATAGGCAGGGTATGACCTGCCAAGTAGAAAAACAAGTAAGCAGGCTTGTGGGGTGGGCTAGCAGCCCCCCACTCCAACCCCCATCTGGAGGAAAGGGGGAGACCCAAGAAAGGCTGGGACTACATAAGGAAGAATTAGCCCCAAGGCTTCACCCTCTCCCCCATTTCAGCCTTGCCCCTTCCCCCATCCTCTACCCTGACCCACCACTTCCAGCAGCCTGGCCCCTCCCTGTAGTCTTAACCAAGCTCCTTTCCCATGAGAAACAAGGAGGGAGGGCACAATCCCCTCCCCAAAATCGGGCAGTGAAAGCTGAGGAGTCTGGAGAGGTAAAGGACCAGTTAGGGAGAACTTAGGCACTTCGTGAGGCACTATGGCCTTTCTGGTGCCAGTTACCTCACATAAGAGCAACTGCCTCTGGCCTTGCCTGTGGGGCCTATGCTATGTGGAAGTCTAAAGACTTTTCTGCAAAAACCACTCACCCACCTTGCCCCCAGCCCTCAGGCTACAATAGATCCTGACAAAGTTGATTTAAAATGTGGGCAGGAGACCTGCAGAGGTGGGTGGGCTGGGGAGGTGCTGGCATGAAACAGCTGTGGGAACAGATATAGGCCAGGACCAGCCACGGAGAGGGCAGAGCAGTGCAAAACCTCTGAGTCTGACAGGGGCTCTGGGTAGAGCAGCTGAGGGTCAGAAGGGAGTGTAGTATGCAGTCTAGACTAAAGTCCATAGTTGCTGTGCTTTTCAGAACACATCCACCCACCAGAAACTGATGGGGTAAAGGTACAGGACTGGACTGAGGTCAGTCCCATTTTTATTTTATCTTTATAATGAAATTAAATGAATTATCCATGATAAACTTCAGAATACACATGAAAGTATCCGGTGAATGTCCAGTCCTGTAAATTCAGCTTTTGAGTCACTGAGTTGACCCCTCTGGTGCTGGGGCCACACAGGGTAGATGTCAGGGAGACAAGCTGTGGGGGAGGGGACTTTCTCGGCATTGTGTCACTGCTTTCAGAACTGATAGGGCACATCTGGAGACCTCTCCCTTGATTTCATTACTCCTACTTCCTCTTCTAACTGGATTAGATGGCAGTCTATGAAATCCAGGACATCAAAATTGGCTTGCTCCCTGGAAATGAGGAGAAATGTCATTATGGGTCCCGAATCAGCATCTCACCCAAGCTCCAGGGGCCACTTTGTCATTGGGGAGTTAATCTTTACACTGGGTAGTTACTCTTTCCTTCATTCTCTCTTGCATCTATCCATCCAGCCAATATGCATTCTGTTGTTCTCTGCAGCCATTCTCATGTTCAGCCGTTCTGAATAGGAGAGAGACATGGTACTTTTTCCTATATAAAACAGACAACCCAAAATGCCAAAACCATCTGACTCAGAGCTGCACTGAGGCCTTGGGCATGTTCAATGAGGAGCCCCTGGGTGAATTTCACCCTCCCTGTACCATAGCTACTGAGAGGAAGAGGTGAGAGAGACAGCCAGGCCTAATGCTCAGGGACAAAACAATCCCAGAAATCTTGATTTCAACAAGCAGTAGGTGCCATAGTCAGCAAGCTTCATTCTTCCCATCCCAAGAGTCTTCGTTTAGCTGTTTTCTCTCTGGAAGTATTTATCCTTATATCCAGGGATAGAGGTGGAGGGTGGGGGTGAGGGTGAGGGTGAGGCCAAGTTGAACAGGCTATGACTCTGTACTTGTGTGACTATCCCTTACTCTGCCGACACAAGCCTGAAAAGACTTCATGTTAATGAGTTTCTGTACACGCAGTTTTATGTTAAAGGACATGAAGGACCCCAGTGGTAAAGTGAAGGATCCTGTTCTAATCCGCCCTCTGATTCATGAGTGGGCTTTCACATAGAGTACCAAGTTCTCACTGTTCAGGGTCAGACACTCAAGCACTTCTAACCCTGAACACATCTGTCCTGGTTGGCACTATGCCCATTCTTTTACCTACTTCTGGGACAACACTCTAGACCAGAGGTCGTCAACCGGTGGTCCACAGACCGCTGGTGGTCCATGAAGTCTGAAAGGTTGGCAAACGCTGCTCTAGATAGTGCCATACTTGTTTGTCTGCTTTTGGCCAAGACAGAATTTCATCAGCTGATGTACAGTGGAAGTGGATCACTTTTGAGGTCCCTACAAACTTGATACTGCATAATTCTTTGAACAATGCAGTTATGGCTAACTATGAATTTTCAACAGAGTTTTAAAGTAACTCCTCACCAGAGAGAGCATAAGATGTGTCCGAGTCCAAGGAACTTAAATTTTTATCCTATCTAATAAAAGAGTGATATACAAATTGACCATCACTCCAGGACACAAGATGGCCACCCCCAGTGGACACAAGATGGCTGCCCCATGTGGACACAAGATGGCCAGCAGGGGAGGGCAGTTGTGGGCAGTTAGGTGTGACCAGGCCAGCAGAGGAGGGCAGTAGAGGGGAACCCAGACCTGTAGGGTAGGGCAGTTGGGGGAGACCAGGCTGGCAGGGGAGGGCAGTTGTGGGTAATCAGGCCAGCAGGGAGGGCAGTTAGGGGCAATTGGGCCATCTGGGGAACAGTTAGGCATCAACCAGGCTGGGAGGGGAGTGGTTAGGGGGTGATAAGGCTGGCAGGCAGAAGCGGTTAAGGGAAATCAGGTAGAGGCAGGCAAGCGGTTGGGAGCCAGCAGTCCTGGACATCCCTCAGGGGTCCCAGATTGGAGAGGGTGCAGGCTGGGCTGAGGGACACCCCGCCCTCCCTTACCCCACCCCCCGCACGAATTTTGTGCACTGGGCTTCTAGTTAGAAAAATAAAATGGCAAACAAGCCTGGAGTTAGAGACCAATGTGAGCAGAGAGAGTCAGCAGTTGGGCTGGAAGAACCCAGAAAATCTTTGAGCAAGTGTGGGCAGAGGCCATTAGGCTTCCTGGAGAGGCTGGTATTTGAGTGGGTCAAATTCTAGACAAGCAGAGATGAGAGTGAAAATCATACCAAGAGAGGAGGAGGAGATTAGGAAACAAGACATTAAAGGAGGAGAGAGGAGAGAGAGAGAGAGAGAGAGAGAGAGAGAGAGAGAGAGAGAGAGAGAGAGGCTGTTTAGGGGTTATAAGAGGGAAGAATGACAGAAATGGAATGGAAAATAAACCTGCACAGCAAAGGGTGTCACAGGAGTGTGGAGATTTTAGAAGCTGTAGTTATTACACTGAGTATGGAAGTCATAGATGGCATCGTTTATTCTTTCAAAAGTGTTAATTGAGCCTCTAAATGAGGCAGATGAGGGATAAATAAGGTCTCTGCTTACATATAACTTACAATCTAGCGTGGTGATTGGAGAAGGGGCAGTAAACAACTAAGAACATTTTTTGAAATTTATTTTATTTTTTATTAAATAAAAAATCTTTATTGTTCAGATTATTACAGGTGTTCCTTGTTTTTATCCCCCCATAGCTCCCCTGCACCCAATTCTCCTCCCCATCCCATGCCCTTACCCCGCCCCCCGCCACTGTCTTCATTCATAGGTGTAAGATTTTTGTCCAATCTCTTCCCACATCCCTCACTCCCTCATTCCTGAGAATTGTCAGTCCACTCCCTTTCTATGTCCCTGATTCTATCATATCCATCAATCCATTCTGTTCATCAGATTTTTCATTCACTTGATTTTTAGATTCACTTGTTGGTATGTATGCATTTGTTGTCATTTTGTTATTCATAGTTTTTATATTTACCTTTTTCTTCTTCTTCCTCTTCTTAAAGAATACTCTTCAGCATTTCATATAATCCTGGTTTGGTAGTGATGAACTCCTTTACCTTTTTCTTTTCTGTGAAGCTCTTTGTCTGACCTTCAATTCTGAATGATAGCCTTGCTGGGTAGAGTAATCTTGGTTGTAGGTTCTTGCTGTTCATCACTTTGAATATTTCTTGCCTCTCTGTCTGGCCTGCATCAGTTTCTGTTGAGAAATCAGCTGTACTCCCAGATAACCAACTGTTTTTCTCTTGCTGCTTTCAAGATTCTCTCTTTGTCTTTTGCCCTTGGCATTTTTATTATGATGTGCCTTGGTATGGTCCTCTTTGGATTCCTCTTGTTTGGGGTTCTCTGCACTTTCTGGACTTGTAAGTCTATTTCTTTCACCAGGTAGGGAAAGTTCTTTGTCATTATTTCTTCTAATAGGTTTTCAATATTTTGCTCTCTATCTTCTTCTGGCACCCCAATAATTAGGGTGTTGGTGCACTTAAAGTTGTCCCAGAGGCTCCTTACACTATCTTCAGATTTTTGGATTCTTTTTGTTTTCCTGGTTGGGTGTTTTTTTTTTTTGTTTGTTTGTTTTCTCCTTATATTTCAGATCTTTGGTTTGATTCTTGGAATCCTTTGATCTACTATTGAATTTCTGTATATTCTTTATTTCAGACAGTGTATGCTTATTTATAACTGGTCCTTTTCCATTTTCTTGGCATTCTCATTAAGGTCCTTGAAGGTCTCACTAAGCTCCTCAGAGGTCTCATCAAGTTTCTCAGTGGTTTTTAGAAGATTCTTGAGTAACCTTATAAATGTGGCCCTGAACTCTATTTCCGATCGTCTGCTTTCCTCCATTTCTTTCATTCATGACATGTTTCTTTATCTCCACATTTTGCTGTTTTCCTGTGTTGATGGAGTGGAAGAACTACTATGTGGAAACATGCCTATGGGGCTGGACTTGCTTCAATGGGGCTTTGGTGCTCACTGAGTCTGCCTCTTGAATGTGTCACTTATGGATGTGAGTAGTTGAATTCTGATGTCTCACACTGTCCTGTAGATACACTAGCTTCTGGATCTCAATGGGGTGCAGGTCAGCTACTGTCTGCAGTGATCCAGCAGGAGCTACAGCAAGGTTTGCATATTTCTCCTCTTCTGACCAGAGCTGCCTTTTCGGTTAAGCTGGGAAAGCACAGCTTTGCTAATGCCGCTGCTCACAGCTAGGGCATGTTTGCAGATTGTGCAGGGCGGTGTCTCAGGGCGTCACTAGCTTATGGTGTGGCAAACAGCAATGGCTGCTACTCTACTGTTTCTGTGTCTCCATGTACCCACGCCCCTGCACAGTGAACAGATTGCAGTGGGCACCTCAGCAAGGGAGCCACCCTCACTTTCCGACCCGATGGCAGACCGTCCAGCTTCTCCCGCAGGAGTCTGGGTTCCCAACATCTCCTCAGAAGCTCGGCTTCAGAGTAATCAGGAGCCCGTTTCCTTTTGGGTTGGAAAAAAAGCAGCCCCAAAGTCGCCCACCGTCTGCCAGGCTCCCGCGCCTCCACACCTCAGCTTCTCAGCGCTTGTGCATGTCCTAATGCTACTCTCCTTCCTTCTGGTTGAAGAACCCCCACTCGGCCAGCTCTCCCGTGGTTCTGGGTGACAGACATCCTGTCTTTTAGTTGCAGTTTTGAAATTGTCGTGCGAGGCAGCAGTTCATATGCTGCCATCTTGGCTTCTCTCCCATTTTTTGAAATTTAATTTTCTGATAAAATACTACAAACACAGTAAAATGGTATAATGTGAAGAGAGAGTATATTGGAGGAGAGATTCCTTTTAATAGGATGGGCCTCTACCTCAAAGAGTAGAACTCACTAAGAAAATCACATTTTGGTTGTGACCTGAGTGAAGAGAAGGGAACAGCTATGTAAAGACCCATGAGGCTTTCCAGATAGAGAAAACAGCAGGTGCAAAGGCCTAGAGACAGGAAAGAGCTTGGCTTGTTAGAGAAACATCAAGGACAGTGTGATTAAGCCCCAGTGAGCAAGGGGAGGATGTAGACAGAAGCCAAACATGCAGGGCCTCCTGAGCCATGAAAAGGAGAGGCTTGAGGTATGGAAAGTGCACTCATGGAGAGAGGCACAGAGGAATTTCTTTGCACTTTCTCTTCCCAGAGGCCAGAAAATTTCTTAACACCAAACAACAGCAAGGTTCTGCCCACACTGGACCCTCAGATCTTAGATGAGAAGCTGGGTTCCATCCATGAGTCCTGGCCCACGGCCACAGTGAGCTCCACAATGAACTCCAGCACACCCACCTGTCAGGAAGCAGAGGAAGAGCCTCAGACACCCCAAATGTCCCATGAAATGGTGAGTGTATCCCCCACCCCCAGGCCTGGGAGGGCTGGAGCCATGATAGGGGGAATTTGGAAGAGGCTTTCTGCCCTTTTGGGCCTGGTTCACTCCTCAGGTGACAATCAGACTTTTGAGTTACCCCAAATCTAAACTGTGGAAGGTGTTCGTTCTTCGTTTTATAGAGTTTCTTTATTTTTTGAATCAAATACCCATATGATTTCTCTTAAACCTTTCAACACTGTATGAGCTTGTTCCATTTACTCAACTAGTCATCAACTCAGAGCATCCTCAGAAGCATGTCACTGGGTAATGGTAAGCCCTGAGAGATTCGTTTTAGCATCTAAAATAATGACAGAGGAGATGGGATGGAAAATAAGTCTGCACAGCAAAGGGTGTCACAGGAGTGTGGAGATTTTAGAAGCTGTTGTTACTACACTGAGTATGGAAGTCATAGATGGCATCGTTTATTCTTGTGAAAGTGTTCATTGAGCATCTAAATGAAGCAGACGTGAAGGATAAACAAGGTCCCTGCTTACATATAACTTACATTACAGTGTGGAGACAGTAAACAACTAAACACATTTTTTGAAATTTAATTTTTTGGTAAAGCACAGTAAAATAGTATAATGTGAAGAGAGAGTATATTGAAGGAGGAGTATATCGGAGAAGACTCAAAGAAAGGAGGACACCATCTTTGATCATGAGAGCTGGCATGGCTTCCTGTTGCCAGTTGGCCAGATACTGGGAAAGGGTTGGTGAAGGTGGCCAACCTGGTGTCTTAATTTGTTGAGGGGTCAGTGCTGGGTTCTAGCCCCTTGCTACAGAGAGTTGAAATGTAGGCTACCTAAAAGACTGTCTATAGTCCTTAACTGAGGTACCACACCAATGATCATGGATGAATTCAAGTGTGGCTTCCTCCCTTCTTCCACAATGGGTCCTATGGTGAACATTGCTCCAGAAGATCCTGAGAAAAGGCCCAAGCCAAGGCCACTGGCCAATAGGGAAGCTCTGGGTTTTCTCCTTTAGGGATCTCCCCTCTCACTAACAGCTTCCACAACTTCCCTGAGCACTCCGCACCTGTCTGAAACATGTCCCACTGAATGAGTAGGGAGGGTTGCTGTCTGCTGGGTGTGTCCAGGGTGCTCCCACATGAAGTGGCCCTGCCCACCCCAGCACAGGCCCCTCCCTGGACACCAGAGCACTCAGGCTACCTTCTATTCTCCTTCCTTTCGCCTTTGCTCCTCGGGAGAGCAGTTATCTAACCTGACCTTCCAATTTAGGCATTAGTTGGGTTGCAAATAAAGATTCAAATCTTGACTTTGGAGACTTTATACCAGTAGTTGCCAATCTTTCGGATCTCACGGACCACCAGTAGTCTTCAGACCACTGGTTGGCAACTGCTGCTTTAGACAGTATTAATAAATCAGTGCCTGCAGTTAGTCTTGATATTCTTTTAAGAATTAAACTATAAGAGATTGGATGAGATTGCATATTCAGAAGTCAAGGTTAGCCATGAGGAAGAACCATTTTTAAGCAAGAGGTTGAATAACCATTGTGAGTGATGGAGGACTGGAGGAGAAATAAATGACCCAAGGGCACCAAAATGGATTCTGTGAGGCTCTGAGTGCAAACAAGGGTCTCAGGGTTGCCCCATATCTATAGGCTGTCAGAGATGTTGTGAGTGGGTCTAGATGGAGAACACCACCCTAGCATGCCCATCAGTGGGTTGGTCTCCCCTTGCTGGGCTCCTGGCAATGCCCCAGTCACTGGCTGCTCTCCCTGGCTTGCTGTGGGGTTAGGTCCACTCAGGCATCACCATTCAACTTTTGAATTAAGAGCATACTGGCTCTAGGACTCAGTCCAGTCCTGGCTCCATACAAATGTAGGTAAGTGCTTATTGGGCCATGTGCTAGAACCCCTAGCTAGACAGGAAGTACATCAGAAAGAACCTTAGAGAGCATCTAGGCTGAGCTCCTGGTTTTACGAAGGATGGCAATGAGGATGAGGTGGGACAACCCTGCTAAGGCTCCTCTTTGTTGCCTTGCATATAGCCAAGTGAATACCAGATGGCTATAGAGGCCCGGATACTCAGCCCTGAACCCTTCAAGATACTTGACACCATTGGGTGCCTCAGACATATAGTATGCAAAGCAATGAGCCTGCCCCTATCCCTTGCCCATCCCAGCCTATCCTAGGTCCCATCTTGTTCCCTCCTGTTCCTGACTCAGCTCCATTTCATTTACCCCTGCCTTTCCTCTCTCCTCTCTCCCCTCTCCCCTCTCCCCTCTCTCCTCCTCCTTCTTCTTCTTCCCCTTCTCCTTCTTCTTCTTCTTCTTCTTCTTCTTCTTCTTCTTCTTCTTCTTCTTCTTCTTCTTCTTCTTCTTCTTTCTCTCTCTCTCTCTCTCTCTCTCTCTCTCTCTCTCTCTCTCTCTCTCTCTCTCTCTCTCTCTCTCTTCCTCTCTTCCTCTCTCTCTCTTTCTAAAGACCCAGCCCCCAGCTCCAGCTCTTAACTAGCCAGAACCTGGAAGGACCACAGTAGCTCCCAAACATTCACAAGGCCAGTACAGCACAGTACAAGCAATAGAACTTGGGGGACAGGGGGTAGCAATGGAGTACAGGTCTATGAATAATGATGTAGCAATGGGTCACTGTTTCATAGCAACAAAACAAAGTTACAAAGTAGTGAATGCACTCATACAACCAAGAAACATAGTGACAAGCAAAAGAACTATAATCAGGGAGCAGCGGAGTGCAGCTGCATAGCAATAAACCCAAGCTGCCCAGTGCTTTACCACTAGCACTATGTTACAGGAAGACATACCATAAGACACAGAATGAGCAAAGAACATACATATAAGCCATAGACAGAGTCACAGAGCAGTAGAAGATATCTGACTAGCACTCAAACACATCTGGTGGCAATGGCATGGTCATAAGTTATGTGAGTAGTCACCAGCAGCAGAGCCTCAGGATGTAGCATTGGGCCCCAGTGACATGGCAGTTAGGGAGCAAAGGACTAAAGTGCCTCCCTGGGTTCTTAGCCACTTTATTGGGGCAGTGAGCCTCCTAGCATCACCTGACTCCCAGAGTGCTCTATGTCTAGTCTTATAGCATGCTCCCCGGAGCACAAGAAATAATTTCACCTCTGTTTCCCTCCAGAGCCTACTGGGGCTAAATAGGAAATTGAACATTTTCTGGAGAAAGAAGCACCTTGGGGATGGAGAAGGGAGAAGAGAAGATACAGGCTGGACTCTCTCTTTAGGGAGGAGGCTATGGATGCTCTATGCTGCCTCAGGCCTGCCAGTCCCAACCCTACAGCCCCACCAAGCCCTACTGGGGCGCCCCCCCTCCCCCCACAGTAGGCCCTTGGATCATCTTCTTTTCAGGACTGCCATCCATGTAATTCTTCCATCTCGAGCTCCCTTCATTCAGGACACTTGGTTTTAAAACAGGTCTTTTCAAGTACATTTTGTCAATGTGGTGCAAAGGTCCTGTCCTGACTGGTCCACTGTGGTCAGAGTCCCATGATTGTGATCTTGAGTCAAGTGCAGGGCCTGGACAGAGCTGGAGGAAGCCTTCACCACCCTTCTGAGCAGCCCAAGAAGTCTTTTGAAAGAGGCGGGCTTTAAGTGGACTGAAGAGTCAGAGTTATCCTGAACATGACAGTAACCATTTGCAAGCATCCTAGGGGAGAGCAGAGAAGATGAGGGACTCCATGCTGTGTGCACAGGCCTGGTTCTGTTCACACAGGACTTAAAACACCTGCCCTGTGCCTGATTCCCCAGTCCTCAGCAAGCCTCCCACCCAGCCAGAAAACTCCCATCCCCTGCCAGGCACCCAGCTGTGTCCAGGGGAAGGCAGAGACAAAGAAAAGGCTGAGGCCTGAGCCCTGGACATTCTCCAGACAGCAGGAGTTGAGCCATGCCCTGGGAGACAGGAGGCAAGACAGTGGCTCAGAGCAGACGACCAGAAAATATTTGATGAGAGATGAATGGCAAAAGGGCATGACTGAGACCATGTATCCTCTAAGTGTCACACCTTCCCGGTGTGTTGGGCACACCTGGCGAGCGCTCAGCAAAGAGAGGGGAACAAGCAGGATGTCCTAGAGGAGGTGGCTATACTTTGGATAAACGGAGGCAGAAATGCTCGGTGCTATTCAAGAAGTGTGTGTTCAGTGTTGCTGCCAGTGTGGAAATCCCAGCACAGGGTCTTTCCCACCTCTCTTTGGCTCCCTCCCTCCATTCTTCCCCACCCCCTCTCTATTTCTGTCTCTCCCTTCCCTGCTCTTTGTTTCTCTAATTATCTCTATTTCTTTCTGATTTTCTCTCCCTCTCTCTGACCCCATATTTTCCCTCCCTCTTTCCGCCTGCTACTCAGAGATTTGTGGCAGACCAGAGGGCCCTCATACCAGCAGATGAAAAATTGACAAGAGTTGTTTAAAGATTCAGTGGAATTTCTGCAACCACACCACACTGGAATGACTCATTTCTTTCATTCTTTCTTTGAAAGCCTTCCCCTCCCCTCACCTCTCCCATTCACTCCCCACATGCCATCCCCTCTGAGTATAACGCTTTTGTTTCTCTTCCTTTCTTGAGTCTGCTAGAGTCCAGAATGATACCTGATCCCTCGGTTTCATGTCCACTTCTCCAACTGTCCCACTCCATTTAACCTGCTCCTCAGTAAGTTGATTTCAGCTCTTCTGGACACCATTTCCCTAAGAAAGAGGATCTCATTGCCTGTATGAAGAGAGGAAGGAAAGCCAGAGAAGCTGTGGCTCCTCCCAAGTCACAGAGCAGGGAGGTGGGGGCTGGGGCCACAGGAGGGCAGCCTCTAGCCCAGGGACAGCTTCAGCTTCCCTTCTGTAGGCAGAGAGGTGCTGGCCCTGCCACGCCTTCCTAGGGTGCTTGAAGCACTTTGTGTCCCTGAGCCTTGGTTTTTCCATCTGCAGCACAGGATATTTCCTTCTCTACCTGCCTCTCCGGGTCAAATGGTGGGGCCTTCAGAAAGGGCCACCCGTGTAGCAGGGAAACCTCAGAGCCTGGTCCTGCACATCTGCCTGGCATGGCTCCAGGGTGACCAACCATCATTGTTAGCTCAGGGCCGAGGGGTTCAGCAGTGCTAAAATCAACACAGGCCCAAGTAAGTCAGAACACAGCTCACCCTCCATAGCATGGGCTCTCCCCTGCCCCAGCCCTGTTCCATCTGAGGTTGCTGGACTCTCGGCCTCCTCAGCACCCACAGCCACAGAATACACACTCTCTGCTCACTGTCCAGCAGAGAGTACTTGTACTCATCAGCTCTTTGAAGTGACCTTGAAATCTCTTCCCTCTCTGGGTCCCAGTTCCTCTGTCAGCAGAGGTTGAGCAGATGTTCCCCAGTCCCAGGGGCTCCTGCACCATGACTGGAGCCTTGGTCCTGGCCCAGCCCCCTGCCCAGATGAGGTCTGCAGGTAGGTGAGGCTGGCTGAGACCCAGGCTTGGTTCCTGGGCACACTTGGCGGCAGGTGCTGAGTCTGAGAGGAGCCTCCTATGGCACCGGCGGAGGTCATTTAACATGGGACAGACCCACCGCAGTGGCCGCTAGTAGCAGGAATATCAGCCCAGGGTAAGGTTTGCAAGGCCCAGGAGCCTGGGGCTGGCTCCCACCAGCCATGGAGACACAAAGTCCAGCCTGGGAGGCAGCTCACCTGGGTCCTGAGGGCCAAGGCCTCTTGAGAGGCAGAGAAAACACAACAGAAACGGAGAATGAGACAGAGACAAAGAAAGCACAGTCATCTGGTGTCCACCTCCACAGTCTCCAATCTGATCCCTGATTCAGCGCTCCCTCCAGGTCACCTGCACAATCACCAGATACATTCCTGAAACACCTCAATCACCCACCCCCACCCCCACACCTCAGTTCCTGTTCCCCTGACTCCACTGCCCAGAGCCTGTGGTCCCACTTTGCCAGGTCAGTCTACTGTCCCAGTCACCTCTAATCTCCCCTGCTCTGTCCATGTGCTGTGAGGCCCCCCTACTAGTAAGGCATGTGTTCCTCACACAGGAGCACCAGGTCGTGCCCCTGGGGAGTCTGAAAATCAGTTCTGTGAGGTTACAACAGTCATAGCTCCTGGGCACTGCTATCTCTTCCTCTTCCAACTTCCTTCTCTTCTTCCTCCTCCAGTTCCTGGGGAGGCGGGACACTTGGCATTTGAGAAAGAAAGGGAGGGAGGGAGGGAGGGAAGGAGGGAGGGAAGGAGGGAGGGAGGGAGGGAGGGAAGGAGGGAGGGAGGGAGGGAGAAAGGTAAAGAAAGAAATAAGATTCATCCTACCTGTGTACCTGTCCTCCCCCTGCAAAACCCTCCTGCCCCCTTCTCTCATCCATGTGGCTCTAGCAGGTTTGAGCCCATATCTAACACTCAAGAACTGTGTAATTTAGATAGATCACTCCACCTCTCTGGACCTGTCTTCTCACTGTGAAGTGGTAGGAATACCTCCCTTCTGAGACTGGGCGGGGGGGGGGGGGGGGGGGGGGTAACAAGAGAGTGGCTGGCAGCACCTTGGAAACTACGAAGAGCTGCCCACTTTGCAGGAAGCTCATTAATAGTCACTCTATTCATGGGGCCCTTCTAGACAGAATAAAAGGGTGAAGCACAAATGCCTAGGCCTTCCCCCTCTCCCCCCTTCTACAGAAGGGCTCTTCCCAGAGCCCTGACCCACTTCCACCTCCCTCCTTCTCTCCAACCCAGCATCTCCCTGGTGGGCAATTCTCCTCCTCCATCCATCACCTGGGACTAAAGAAATTAATAAGCAAAACTCATAACTCAGTTGCTGGGGTAGAGCAGATATGTACAGCTCCTTTTCAATTTGCAGAGAGATTAAGTGTTTATGGATTTATTGTCTCTTGGTGTGTTTGTGAGTGGTTGGGCAAGGCCTCCTGCAGGCCAAGCTCCTTCCTCCCTCTCCCACTTCACACACTGACTGGTGGGCTCACCACCCCCACCCCATTCTCACCCCCACCTGATCCCAGGAGCCTAGTGGAGAGTCACTGGCCACTGGAGTGGGCTTGTCTTCCTGACCAACTTGCCCAGAGGGGCAGTGGCCCAGGAAAGAGCCTCGGGACCCATGGGACCAGGTATTAGGCAGGATGGGAGGGAAGCCATCCTTACATTCTGGGCCTTCTTCAGCCTCATCTCTCCCCACAGAGCAAAGGGTACACAGGGCCAGGTAAATGTGGCCCAGAGCTTCCACAATTGTAGGCCATTATCTGGGTATCCAAGATTCTGGAGTCCAAATGGACCTGAGTCTGCTTGTGAGGACTATGCAAACCTCCTCCTGAAGTCCATTCTCCCAAGGGTCAAATAGTTTCGTGGGATTGTGCCCCCAGGCCCGGGGAATGGCTGTTGGGAGCCTCCATTTATGCTCTGGTCCTGGACCCACAAACATTAGGGGTGGACCTGGAGAGGCAGAGGTAAGCTTCCATGGAGAAAGCCCAGCCTCAATGGGGAGGAGTCTGCAGAAGCCAAGGGCAGTGAGACAGCCTGGAGGTTGGGGAGCAAGGGGCTGTACCCCGAAGCTGAGAAGGCAGAAGAGCTCTGCTCCCATATGAGCAGTGCTTGAGGAGCCAAGAAGGGAGCACTGGGAACAAAACGCCCAAGTGTTCCCCCACCCCACGGACCCTGGGCTGCCCCTTTCGTTCTCATTGACTCCACAGCCTGCCATGTGCACTCACCCATTCATTTGACAGCTCTTACAGTATCTGCTCTCTGTCCAGTCCTGTGATATCCCGCTAGTCACCTCTGCTCATCTGTGTAGCTGTGGTAGGTTTGAGTCCCATCTCCACCACTCAAGAGCTGTGTGACCTTGGATAAATTACCCCACCTGTGTGGGTCTATCTCGTCTGTTAAGGGGAGAGAATACTCTCTCCTGCCTGAATCTTTAAAGAGGATTAAAGAGAGTGTATGGCGGCGCCTTGGAAACTGCAAAGGACTGTCCACTTTACAGGAAGCTTATAAATAGTCACTGTATTCATGGGGCCCTTCCAGACTGAGGGGGGCAGGAAAGCAGCATAGCTCACCAGGCCTTCCCTTCTGACACCTTTCCAGAAGTTCCTCTTCAAGCTGAGTCACAGTAACTTAAAGATAACCTCCTGCAAAAGACCCAGTACTCAGGAGGGTGAGTTCAGCAGAAAGACTCTGGGAATCAGTGAAGAAGGGTGTGTCCAGGACAGCGGTGCAGTCTGCTGAGGGGCTCATGGAAGCAAAGAGGGAAGTGTACCTAATACTAAGCCTCATCTACCCCACCAGGCAGGGCACACTTTATACAGAATGTCAGGGGGTGGTCCCCAGATGTCACTGTCTTCAATGGTGTTGGTAGAAAGCCATGACAGGTCTTTGGTTTGCTGGTAGCAGTGAACTTATTTCTGTAAGAGAAGTCAGGGAGTGAAGATGTGTGTTTCCGTATCTCTTTCCCACCCAGAAACATTGTGGAGCCCTCAGGCTAACCCGTCCCTCTCTGGCCCTCAGTTTCCTTATCGGCAAAATGGGGGAAATGCTTCCTCCAGGGAGGGATGAGGAAGTCTTAGGTGTATGGAAGAGAGAACTGATAAGGTAAGTGTGACAGTGGATTGACCAAATCAGGGCCTAGCTCCAAGCACCCAAAGGATCCAAGGAGATATGGATGAGCAGGTCACTGGGGCAAGGAAAGAAAACAGCTCAAAAAGCCTGGTATGGGAGGGGACCCCCACCAGCCTCCCTGGGCCTATGTGCAGTGAGGGGCTTGGTCTTGATTTTTCCTTCTTTTATCTCGGAAATCAAGGCAGGTGGAGTAGGATGGCCTCCTGGCTCTGCTGCTTAGTAAGATGTCTGCTGCTGCCCCATCACTGACCATCTCAGTTCCTCAATTAAGGGGTGGGTGGGTGAGCAAGAGTGCAGCTCTCTCAGTAAATCAAGCCAAAACGATGAGGCCGTGAATTGCTGAGGGCTGGGACCATCTATTGGTGAGGGCGGGATGGACGATAGAACCAGGGGTGACTGGGAGAGATCTGCTAACCTAGGAAATAAGACCCACCTCTTCTACAAACTTAGCCCTCCTTTTAATAACACTAATTTCATCCACCAATCTTTACTGAGCTCTTACTCTGCTCCCAGAGCTTTAATCAGAATCTTATTTCATCCCTATACCAATGCGATAAAGAACACACATTTATCCCCATTTGCAGGTAGAGAAACTGCTGGCCACTGGGGCAATGCCACAGGAGAGCACTGGTCCAGCACAGGCCTGGGCTCACCGCCCAGTGTCCGCTCCTGCAGCTGCCCTGGCCACACCTCCTGACTCACAAGTCAAGAGCCTGGCTCGCTCTCTTCCCCACTGGTCTGGTGGGCAGTCTGCCTCAGTTTCTGAGTAAACCCCGAAACAGAGTTCTGTACTGTGGCTCCCTGCCAGGCATGCCAAACCTTTGAGAGGCCTCCACACCATATGTCTAAACACCAAATAAGGAAAAGTGAGAAACCAAGCTGTAGCTAACAATCTATCACATATGGTCTATTCTTCTACCTTAACATCATCTCCTTGTTAACACTTCCAGAGTCCCCTGCCCCTAGCTCCCTCTGTGCCCTTCTCACCTGGCTCAGATTCAGTTCCACACAGCAATGACCCAATGACCATGTGAGAACTTTCACATGAGGTGCACAAGGCTACACCGTCACCTTCAGGAGGACAGGCCAGGAAGTAGAAGGGAATTCAGGGTCCCAGGTAGCCGGGCTGTGGTTCAGAAGGGTGCTCAAAGCTCTGGCTGTGCATTCCCCTCTGGCCCACCAGTTCCTTATCCCATGGGGAAAATTGCAGCCCTAGGACACTAACACACAGAGCCAGGGCAAGGGCTCTGCTTGTCCAGGGCTAAGGGTAGGATTCCCCCACCCCCAACTTAGTAACTCTATTAGGGTGGACTCCTGAGCTCAGATTAAATGCTTTCAGTACAATCCAATTTCCACTGACAAGAACTAGAAAAACCCACTCTGCGCGCACGCGCGCGCGCGCGCACACACACACACACACACACACACACAACTACATTTGGTGTTGAATATCCAATCAGGTCCAAAGATAATAGAGAAAGGCCAGTTCATTCCCAGTTTAATCAGATAAAATGCCCATTCATCGGCTCCTGCCATAGGCTAATGTCCCCACCTCAGAGAAGCCAGGACAGAGGATGGAGGAGGAGGCTGAAGGAGTGGGGTTAGAGAATGGAGGGAACCATGGGGGCCGAGAAGCTAGTAGCAAATTGAATAGGTGGGTTGTGCTTTTAAATCTTCAAGGAGGTGGGCAGCAGTTGCCCTTGGGGGACTAATTATCCTTCATCCTTTAGCCAGCTCTTATTCAGACAGACAAAAGGGGGCTTTGCAGCCCTGATGGTGCTAAGCTTCTATGAAGAATTGTTTTTACTGTCAGATATGCAAATACCTTGCAGCATGGTGGACTCTGGGGAGGGCTGAACAGTGGCTCAGGGATTTGGAAGGGCAGCGGCAAGGGCCTGGCAGCTAGACCCACTCTGAGTGTGGGAAACTGGAGGCATCTATCTGACCCTTCCTCCTTTGGCTGCTGGGGGAGCCCCCTCGGAGCCCTGCTCCACCAGCTGGTAGTCTTGTGGAGGCCAAGATGAAGACCCCTCCCTCCCACCTTCTCCTTTATGTGGGTGGAAGGCCCGCTGGAGGGCCCAAGGGGCTCCCTCAGAAAGCTGACTCAGGTTCTAGGAACTGATGATAGTCCAGATGGGGCCCTCCTGCCCATTTGACCCCTCTGCAGCCACCAGGCTCAAAAACACAAAATGTGTTGCCACTGCTTGCAACCTTCCATGACTCCCTCACCTGTACCAGGAGTTCCTCAGCCTGGGGCCCCTGTGACTTCTGAAGCCTGTGCCCAACCCAGAATATTCTACCCACACCTAACCCTGATGGCATTACAGCTCCAGGCCTTTCTCTTCGATTTTCTGCCTTATATCTCCTTCTCCATCCCACCCCAGGTGCCCAGCACACAGTAGGAGCTCAGTAAATGAGTCCAATGAATGCATAAAATGTCCCTTCCTAAGCAGCCACACAGTCCAGAGAAATGATAGATCTTCATCAGCTCCCAGCCAGCACTTACAGGACCCTCAGTCTTTTCAGCTGTGAAATGGGGGTGATGATAACCTTACCCAGGCCAGCTGCAAAAGTCCTGATGTGCCTGGAGAGGCCTCTGCGAGCTAAGCCGGCCTCTGGTGCCTAATCATTCACAGCAGAGATGAGGAAGGCTGTATAGGAGAGCCGGGGCAGCAGGTTGGAGACCAGATTCTATCTCTCTCAGCCCCTCCCAAGCCCTCATATCCATCAGCCACTCCCTTGATGAGTACATTTTCCCACTATATATCGGTCTCTGCCCTACTCATCCCCAACCCCCAAGTCCTCTACCCAGCCAGGACTTCACAGGCATCTCCGCAGGAGGGCCTGGGGCCTGGACCTTAAAGTGGGAGGGGAGCTCAGAAGCTTCAGGAGAGTGTCTGAGGCAGGACTGAGGACGGGCTTGGTTCCAAAGGTCTTGGTGACCAGGATTTGCATTCTGAGACTGAGTTGAGGTGGGCAGGGCACAGGCATCCTGAGAAACTGAGTGGGGAGGGTGCCCCAGACAACAGAGAGCCCCCCATGAAACCCCTCTCCTTATTCAGATTTGTGAGGGCCTGGGCCCAAAGGGGTGGACAGGGAGAGCTAGTCATGAAGGGAAAACGGCGCCAAGGGGCCAACTGACAAGCCAGGTGAGAAGGGGCTCGGCAGGGACCAACTCCCTTGTGGCTCTATTCTCCAAAAAACAAACTAGGTCATATAGGCTTCCAGAAGCACTGCCCGGGAATCTGAGAATAGAGACACTGCACAGCCCTGGGCTGAGCCGGAGCCCTGCAGAAATGGAGGACTCCATGGCAAAGAGATTGTGCTGGCCTGGGCTGGAGGCAGGAGGGGCGAGCCAGCCAGGAGGAGTCTAGCCACTAAGGAAGGGGCAGAAGACATGGCCGCTAAGAAAGAACCTAGATGGGGCCAGAGAGGCAGAGACAGGTAGGTGAGTGCTGAGGGATGGAGACCTACATACACATGCCTTGCCCCAAGTTCCCTAAGGTATGCAGCCATGCTGGCCTCCCCAAAGAAAGCCCTGGGGGTCTGCTTCTTCTGGCCACAAGCCGGGCATTTGGAGCAGAGAACCCCACCTTCCCCACTCGCCCTCCCAGGGCTACCTTTACAGAGCTAAGATGAGCCTGAAATACAGAAAAGGGAGGCCTCACCTGTGGCTCCCTTTTTAGACCAGTCTCACCCCCACCTACTGTGCCTCCCTGGGTCCCTCAAGAGGCCCAGAAGTCTAGCCTGGGCTTTTCCCCATCACCAGAGATTTAGCAGGTGGCCCCAGGATCTCCCCCTGCAAACACAACCCTGCTCCAGCTATCTTTTCTCCTTGCCTGGGGAGGACACAGTAAATAGGAAGCAGCATCCCACACCTTCACAGAAATAATGAACTGGGGGAGGGTGAAAAAGAAAGTCTGGAGTGCAGGCCTGGAAAGCGCGCTGAAGAGGTGATGCTGTAACAGTAGAGTCACGGTTCTCTCCAGCCAAAGACCACCAGGAGCACTCCTGCAATTGAAGCACGTTGGGTTTATCAACTGACCACAGCCAAGGGGTCACTGACCAGGAAGAGGGTTCTGGAAAGGACCGTAAGAATTGTAATTCTTATCCCAAGGGCAGGGGGTGAAATGAGGCTGAAACTGTCCTTGGTGAAGCAGCAGCAGACACTCACGTTACCCAGGCTGCTGTCTGGTCATTTTGTGGTTTGGACAATGTTCGTGTTTCAACCGTGTTCAGACCTGATTGTCAGAGTGGCCGCAGTTCCACAGCACAAGGCCTGACGGGGCATGCCGGGCCCACTCCAGCTACCAGGGCTGCTGCTTTCTTTCTCAACAACTTTGGGCATAGTGACAAGAGGATAGAGAAGAGGCATGTGTTACACACATACCAGAGCCAGGTGCTGTGCTCAGCCCTAGACAAACCCTGCCCACTGAATTTTTACCACAGCTCTCTCCTCGCTGTATGAGGACGGAACTGAGGCTCAGAGAGACCAAGTGCTCATGGGAGTCATGAGTAACTGGCAAAACTGGAGTGTAAACCCTGAACTCCCTCCTTCCAAAGTCCCCTCCACCTGAGCCCTTATTAGCCTAGAAGCTGGGCTTCCATCCACTCCCACTTGTGGGAAACAGGACCCTGAACTGTGTTTCCCACATCCCAGCTGGGCACCTCTTGCTGCAGGCTCTGCCAAGCTGTCATGGGTCAGCCACAGTGTCACCGGCCACTCCGGCTCAGGCTGGTCCCCTGTGCCTGGAGGTGTGAGGAATAATGAGGCCCCGTCACCAAGGTTTCTGGAGACATGGTTGGGAAATTATAGACAGGTTTGGTCAATAATTGTGCTTCCAGCTGCAGATCCAGCAAGACATTGATAAGTGTTCATTACAACTCCCACCCCCCTCAGCCTCACCCCCGCTTCCTGTCAGCCGCCTGTTCACAGCGCCGATGTACACAGGTTTCGCTCAATTAATTTGCACTTATTGGGACCATCTGTTCTTTTCATGCGTCCTTCTCCAGGGTGTGTGGGGCCCTGCCTCCCCCTCAGATGCGCTCCAGACCAGGGACATGGCATCTCCCTCAAACTGGGACTCCCAGAGCAGAACCATGTGTCCCACCTCAGACTGGGGCTCCTCAAGATGGCACTGTTTCCCCCCTCCCCCCCTCAATCTAGGACTTTTGAAGATAGGGCCAAGCCTACTTCTTTCATCTCCCTCCTCTCCCCCGGTCCCTCACCCTGGGGAGCCATACAGGCCCCTGCAGAGCCTGACCCCACCAGGTAGGGCCTTGTGCCCAGAAGGCTGCTGTCCTTGGGGCTGAGAAGCATGTCTCCTTTTTGGTCCCAGCTCTGGCTCCTGCTCCAAGAACAGTGACATCATTGATTTACATGTCAGAGGGGACTGAGAAGCTACTGCCAAATCTGTTTCTCTCACACAGCAGGGTGAAGAGTGGCACAGGGATCAAAACTCAGACAGCCCTCGGGCGCAGGGTGGGCATGGCCTGCTAACTCTGGGATGCCAAAGCAGGGAGCCTATCTAAGAACTGAGAAAGGGCAGCATCAGACTATCAGAGCTGGAAAGGGTGGCCTCCAAAGGAGTAGGGCTGGCATGTTGGCCACCAGGAGCCTTGGTTGGGGAGACAGGTCACCTGCCTGTGGCTGTCTCCCCAACCAAGGCTCCTGGTGGCCAACATGCCAGCCCTACTCCTTTGGAGGCCACCCTTTCCAGCTCTGATAGTCTGTGCTGCCAGACTGGCATGTTTGTAAGGTGACCAGGCCTTATCCTAGGAGGGTCTTTATAGTCACTTGATGCCAGCATCTAGCTCAGCCCAGCCCATTTCACCTGACTGTAATAGGCTCCTCATTGGATGTTGGCCTGGCATTCAAGCCAATGACTGCAGCCATGCCAGCTTCATCTCCCACCACTCCTCCTCCAGGCTGCTTCTCACCTCACACCTTCGCTCCTACTGCCTCTGCTGAGAATGCACCCCTTCATCACTTCTTTATCACCTGACAAACTCCTACTCACCCTTCAAAACCCATTCCAGTTCTAAAATGCCCTTCCTTACACCTCTGCCTGTACCCCAGGGTGGCAAGGGGCCTGGCTGAGGGCTATATTGTGCCCACTACCATATCCACCAGAATACAAGTTCCTCAGGGACAGAGACTAAACCTTGTTCACATCTGTGTTCCCAGTGACCAGTACAGGGCCTGGGCAAGGGGCTGCTGGAGGGAAAAATGGATGGGCCAATGGTTGGGCCTTAGCCTGGCTTGAGGAGAGGCAGTGGCCACCATCCTCCATAGTTGGAAAGTGATGCTCCTCCTGCTGTGTAGCTGCCAACTAATAGAGTCATGGAGGTCTTCAGGGCAGGCATTAAGGCCAAAGACAGCACACAACTGGGGAGGCACCCAGGTCCCTTCCCACCCTCCCCCAACCACTCCTACCCCATAGTCCCTCCCAGGATACCTGTGTGAGCCTTGCTGTGAGAATCACAGTGAGTCCTCTGCTGTAGAGAGTCCCAGCATGTGTCCTGCAGGGGTGCCAGGGACTTGCCAGGTGGTGTGGGGAGGGTGTGACATGGTCTCCTTTATGTTTCAGGCCCACTTGTGGCATTTCTGCCAGGAGAGGACTTTAGGAATGTAGGTCTTCAGGTAATCCTCCATGGCAGCCATGTACATAGACACAGAACCCTGGGTCCCCATGAACCCCCCCCCCCCCCCAGAGGCTGGAACAGAGAGACCAACAGCCAGACAGAACCCAAAGAGATCTGGCAACATAGCCAGAATTAATAGTACAAACTGCCTCAGCCCCAGCCTCCTCTCTTCCTTTGCCTTATTTCAAGGGGCATGCAGCAGCCGAGCTGGAGCCTGTGAGGGTGGGAGAGCAGAGAGCCGGTGGCTGTTATCAGCCTGTGTGCCCCACCCTGTGCTCCCTGAGCTGGGGGCAGGAGAGCCTGAGTCCCTGATCCTAGCCCTAGTGAGTGAGGAAGTGGGAGCTGAGCCCAGCCCTGTGGACTCAGTTGAGGACAGGAAGGCCAGGCCCAGGGTCTGAAGAGGTGGTTCAGAGTAAGCTCTGGAAGCAGATTCCCACCTGGGACAAATTGCCTAACCTCTTCCTCTGTAGAATGGACATCTGTCTTGTCCACTTGCTTGGGGGATGAAGTTAGATTGATCCATATAAAGTATTTGGAACATTTCCTGCCAAGGTGAGCACTGTTTACTCCCTGCCTGGTTCAGACTCTGGAGACTCAGAAAGGGACAGCCCTCTGGCCAAAGAGAGAGGGGAAAGCTTTTGCCTGGAGATGAACAGATCAGCAGAGTCAGGGCAAGAGTGCCCTGGAGGAACTGTGAAGGCAGATACTGGACAGAACAGAACTGTTCTTCCCCTGAGGGTTCTAATGCTGCAGCCAAGTGGCTGGATGCTTGTGAAAGGAAGCTGGGCTAGAAGGCTGGTGGGGCTGGATCACAGGGGACCTTGACCCACAGCTGAATAAAGCCCCTTGATGTCACCAGGCATTTCTGTGCTCCCCTCCTCTTCCTTTCCACCCCAGCCTAGTGCCCACCCTGCTTCTTGGCACTCCATGGAAGAAAGACGCCCCCAGCCCTACAAACAACCCTAGTATTCACACAGCAACTCTCCGCTGTGTCTTACCGCACTTTAAGGGTTAGGGGCTCCGTCCCTGAAACTTCTGTAAAGGGCCCCACTGGGGCTTCAAAAGGCAGGTTCAATTCTTCTGATAGGCTGCTCCTGCCTCTCAGCATCCCACACTGGATCTGTGTTCAATGAGGACCCTTACGGGGGTCCCTCGGTGCTCCTCCAGCCTTCTGCCAGAGCCTGACTGAGCACAGCCAACACCTCTGCGTGGTGCATTATTGATGGGGCTTCTGATTGTGTGGTTCCCAAAGTCTGCAGGCCTTTGATGAAAAATGCATGGCATGCCCGAGGACGGGAGCACATCCAATCGACTGGCAGCCAACGGGCACAGGAGCACCGGCCTCTCTGTGAGGGCGGCTAAAGGCGGGCTGGGAGGGAGCACCAATCTGACTTTGCCTCTATCCTAGGCTTCTAGCCCAGGAGCTTGGGACAGGAGTGCCACACCCATCAGAAGGCAGAGCCCATTTTCCCCTGTGGAAAGGAGGGTGAAGGGGCAAGATGGGGAAGGTCTAGGCCTACTTTGGGATGCCATCTGGGTAGCTGGGGCTGTCCAAAGAGGATGACCATCTCTATCATAAGCCTACTTTTCATTTCCTAGAGAAAGATCAGTCCCTCCAGGGTCCTCACAGAGGAGGGACTCATGAGCCCCTCATGGCCCGGGCAGTCTGCTTGGAGCTTTTCAGAGCCACTCATGGGCCAGGCACTCTGCTTGGAGCTTCACACCCACAACCTCACTAAACCCCCAGCAGCTCTAGGAGAGGAGTACGGTCATGCTCTCCATGTTACAGAGCAGGAGTCCAAGGCTCAGGCCGTGACTGCCCTGTCCAAAGTCACACAGCAGGCGAGCAGGGACTCAAACTCAGCTCCGGGCAAGCTCAAAGCCTACTGTCTGTCCTCTGCTCCCGCAGCTGGACGTAAGCCACCAGAGCAGTGTGGGGCTTGTCCTGTCCACCTCCCACACCATCCCTATTATACAAAGGAAGACATCCCAATAAGAGAAGGTGAACTCTCAGGGTCTCAAAGTGAATTAAGCAAAACTCAGGGCTGAAAGGAGATGAGTTAGGGTCACCATTCAACACTGATAGAGGTCAGAGCCTCCCCTGAAGAATCCTAAGCTAGCGCCCAGCAACCAGGGGTGGGTGTGCCTTGGAGTGGAGCTTGTGAAACATGTTGAGCTATCTGTCCTGGCCTGTGCAGTCGGGGATACTATTGTGTTATTAGCGACCTCCAATAATCAACTCTCTATGAAGCCCTAGCTCTATGCAGGCACCTTGCTCAGTCAGATGGTGATGCCTATCAGAAAAGGCTTTGGAGCCAAGATTGCCTGCGAAGAGACAGGCTTAACCCAACTCAGTTGGAAAAAAGGCAGACAAACCCTTCCATGCCCTAGGAGCGGGCCTCTGCAACCCAGGTCCAGGACAGAGAAAGCGGGGAGCCCCACCTTAGTGACCAGAGCTGTCTCTGGGTGGCAGGCTGTGCCGCGCCAGCACCGCCAAGGGTTCCGCCAACCTGAGCAGGGGCAGGGGCAATGAAGGATGAAGAAAGGACAGACAAAGAGAATAACCTGGGTCTAGGTGGATCTTCTGTGCCTGGCGGAGACCACAGGCAGATACAGATGGCAAGCTGAGCCTTTATTTTATAGCCAGAGGTAAACAAGGTGGTGGTCACCATAGTTACAGTGTTCTTGTGAGTTTCACTTGTTTGGGCAGCACTTGCTGCACCTCCCACTGCCCATCAGCGACCCAGGAAAGATCTAGGGAGCATCACAAGGTCAAGCTTAATTATGCTGAGAGGGCTGTGCCCTCCAAACTGGGACTTGTTTGAGACTTTGCCAGCAGGTCAGTCCAAGGCTTAACCCTATAACCACTCCCCACAGTGGCTGGCCTTGTTTGGGTTTGTTTTCCCTTTGCTTTGCAATGAGTTCCTTCAAAAAACATCTACCCCTGTCTCCACCGAACTAAAGTGAGAGGAATTTGTCCAGTCAGGAAAGTGGAGATGGGGAGGCTCTGGGCAGGAGCCCTGGGCCGTGCTGTGCAGTCTAGGAGGAGCCACGCTGCGGAAGGGGCTTTGCTGAGAGGGCAAGGGGTGATGGAGGAGCAGAGACAGGGGCCGATATAGGGGTAACAGAGGGAAAGGGGGAATGAGAGGGGGCACTGTGGGGGAGCCTGAAGTGTAGCTGGAAGGCAGGCAAGGATGCTGACGGACTGAAGGACGGAAGCCACAAGCCATGGCCTCTTTCCTGGCCACAACCCTCCCAGGCCCTCATCTCCTCGTACTTCTCTAGCCAAGAAGAGAGTCTAGCCTGATGGCAGCCACCCCACCCTGCAGCAGAGGAGAAGGCCCCAGGGGCCTACCTGCTTCCAGCTCAGGGCTGGGCTCTCGTCACCAGGCAGGTACTTGTTGTGGCAACAGTCGCTAGGGACCCATCCTGAAGAGCAGTAGCAGGGAAGATGGGGAAGCCAGGCTCATCCCTTCCAGCCCCCAAGGCTTCCCCAGACCTCTCTGACAGCCACTCTGTAAGTCTGCCCCCACACTCACCAGTTCTGGAATGATGGGTTGGCTAATTTAGCAGACAAGTATGTTGGGGTGTGTTGCCTGGCAGCATTCCCAGAGCAAGGTCCGGAGAGAAGATCAGGTCTGCAGACATTCACCCCAAATGCCCATGGTCATGGGAACTTCCTCTGGAGCCTCTAGCCTCTGCCCTGGCCCCCTGAGCCCAGAAAACCAGGAGGAAAAGGGAAGGGTTTCTGGGCAAATCCCTTAATACATCCATTGTCTCCTGCTAATTCAGACCCTGGCTCTGGTCTCTTGGGGGTTCAGCCCTACATCCTAGAAAGTGTCTGTGCCTGGGCTAGCCTGGCAAGTAGAGCGAGGAAGGCTTGCTGGCTGCGTAGAGCTGAGAGGGTGAGAGGTTGAGGGAGATGGGGACATCCAAGGGGAGGTGCAACTAACCCAGGCCATTGGGGCTGGCATTGCCTGGCTTAGTGACAACAGCCTTCTCATTCGAACCACAGTTGCCAAAGTATTTGCTTTTTCATTGTGCAAGAACCCCAGAGTATACGCCAACAATGGTCATTGCCCCAGCTTGCAGATGAAGAGGCACAGAATGGGCAAGAGCCTTGCTTACAGTGATACAGCACATTAGACATAGCTCTCCCTGCACCCCACATTGGGCATTCAGAGCGGCAATGCTCTAGGCAGGGGGGTTCTGGCAGGAGCTGACCAGAAAAGACTTTCCTCCCCCACCCCTTTTTTTGTTTGTGTGGGGGTTCTTTATGGGGGAGTAAGCAGGGCCTGTGAGGCCAAGACTGGGATCTGTCCCCTCACCGGGACCCTAAGTTGTGAGCTGAGGGCAGGAGCCAGCTCTAAGATGAGTCCAGGAGAGGCGGGACCCTGGCCCACAACCTGAAGCGGAGTGACTGGTGACTGGGCTGGGAGTAGCCCAGGCGGTCTTCCTGGAGGAGGAGGGCACCGAGTGGAGACCTGAAGGTGGAGAAGGGTTCCGGGAGGCCTGGGAGGGAACTGGAAAGCATTTTCAGGAAGCCCTCCCCCAAGCCAGCCCCAACCCAGCCCCATTGTCCAGGCACAGACCAATTAGCAGTCCAGTCATGCAGGAGCCAATTAGGCAGGGGTTGGGTCAGTGGCTACGGTCTCACTGCCCCTCTGAGCTTCATATTCACCATGCTAAGCACCATCTCTGCTGCAACAGGAAAGAAAAGAAAGAACAGAAAAAAAGGAAAATTCACTCTTTTTTTTCTTTACTATAACCTTGGGCTGAACAAAGAAGCAACTGCCTCCCCCTCAGGGAGTCTGTTTTAAACAGCAGTTTGCACAGATTTTCTTGTGGCTGGGGTCTCAGTTGACATTCAAGGGGACCCTGGAGCAGGGATCTGGGATGAGCAGGTGCTGACTCCAGGACTGCCTCAAAGCAGAGGCAGAGCTCCTGGGGTTGGCCTGAAGAGCAGTGGCAGATGGAGAGCTGATCCTCCAAGGCACACTTCCTCTAGGCTCCCACTCCCAGGACCAAGGCCCACCATGGAGACCACCTATCTCCTGCCCATCCTCTACCTACCCTGCCCTCTGCGATCTGCAGTGGAACCTCTCCTGCTCCACCTCAAGCTGCCTGATCTCGGGCTGGCCAGCCCTGGGCCTCACATCCCCACTGGCAATGGTGCTCACAGGCCACCCTGGCCTTCCTCCGGGCGGCGGGGGGGGGGGGGGGGGGGGGGGGGGGGGGGGGGGGGAGACAGAGAGAGAGAATATGAACGAATATTAGAATTAATGGTGAAAAGAAAGTGGTTTGTTTTCATGACTGTGAGGTTTTGTTGTCCTGGGCAAGGCAGCAGGGCCCCAGCTGGGTGGTCTGTGGCTGAGGGCAGGGGCCACAGGTACAGAGGTGGTGGCCTGGGTGTATCTAGGAGCAAGAGGCTACTTAGCCATGGTAAAAGTACTCTTTTACCCCGAAAAGTACTCTTTTACCCCGAAAAGTACTCTTTCTTGTCTCTCGTGACCGGGGGCCCTGACAGTGAGGAAGGAAAGAAAAGAAAGCGAGTGTGCTTTTCATTGAAGGACACATGGACCCGAAAGGGCGAGGGTGAGCCCATCGTCCCTGGCTCTTTATGGACGCTTCCTGGAATAGGAGCTGGGGAGCAGGCATCCGGGGCCTGCTAGGTCACACAGCTCAGTTTTCCTCCCCCGAAAAGTACTCTTCTCCTCCAGCAGACACAGCCTTCACCCTCTCCCCTGCCTCCCTGCGACAGCCCCCGACCAGAACCGAGAGCTGGAGGCCAGTTCAGTTTGCACAAGCTGAACGTTTTGATTTTAAAGAAATGTGGCTAATTCCCCTGGACAGTATCAGATACCTTAGATTCGCCGAGAGGGGCCTCTGGGAGGACCTGAAGGACCGGCAGGAGATGAGTCGGATGAGAGCAAATCCAGCAGGAGCTGGGCGTCTGCTTAGCCCCATTCCCCAACGGAGGCCACAAAGAGAAGGCGAGGCCCTTCCTCACTGTCAGGGCCCCCGGTCACGAGAGACAAGACATGTAGGTGTCCCTGGTGGAATGGGGACGCCAGGACGGAATGGTCAGCAATGGCTTCTTGCAGAAGTAGGTGAGGCTTTGAGGATAGGAGATTCAGGCTGGCTCATGGGCAGAGTGATCACAATCTAATTTCTGAAAGGAGATCTGGCGCTGGGACAGACTGCCTTGAAAGTGAGAGTTGGAAGTTTATCATGAGGGCATGTGGGAGCCACTGCATGGCTCGGAGAGGCCAGGGAGAATGTTCCAGTTACCTACTGCATATAACAAAACTGTGTGCCCCAGGGCCATCATTTTACATTTATTATCCTAGCTCACAGTCGTGTGGGTCGGGATCTCAGCCAAGGCACCGCTGGCAGACCTGGTGGGGCCTCACTGAGCAGACCTGCAGGGCCGGGGCGGAGCCACAGGGCTGCCTCCCGCACCGTCACTTGGCCTCCCTCCCAGCGTGGCAGCCTCAGGCAGGGAGACTTCTTTCCCCGAGGAAATAGCAAATATTCTAGGAGGAGAGGCACTGGCTGCTGGTGGCCTGGCCTCAGAAATTCCAGAACATCACAGCATTACATTCTGCAAGCCTCTAAGGCCAGAGCAGTGGGGGAGGTGAGTGCGGGGCTTGGTGTGGGGGAGGATACCACCTCTTGGTAAGAGGAGTAGTACCACATTTTCAGCCACCTTTCATCTGTGTTTTGAAACAGCACAAAGAAAGCCCAACCATAAGGGAAGCAGAGAGCTAGGAGGCCTGCTTAAAGGAGAAAGCTTCAGAAATCAGACCAGTTAGCCAGGACCAGTGGGAGGGGGCTGCCCACCCTGGTACCTGGGCACTTCCTTCAACCCAGAGATGCTCCCTGGGCAGAGGAAGTTGCTGGGGGAGAGTGGTTTACATTCTTAGTTGGTTTCTCAGGGGCAGAGCTGTGTTCTGGGTAGAACTGGCTTTGGGTAGAGTTCCAGAGGCATCAAAAAACAAGCCTGGCCAGGCCCAGGGGGACAGGCATCTTTTTATCCCTGACTCAGAAAGACAGCCCCTCTGGGCCTAAGAGCACATCACAGCTGGGAGGGTATGGGATGGGCCTGTCCCTCCCCGCAGACACCCTGCCCAGTCCCTGGTGCTAGGAGAAAGTCAGGAGCTGATAGCACCTTCCTCAGTTCCCCGAGACAATGGTCGACAAACTGCGGCTCTCAAGCCACATGCAGCTCTTTGGCCCCTTGAGTGTGGCTCTCCCACAAAATACCACACACACACACACACACACACACACACGGGTGCGTACGTACAGCGCAATAGAAACTTCGCGGCCCATGTACAGAAGTCGGTTTTCGGCTCTCAGAAGAAATCTCAATCGTTGTACTGTTGATATTTGGCTCTGTTGACTAATGAGTTTGCCGACCACTGCCCTGGGAGACTGCAGCTCCAGCCCCACCCCAGCTTGTCTGTGTGGGCTCTCTAGTAGCACATGCCTTCACCTACAGCCAGAGGCCCAAGCAGAACTGCCCTCTGCCCCAGGCAGAGGGGTGGCCTTGAACAAGCGGCCCAGCCCTTCCTGCTCTGAGCCTCAGCCTCCTCCTCAGAAAATGAGGAATAAATGAAAAGGCCTCCCTTGCAGACTCATTGCTTGGATTAGAGACAAAGTGTACTGGCGGGCCAGCCGTGGGCATTCAACAAAGCGCACTGCTGCCATTAGGCCCTGCCTGGACGCGGTGTCCCCACTGTGTCTTCCTAAGTGGACTGAAGGATCTTGTCTGATTTGCAAAGATTTAGGCTCCGGTTAGTGTGCATGTGTTTATTACACTTCCTAAGCTGCATCCAAGTCTTTGTGCGCAGGGGTGAACCTCACATGTCTGCTGCAGGGTTCTTTCAGATGAGGTCACTTCAGTGCTTTGAGATGGCTCTTGTCCCAAGCTTCTCCCCTCCCCACTCAGCCCTGTCATTTTCCCTGGTGCTGGCTCATGACAGAGGACCCAGTTGAGGTTCAGGATTTGCTTTGTGACTTTGGGCAAGTCACTACACCTCTCTGGACTGCATAAGCGATTCTCAGCAGGAGCACCCATCAGAACCAGAGCTGGGAGTTTGGGGACAGGAGGTATGGAAAGGCAGGCTGGATCATCTGGAGGGAGAACATATTTTCCTGGGGCTGGTCAGCAAGACAGTCCCCCATGCGAGGCCCCCATCACGAGCTGTGGGGCCCCTAAAGCTGGCCTCATTCCTACTACAGGTTGAAACTGAAGTATTTGTGGAAGGTGGCTGCCCTCTGCCGGCTGTAGAGGCAAACTGCAGAACAGGTAGCCTGAGCCTGCCAGCCACTGTGTAGGGCAAAGAGGGAAGAACATACGCTGGACCTAGCAAATCCTCTGCCCTGGTTCAGTCTCGGCGCCCCCTGTAGCACCCTGGCACCCCACCCTGCTTCTGATCCAGACACCTGCCTACTCCTCCCTTGGGCTCAGGCCTCTTTCCTTCTCCCTGACAGTGATTGGCAAACTGCGGCTCACAAACCACAAGTGGCTCTTTGCCTATTGAGTGTGGCTCTTCCACAAAATACCACGTGCGCAAAGTCTGTTTTTGGCTCTCAAAAGAAACTTCAATCATTGTACTGTTGATATTTGGCTCTGTTGACTAATGAGTTTGCCAACCATTGCCCTAGGAGAATGAAGCCCCTCTCCCACTCCAGCCCTCCCTCCCGGTACACCCCTTTCTGCTAGTCTCCTCACTCTCCAGAAAATCCTCTCTCTCCACCTCCCCGCCGCCCATCCCCCACCGGCCTCCCATCCGCCCTGTGTCCCCCAGCTCTCTCTGTCCCTTCACAGTCTCACTGTCCCCCTCAGTCCTCTCTCTCCTGCACCCTGGCATCCAGAGCACTGGCCAAAGTCACCAGAGGTCACCTTCTGGAGATAACACCCAGAGGCTTCCTCCACAGATTTGTAGGCTCTTTCCTTTTTTAAAAAAACCTCCTCCTCTTCCTCCTCTTCCTCCTCCTCCTCCTCCTCCTTTTCCTTCATCCTCACCTAAGGATATTTTCCCCCATTGCTTTTCAGAGAGAGTGGAAGAAAGGGAGGGAGGGAGAAACATTGATGTGAGAGACACATCAACTGGTTGCCTCCTGCACCCGCAACCCATGTAGATGCCCTTGACCAGGAATAGAACCCGCAACCCTTTGGTCATGCACCTACACTCTAATCACTTAGCACACCCACCAGGGCTCTTTTATTTTATTAAAAAAATATTTTTTCAATTACAGTTGACATACAATATTATATTATGTTGTACAGGTGTACAACAGATTGACTAGACATTTATATAACTTACAAAGTGATCACCTTGATAAATCTAGTCCCCATATGACGCCATACATAGTTATTACAATATTATTGACTATATTCCCTATGCTGTACTTTACATCCCCATAACTATTTTTATAACTGGCAATTTATACTTCTTAATACTTTCACCTTTTCACCCAGCCCCCAAACACTCCCCTCTCTAAAATCTGGCAACCATCAATTTATTCTCAGTATCTATGAGATTATTTCTGTTTTGTTTGTTCATTTATTTTTAAACTCCACATATAAGTCATATGGCATTTGTCTTTGTCTGACGTATTCCACTTAACATAATATCCTCTAGGACTTGCATCCATGTTATCACAAATGATAAGATTTCGTTCCTTTTTTATGTATCTGTACCAAACCCTCTTTATCTGTTTGTCTGTCAGTGGACATTTCTGTGCCTCCATGGCTTGGCCATCCTATAGAATTAGAGAGGAACAGCTAGTTATCTGTCATGCCATGAAGCATAAGGACTGACTTCGGAACCCAGATCACGGATCTGCGGGAGGGGAGGGCAGCCAACTACAAGTGGGCAGCAGAGAGCTGCAGGAGGACGGTAGAGAGCTACTGGTGCACGGATTTGTGCACAGGGCTACTGGCTACAAATAATACTGCAATTAACCTAGACGCTCTCTGCAGGAGTTCTGTTGTTGTGGCCTACAGATCTCCGGAGCACAGAGTGTCTGCACTACAGCCAATGTTTCCTCCTCCGCTACTGTGCCTGGCTGTGCGGTAGCCGCCGAAGAGAAACATCCTTCTCGCCATGTGGCCCCATACTTCTCTGTATGTGACTGCATGCGGCCGCGTGTCATCGAAAATGACTACGTGTGTCAGTGCTGACACGCTTGTCATAGGTTCGCCGTCACGGGCCTAAGCTATGTTTTTTCTAGACGTTTCATGGTTTCGGGTCTGATATTAAAGTATTTTATCCGTTTTGAGTTTATTTTTGTATATGGTGTAAGTAAGTCTCAGTTTTTGCACATATCTGTCCGGTTTCTCTAACACCATTTACTGAACAGACTGTCTTTACCTGCCTGCCTCCTTTATCGCATATTAATTGACCGTGTAGCCGTGTGTCTGTTTCTGGGCTCTCATTCTGTCCCGTTGATCTGTGTGTCTGTTTTGGTAATAGTACCATGCTGTTCTGATTTCTATAGCCTTATAGTGTACAGTTGAATATCAAATAGTGTGATACCTCCAATTTTCTTTCTCAAGATTGCTTTGGCTATTTGGGGTCCGAAGTTCCATTTATTTATTATTTTATTTTTTATTCTTAACTGAGGATTTTTTCCATTGATTTTTAGAGAGAGTGGAAAAGCGAGGGAAAGATAGAGAGAGAGATTGATGTGAGAGAAACACATTGACTGGCTGCCTCCTGCACATGCCCCAAGCAGGACCTAGGCTGGGGAAGAGTCTACAACCGAGGTACATGCTCTTGACTGGAATTGAGCCCATGACCCTTTGGTCCACCGGCCGGCACTCCAGCCACTGAGTCAAACTGGCTAGGGCTATGGCTTCATTTAAACTTTAGGATTATTTATTCTAGTTCTGTGAAAAAAATGCCATTAGTATTTTGATAGGATTTCACTGAATCTTTAAATTGCTTTGGGTATTATGGACATTTTACTGATGTTAACTCTTATCCTTGAACACAGTATATGCTTTCATTTATTTGTATCTTTTTCAACTTCTTTCTTCAGTGTCTTATAATTTTTTAAGCACAAGTCTTTTATCTCTTTGACTAAATATATTTCTAAGTATTTTATTCTTTTTTATGCAATTTTAAATGGGATTTTTAAACTTCTCTTTTTAATAATTTGTTATTGCTATATAAAAACGCAACCAATTTCTGAATATTTATTTTGTGTCCTGCTACTTTACTGAATTCACTTATTAGTTCTAATGTTTTTTTGTGGAATCTTTAGGGTTCTCTATATATAGTATCATGTCATCTGCAAAAAATGCCAGTTTTACTTCTTCGTTTCCATCTGAAGGCGTTCTGCCTCCTATTTCTTATCTAATCACTATGGCTATTACTTCCAATACTGTGTTGAATAAAAGTTATACAAGTGAACATCCTTGCATTGTTCCTGATCTTAACGAAAAGGCTTTCAGCTTTTCACTGTGGTGTATAATGTTAGATGTGGGTTTGTTTTATGTGGCCTTCATTATGCTGAGGTAAGTTCCCTCTATTCCCACTGTGCTGAGAGTTTTTATCATAAATGGATATTGGGTTTCTCAAATGCTTTTTCTGCATCTAATAATATTATAAATTTTAACTTTTTTTGTTTATGTGGGGTATCACATTGACTGATTTGTGGACATTGTACTAACCTTGCATCCTGGGACTAACTCCCATTTGATCATGGAGAATAACCTTTTTAATGTGTCACTGAATTCTGTTTGCTAATATTTTATTGAGGATTTTTTGCATCTACTTTCATCAAGGATATTGGCCTATAATTTTCTGTTTTGTAGTGTCTTTGTCTGGTTTGAGTATTAGGGTAATTTTGGCCTCATGAAATGAGTTTCAGACCTTTTCTTCCACTTCAATTTTTTTAGAATTATTGATTCTTTGAAAGTTTGATAAAATTCACCTATAAAACCATTTGGCCCAGGTCTTTTTCTTGTTGGGAGTATTTTATTACTGTTCAATTTTATTTATTAACAGTTATCACTGTTTACATTTTAGTTTCTTCCTGGGTTAGCCTTGGAAAATTGTATGTTTCTAGAAACTTATCCATTTTTTCAAGGTTGTCCAATTTGTTGGCATGTGATAGTTTATAGTGTGTCTTTATAATCCTTTGTATTTCTGTGGTGTTGGTTGTCACTTTTCCACTTTTGTTTCTGATTTGATTTGGGTCCTCTCTCTTTTTTTCTGGATGAGTCTGGCTGGCGGTTTATCAATTTTGTTTATCTTTTCAAAGAACCATCTCTTAGTTTCATTGATTTTTTTCCTAACATATCTTAGACTCATTTTTCCTGTATTATATTTCCTCACCCAAGGATATGTTTGTTTGTTTGTTTGTTTGTTTGTTTTAGAGAGAAAGGAAAGGGGAGAGAGAAACATCAGTCTGAGAGAGAAACACTGGTCAGTTGTCTCCTGTACGTGCCCCCACCAAGGATGAAACCACAACCTAAGCATGTGCCCTGACCAGTAATCAAACCCATAACCTTTCACTGCACGGGACAACACTCCAACCACCTGAGCCGCCCCACCAGGGCCAGACTCCATTTTATTTATTTATTTATTTATTTATTTATTTATTTATGCTCTGATCTCTATTATCTCCTTTCTTCTCCTCTTCACTTTTGGCTGTTTGTTCTTTTCCTTATTCCTTTAGGGGTAAGATTGGAGTATTTGCTGAGATTTTTCTTGTTTCTTGAGGTAGACCTGTATTGACCCTCAGGTTACCTGGCTGCAAGAATTGGCCATGACTACAGCAGACAAGCTGTCTTGTGGGCGCTCATTTCATGGAGCAGGAGTCTCTAGCGGGGCTCTGGTGCTCTCTTTAAGAACTACTTTCACCAAACAATTGGGGGTCATTGTGTTTTCATTTGTCTCAAGGATCTTTTTATTTCTTCCTTGATCTCACTGTTAACCCATTCATTGTCTAATAACATGTTTTTTCGCCTTCATGTGTTTGCGTGTTTTTTAGTTTTCTTTTTGTAATTGATTTCTAGTTTTCATACTATTGTGATTGGAGAAGATGCTTGATATGATTTCAATCTTCTTAAATGTATTGAGACTTGTTTTGTGGCCTACCATGTAGTCTATCCTGGAAATATTCCATGTGCACTTGAAAAGATGGATATTCTGCTGATTTGGGGTGAAGTGTTCTAACAATATTTATTAAGTCCATCTTCTCTAGTGTGTCATTTAAAGCCACTGTGTCCTTATTGATTTTCTGTCTGAATGATCTTTCTTTTGGTACCAAGGGGATAGTAAAGTCCCCTTCTATGACTATGTAGTGGATCTCTCCCTTTATGTCTATAAATATTTGCTTTATACATTTAGGTGCTCTGATATTGGATGCATAGATGTTTTGAGAGTTATATTCTCTTGATGGATTGATCCCTTTATGATTATTAAATGCCCATCTTTGCCTCTTGTACAACCATTGTTTTAGTCTTTTTTGTCTGATATAAGTAAGTATTGCTACTCCAGCTTTGTTGTTGTTGCCATTTTCATGAAATAACCTTTTCTATCCATTTTCAGTCTTTTGAAAGGAAGTGAGTCTCTTATAAGCAGTGTATAGGTATGGGCATTTTTTTTTCTTAGTCAATTCAACCACCCCAAGTCTTTGGATTGCAACATTTAGCCTATTTACATTTAAAGTAAGTATTGATAGATAGGCCTGTAGTTGTTGCCATGTGATTCATTGTTTTCTGATTGTTTTGTAGTTTTTCTCTACTCCTTTCTCATTCTCTTACTCTCTTCTCTTGTATGTTGATGACTTTCTATAGTGTTGTGTTTGGATTCCTTTGTCTTTATTCCTCCATATCTCTTATAGATTTTTGGTTTATGGTTACCATGTGCTTCATATCACCAAGCTATGCTTATGTGAGCCTATTTTAAGTTGACGGTCACTTAAATTTGAATACATTTTGAAATCATGCAATTTTAACTCACCGCCTCTACATTTATGTTTTTGTCATTATCTCTTACTTATTTTGTGTGTATTTGTGTAGGTTCCTTAATTTGTTGTTGTATTTACATGAGCTCATCCTACTTTTGCCTTTATAACTTTGTACTAGCTTTGTAATTGGTAGATCCACTGCTTTTACTAAAATGTCTACCTTTGTCAATGATAATTTTTTCTTTCCTATATTTTCTGATTCATATTTTTTACCTTTTTTTCCTATTTAAGGAAGTCCTTTTAGCATTTCTTATAATATTTGCTTAGTAGTAATGAACTCCTTTAGTTTTTTCTTGTCTAGGAAACTTTATCTCTCATTTGATTCTAAATGCTAGCCCTACTGGGTAGAATAATCTTGGTTGTAGGTCTTTGCTTTTTATCACTTTGAATATTTCATGCCAATTTCTTCTGACCAGCAAAGTTTCTATTGAGAAATCAGTTGACAGTCTTATGGGAGCTCCCTTGCACATAACTAACTGCTTTCTCTTGCTACTTTTAAGATTCTCTTTGTCTTTAATCTTTGGTGGTTTCATTATTAAGTGCCTTGGTATGGTCATGTTTGGATTCATCTTATTTGGGACCTTCTGTGCTTCCTGGACTTGTCTGTCTATTTCCTTCACCAGATTAGGGATGCCTTCATCATTTTTTTTTTTCAAATAGATTTTAAATCCCTTGCTCACTCTCTGTTTTCCTTCTGGTACCCCATGACATGCATTGCTACACTTGATGTGGTCCCAGAGGTCTCTTAAACTGTCCTAATTTTTTGCTTCTTTCTCTTTTTGCCTGTTCTCATTGGATGTTTTCTGCTACTTGTCTTCCAAATCACTGATTTGATCCTATGCTTAATATAATCGCTTGCTGACTCCCTTAATATGTTTTTTTAATTTCAGTTATTGTATTCTTCATTTATGACTGGTTCTTTTTTATGGTTTCTATCTCTTTGTATAAGTTCTCACTGAGTTCATCTGGTGTATTTTTTTTCTTCTAAGTTCACTGAGAATCCTTATAACCAGTGTTTTGAACTCTGTAGCTGATAGATTGCTTTTCTCCATTTTGTTTAATTTTTTTTCTGGAGTATTATCTTGTTCTTTCATTTGGGATATGTTTCTTTGTCTCCTCACTTTGGCTGCCTCCCTGTGCTTGTTTCTATGTATTAGGTAGAACTGCTATATCTCCCAGTCTTGGCAAAATGTCTTATCTACTAGGTGTCCTGGGAAACCCAGTAGTGCAATCTCCCTATTCACCTGAGCCAGGTGTTCCAGGGGTGTCCCTTGTGTGGGTTGTATATGCCTTCCTGTTGTAGTCAGACCTTGATTTCTTTTGGCACATCAGTCAGTGGTATTGATCCTCAGGCTGATTGGCTGGGAGGATTGGCTAAGACTACAGCAGAGATGCTGTTTTGTGGAGTTCATTTTATAGAGCAGGAGTCTCTTTAGAGGGCTTCTAATGCCTGCAAAGTGTACCCTTTGTGTCTGTGTGTCATTTATGGAGCTGGTTGGGTGGCACTCTGGTGTGATCTGAAGCTGGACACCTGGAATGTTGGTTCTGGAGGCTGTTGGAAAGGGTTCTGGTGTAAGCCAAAGTCAGCCATCATTTGTGTTTGGCTAAGGGCCATCTGGTGAAGCTCTAAAGTAATCTGTAGTTAGTTGCCACTTATGCAAGGCTTAAAAATATTTGGGAGATGCTATGCTGAAAACTTTGGCTGGCTGACACTAGTGATGTGCTTGGACCTTTTGGTGGGTACCACAATGTAAACTGAGGCCAGCCATCACTTGTGCTGGGTTTTGTTCCAAGCCAGCACTCAATTTTGCTTATGCCAGGCTTGGGACCACCTGATAGGAGTTACAATGCAAGTTGATCCCTGATGCTGCTTGTTCTTGGTTTGGGGCCATTTAGCAAGACGTACAGGACATTCTGAAGCCAACCATTGCTTGTTTGAGGATTTGAGGATCTTTGAGAGATTTTAGAAAAGTCTGTAGCACGTGCTAAGACAGGCCAATTGTGTGGAAAAGCCTCCGGAAGTGGCTTGGACTAAACACAAGAGTTGAGTGAGACAAGGTCTCATGAAACCACAAGGGCAGGGTGCATAGTGCTAAATTACTAGTAATAGCTCATATTTGGTGCCTGCCTGCACCTGTGGGCTGAGTGGGGGAAGAGTTCAACAAAGGAGCAACGCCGACTGCTAGCACTTCCATCCCTGGAGACAGCTCCCCTGACCCCTGCCCCTCCATCCCTCACCCGGAACCTAGTCAATTCAGTTTCCCCCCTCATAGGTCCCTAGCATTTTTTGAGTTGTCTTTCCTACAAACTTCAAACGAATGAATTTGTGAGCCAGAGAGTCCATGCACCAGCCCCTCAAGAGGAACATCTGGAACTCCGATAGCCTTCTGTCTCACTTAGCTGCTGTCCCCACTGATTTTCACAGCCGGGTGCTGTGGGGAGTCCTCTTCCTGGCACTGGTGCTTCAGGCAGGGGAGCCTCGTGTGAGGATGGGACCCACCTCTCCTCAGGGGGCCTCTGCACCCAAGATATACCTCCTGATTCTTAATTACCACACCATGGGTGTGAAACCTTCTTGTTCCACATCTTCTCCCCTACTGTCAGTCTCCGGTGGCTTTTTCATTATATCCTTAGTGATAGAAGTTTTATTTAGCTAGGCATGAAGTGGTCCTCAAGAGTGGTTGTTTTCTAATTTTGGTGTAATCCTAGGAGGATGCAAACAAAACATTTACCTACTTTGCCATCTGGCTGGAAGTAAATCCTTCTCTCCTTTTTTCAGAAACCTTCTTTGTCCACCCTAGCTGGTTTGGCTCAGTGGATAGAGTATTGGCATGCAGACTGAGGGGTCCCAGGTTTGATTCCGGCCAAGGGCACATGCCTGGGTTGCAGGCTCAATCCCCAGTAGGTAGGGAATGTGCAGGAGGCAGCCGATCAATGATTCTCATCATTGATGTTTCTATATCTCTCTCTCCCTCCCCTTCCTCTCTAAAATCAATAAAAATATATATTTTTTAAACCAAACAACAACACAAAAACATTTTTGCCAGACTAGTGTGGCTCAGTGGTTGAGCATCAGGAGGTCACAGGTCAATTCCCAGTCAGGGCACACATCTGGGTTTCGGCTCAGTCACCAATGGGGCATGCAGGTGGCATGTGATTGATGATTCTCTCTCATCACTGATGTTTCTATCTCTCCCTCCCTCTCTTATTCTCTCTCTGAAATCAATAAAAAGAGGCCTAGCCACTTTTGCTCAGGAGATAGAGCATCGGCCCATGGGCTGGATGGTCTAGGGTTCAGTTTCAGACAAGGGCATGTGTATGCATTACAGCTTGATTCTCGGCCCTGGTCAGGGTGCATGCAGGAGGCAACCAATAGATGTTTCTCTCTCTGTGTCTCTCCTCCTCCCTTCCACTTTCTAAAAATCAATGGAAAAATATCCTCTGGTGAAGAGTAACAAAAAATTAAATAATAAAATAATAAAAACATTTAAAAAAAACTTTTATAAAACGTAACCCATATGGAAAAATTGCATTGAATATAAAAAATAAAACACAACACAACCAAGTTATTTTAAAAACAAACTAGAGGTGTGGTGCACGAATTCATGCACCAGTGGGGTCCTTCAGCCTGTCCTGCGGGATTAGGCCAAAACCAGCTTTCCAACATCCCCTGAGGAGTTCTGGATTGTGAGAGGGTGCAGGCCAGGCCAAAGTACCCCCACTGGAGCACATTCAGGGCCAGGGAGGGACATGGGAGGTTGGCCAGCCAGGGAGGGGCTGTGGGAGGGCTCCAGGGCTTGTCCAACCCTTCTCGCTCAGTCCGGATTGGCCGGACCTCAGCAGCAAGCTAACCTATCTAATGGTCAGAGTATCTGCCCCCTGGTGGTCATAGCGACTAGTAGACTGGTCAACTGTCTGCCCCCGATGGTCAGTGCATGTCATAGGAATCAGTTGGGCAGTCTTAGCATATTATTAGCATATTACGCTTTGACTGGTTGAACAGATGACTGGACAACTGGACATTTAGCATATGAGCTTTATTTATTTATTTTTTTAATATATACTTCTTTATTGATTTCAGAGAGGAAGGAAGAGGTAGAGAGATAGAAACATCAATGATAAGAAAGAATCATTGATAGGCTGCCTCCTGCAACACTCTCAATGGGGATCAAGCCTGCAACCCCGGCATGTGCCCTTGGCCAGAATCGAACATGAGATCCTTCAGTCCACAGGATGGCGCTCTATCTACTGAGCCAAACTGGCCAGGGCCATATTGGCTTTTATTATTATAGGATGTCCATGAAAATACTGCCTAGGTCAGGAAATAAAACATCACCAGTGCCTGGAAGCCCCTCACACCCCTCCTTTCTTAGACAAGACCATTGTGCCAGCTTACTGTATTGTTTTGCTTTATACTGTCATCACCTAAGTGTACTTCCCTAATCACTATGGCCTAATAGTCCCTGTTGTTAACTTTAAAGGACATCATGTCATGTACATTATTTTGTGTATGGTTCTTTTGCTCACCTCATCTGTGTGGTTATTTGGTGCTGTGGTTCCTCATTTTTATTATGTGTAGTATTCCACTGTACAGGTCCCCATCTGTTCCTTGTTTCTGTCCAATAATTCCTCACTATCTTTCCAGATATTTAATATTTTTAAGTGTGTAGTTTTATTTTGTACCCAGGTGTTAAAGTTATCTCTGAGGTGGAGAGTTCTATATTACATGATGTGCCATCCCCAACATGGAAGGCCATTGTCCCTTCATTTTGAAGCTCTGTTTTCCAGCCTGATTTAGCTCTTTTTCTCCCATGTCTCTGACAATTGCCCTGATCTTGAAGACTCCTCTCCCACAACCACCCTCCCTTTGTTCTGAAGCCCATCCTCCATGCTGCTCTACACTTCCCCTAACTATGGAAAACCTCCTCCATTCCAAGTCTTCACTCTGAGGGATGCCTTCTCACCTGTAGGGGTTTTTCTCTTTCCCACGTCCAGCGTGGAGAGAGAGATTGGGTCCAGTTTCTTAGCAGAGGAGCTGGGGACTAATGAAGAGAAGAGAAAACACAGAACTAGAAATGATACCTGAGGTTGGGTGGAATCTCTGTTCTCTCTGATGGTGAGATAGGATCTCTCAGCCCACAAAGCCATGTTTATTTATATCCCAAAATACAAAGGGGTTACACCTTTACATTTCAAGGCCCTCTCCCTGACACCTAGGACAAAGTTAAAAGTCAAGCTGATAACACCTCAGCCTTGTTGGTGTGGCTCTGGTGAAGCGTGCTCCCAGGGCATGGCTCTGCCTGCCACCTCGAGTTCAGCTGACAATAATTAAAGAATGCACAGGCGTCTTTCCTGGAGGATGCCCTCCACATCTCACCCTTTCTTTTGTTTTTAATTTTTAAAAAAAACAGCTCTTTTCTTTTACTATAATGAAAGTAAATTTTAAACATCAAGAATAAAGCTCTAAGTTAAAATGATTGCAAACAATGCCAATGCAAAACAACAAGAGAGAAATTAAAACTAGACATGTTAACATTTTTTTAGCTATTGAATGAAAAGGTTTCTTTTGCTACTGTCCTATATTTACTCAGAGTCCTTGGACTCGGTTGGGCAAGACTTTGCAGAAGACTGGCAGCTAACAGTTGCTAGCATGAGCAGGAACATGGTTGAAGAAGTAGCTTCCACTTCTTGCTTTTCTTCTATCTGGATCTGCTAGGCTTCAGTCATTAACTTCTTCAGATGACTCAAATATATATATTTATTTATATGATTTAAAGATTATATACTTAAATTATCTTAAAGAATATCAATTAAATTTAAACTAGATCATAGAATTAATCCTCTTTTTTAAATTAGACCAATAAGTAACATATTTTGAATTTCTAATTATCAGAGAAAACACATTTTATTTTCTCAAAAAACAAATTCTTATACTTTAGGCATGTAATCACCACAACCACATTTTTTCCTAATTTAATTTAATTTGAATCTTTAAACTTTTAGAGCTGGCAAGTCTAATATTTAGCATTTTCTAGATTAATAACCCTTTACATTTCTAAGAATAAATTTTTAAGTATATAATACATAATCAATCAACAGTTTTCTCATGAGGAAGCAAACTTCCAAAATTTTTAGCTGCTGTAACGCACATTTCTGGATGGCAAAAGTTCCACAAGGGCTTAATCAATTGACTTTAAAATGACCATGTTTTTTCTCTGCCCAGGGAAATTGAGTAGACAGCCTGCAAGAATTCAATTGTAAATTACCACATTCCTCCTTTAAGATGGCTGCTGGCAGGAAACTGGTTTACCTGTATGCTGGGGGAAGGGCATCTACCCCTTCCTCCATTAACAAAGGGCATACCCAGTTACCGGGGCTATTTAGATCTTTGCAATTAATATATTATTTATCTATATTTCAACAATTTTTGAGTTTCAAATCCAATTCTAATTATTTTAAGGCATTTAGTTTAGATAAATTCTTTTGTAACACAATTCACTGATTTTCATGAAGGCCTTAAAAGTTAGCTTTTTAACACCCTTCATTAGCGTTTTAAAAACCACTTTTTATTAGGGAAATGCAGGTCTGCTGCAGGAACTAGCTTGGGTTCTTTCCTCCTGTTCATATCCACCATCTTTCTTAGGCTAGAAAGTCTCAGGTTTTTATTCTGTGCATGGCAAAAGACAAGGTCAGCTCAAAAACTCTATCTAAAGTGTCCCAAACATGGACAGTCGTGCACCTTATTTTAAACTGGCCTTTCCCTTTACAAGCGTACAGAAATCCCCGATGCATTTATAGATTTTGTAAAAGCTTTAAGTCACTAGAGCTGGAAAAAACATGGCAAAGATATTCCCTTTTAAAATGGCTTTCTGGGGGGTGGCGTCCTTATTGGATTGCCAAGTTCCCCCTACCTCCTCCTTGCTTTGGGGGGAAATTCAGAGCTGGTCCGGTGTCTACTGTTTTTATTTGATTTATTTTTGCAATTTTTGTTTATTTTTTAAGATAAAGGATCATTGGCAGTTGCTGAGAAATTCCTTTAATCTCTTCTACTTGGTCACAAGCAGTCTGAGCCTCCAGCAAAGGAAGTCACTTTCGGCCGAGTGCCCGCCCCCCGCCCGCAGGCTGGGCAGCTGCGAGCACAACTGCTCTTTTCCCGCTCACTGTGACGCTTGCCTCTCTTTTCCTCCAACTCTGGCTCCCGATTATATTTACAAGATAAATCTTTATCTGGTGGGCTCTTCACTGCGGTCACCGTAGCAGGAGGGACACATGAAGGCGGAGGAGGCGCCGATGCTATTCTTAGAGATTCGCACCCTCCACCGGAGGCTTTTTTGTTAGATATTCTTAAACTCCCCTGTGCTGAATCACAAATTAAATTAGGAATAGGAATCTTCTCTGGACCTTCTGCTGAATATCAGTCACGCAACTGCTTGCTGAAGTTTTTCCACGTTTCTTCAACAAGACTTAAAAAATCAAGAATCTGACTACACTTAACAAAGCAACTTTGAACCTTGAGCATAGTTTTAGAATTACTCATATTTTACACCCAGCTAATTTAAATTCACAAATATCCACTCCTTACCTTACCTTACATTTGGTGTGCACACTTTTAGGAGCAACCCCCTCACTTCTGTCCTCTGTTCTCAGTCGCTGTTCCGGGCACCAGATGTAGGCGTTTCTCTCTCTTTTCCACGTCCAGTGTGGAGAGAGAGACTGAGTCCCATTTCTGAGTAGAGGAGCTGGGGACTAAGAAAAATGAAGAACAGAAGAGGAAACACAGAAGTAGAAATGACAGCTGGGGCTCGGTGGAATCTCTGTTCTCTCTGATGGAGAGACAGGATCTCTCAGCCCAGGAAGCCGTGTTTACTTATACCCCACAATACAAAGGGGTTACACCTTTACATTTCAAGGCCCTCTCCCGGACACTTGGGGCAAAGTTAAGAGCCAGGCTGATAACACCTCAGCCTTGTTGGTGTGGCTCTGGTGAAGCGTGTTCCCAGGGCATGGCTCTGCCTGCCACCTTGAGTTCAGCTGACAATAATTAAAGAATGCACAGGTGTCTTTCCCTGGGGATGCCCTCCACATCTCACCCCTCCATCTCAGATCTCCAACCTGAGATTCTCTCCAAGCTTGACCGACATCAACCGCCTGTGGCCACCTCTCCCTGGAGGCTGCACACGCACCTTACACCCAACATGCCCCTTCCTCCCCAGCCACACCTTCTCCCCATCACTTCCTGCACGTATGTCCTCTCTCACAAGACCCAAGATTTTCCTCATCCTTCTCCCTCCTCTCTCCTCCTTATCCTTGCTCTTCTCCTCCTGCAGCTCCTGCCCTCATCTTCATGTCCACTGCCTTTACCTGAGCAGGTCCCATGATGTGTCACCTTCCCCACTACTCTTGGCCTCCATTCCCATTTATTCTTTGTGTTAAACAATCAGAGAGGTGTCACATGTACTCCCTGCCCCCAGCTTAGACCCTTCAATAGTCAGTCCAAGATCCTGAGACTGACCTTTTAGGCCCTCTTCTGTCTTCCCTAACACCTCTCCAACCATACTTCTACCCCTCTTCCCTGCATCCTGCTCTCCAGAAATTTGCCTGCTTTGTTCCTCATCACACATTCTCTCACCTCTCTGCCTTTGCCACAGTGTCTTCTCTACCCAGAGGGCCTCCTCCCTACCCCTGGTGACACCTACTCATCTTCAAAGAGCCAGTTCTAATTATCACCTCCTCCAGGAAGCCTTCCTGGACACCAGCATGGGTTAAGAGCCTTCTCTGAACTCTCCTCTGTTACATGTACTTCTTGTTATCTTCTCAGTGTAGAGAAGAGGCCACTACAGGCAGAGCCTGTATGAGCTTCTTTGTGCTTCATGGCCCCAGCGTGGCACAGACCTGGCACACAGTGGTGCTTTCTAAGTGTGATCGGGTGTTCACTGATTTGCTTCTAAGCTAGCCTCCCTAACTTGTCTTCGTGACCTTGGGCTCACTGCTGAGAGCTGGGTCCTTGTGGAGTATCGGGGATTGCGGGGATGCAGTGGACACTCAGGGCCAGTCAGTGCCCTAGAGGACGTGCCAGCCCAAGCAGGCTGGGAACTGGGGGAAGGAGGAAGCAGGCAGAAGGGCAAGACCATGACAGGAAATCTGAGACATGGTGTCCTGTATGTTCTCAAGGCTGGACTGTGACGCAGAATGTGGCCCTGAGTGGGGAGCTCAGCCAGGCTGTTTGGATAGGTCAGGCTGCAGCTTCTCAGCTCAGCTGTGCTGCCCAAGGTTTCTACTCTGCTATGAGGGTGGGCAGAACTGGAGAAGGAGGACAGGCCTGCCAGGCTACCTCTCTGGGTCCCATAGACAGAGAATAGTGGCCAGGGTAGAGACTGAGGAGAATAAGCCAGGACCAGGTCCCTCTCCACCTTTCTGGGAAGACCTCACACTCAGAGAGCAGCCAGACTGGGGTGGCACAGGGGCCTGGGTCTATAGAGCTACTCTCCAAAAACTGGAGTCCTGAAGAAGCCATGATCCTCCTCCAGCAGGGCCCATCTGGCTGAGGAGAGGACACCCGCTTTATCTGGGTCTCAGCTTTCTTTATCTGTCAAGGGGTCCTGTTCAGAAAAGAGCTTTGCTCACCCTGGGACTGCTGGGATGAAGAACAAGGGGATCCTAGAAAAAGATGAGCCCTGAATGGGAAGGGGATGATCAGATTCACAGAGTAGACAGAGAGCCTGGCAGCCCCTTCCCCTGCACACACACACTCACACACTATCGGTCCTCATGTGATTAGAAGTTTCTGCCCAGCTGGCACGGCTCAGGGGCGGAGCATTGACCTGTGATCAGGTCACAGTTTGGTTCTCAGTCAGGACACATGCCTGAGTTGTAGCTCAGTCACCAGTGTGGGGCGTGCAGGAGACAGCCAATCAATGATTCTTTCATCAGTGGTGTTTCTGTCTCTCTCTCTCCCTCTCCCTATCCATATGAAATCAATAAAAAGATATATTTAAAAAAAATTTTCTGGATGGACTATAAAAGGACAAGTTAGATTGTGGGAATGCAGGAGTGGCAGTATGAAGGGAGAAATAAGAGTGTGGGAGAGGAAGGGCTGGTCAGTGTGCATAAGGGGAAGCTTGTACGAGTTTTCACATGCCAGGCTTTGCATCTGATCCAAATCTCAGGAGCTCACTCTGAACCACAGCCGTAGAAATCTCTGCCCTCCACCAGCACACACATGGACCAAGGTGCCTGGACTGCAGCATCCAGCAGGGTTCTTCCTTGCCTGGGGCCTCTCTGCCCCCTCCCCTACTTTGGGCAGGCCTCAACTGAAGAAGAAGCTGGTGAGGCAGCAATGGGACCAGGCTGGCTTATTCAAATCTGCTGGTTTCACACTGTGCTGGGCCAGATGCAGGTGGGGACAGTGAGATGAGCTACACCCACCTCTTCTGACACAGAGGCCTGCGTACATTTGGCTCCGTAATAGCAGACAGGGGAACTCCTTCTTCCACCTTTGCCCCAAGGCAATCTTGGCCTCAGGGACAAGGCGGACATTAGAAGGGGGTCTCAGGACATCAGGTGGACATTAGTACCTACACTGGCCACCTCCTCCATCAGTGCCCCTTAATTTCTGTAGACAGATTCAGTCAGTCATTCTTCTTCCCTCTGGGTGAGGCCGCAGCCTTCCTCAATCAAGCAGATGCACAGAGCACATGTGTTGGAGTAGAGTCTGAGTCCAGTGTTAGCTCCACATTTGCGGCAGTGTGACCTTATGTCACTGAACCAGTGTAAGTCTCAGGATGTTCTGAGGCATCTTGCCAGCCCTCGACAACTATCAGTGTGCACACCTGCTCATTTTCAGAAGGACCTGCCAGGAGGCATTGCTGAATCTTCCCAGCCTCCAGGAGGCCTCTCGGGGTACAGAGGCTGCAGTGAGGGCCCAGGAGCAGGACCCACAGAAGCATTCACAACTCAGAGCTGAGAAAAGCCCATTGTTGCGGACAGTTGGGCGGATTCCCAGAGGAGGGCTGCTGTGTGGAGGCTTCATATACTCAACCAAACTTGAGCCAGGATTTCATTTATTTTTTAATTCATTAAATGTTTTCAATTTGTCTATGTGACGTACAGCACACATTCAGACAAATGAACAAAACATAGGTGTATTTGCTGTGTTGAATTATTACAAAGTGCAGAGTAAATGCTCAATGAACTGTCAAGAGGTTCAGCATTGCCGGCACCCTCAAAGCTCCCTGGTGCCTCCCAGTCACCTCCCCAAATGGATCTCATATCCTGACTTCTAACTTTATAGCTTGAATTTGTCTATTTTTGAACCAAATCTACATGGAATCGTAGAGTAGGTATTTTGTGTTTGACTTCTTTTGTGTGCCATATTTGAGAGATTTCTCCATGTGGTTGCATGTAGCTGACATTGGCTCATTTTTATTGCTGTGTGGTATTCTACTGTATGACTATCTCACCATTCTACTGTGAGGGGCATTTGTGCCATGTCCAGTTGAGGGATATATATATGCCTATATATATATGCCTAAACAACTGAACCACCAGTCAACTGGTCGCTATGATGTGCACTGACCACCAGGGGGCAGACACTCAATGCAGGAGCTGCCCCCTGTGGTCAGTGTGCTCCCACAGCGGGAGCTCTGTTCAGCTGACTGATTAGCACAAGACATGGGGCTCACGGCTGGTGAGTACAGCTCCTGCCTCTGAGGTAGCAGAGCTGAGTGGCGGAGCACCAAGCACAGTGGGGCCGGGATGAGCGGGAGCAGCACGGTGCCCAACCTGGGCTTGGGCTCGTCCCTGGCTGCTTGCTGCTTTGTGCACTACTACATCCCTCGAGGGATGTGGAACTGTCAGTTTCAGGCCAAAACTGGCAGTCCAACATCCCCCAAGGGGTACCAGATTGTGAGAGGGTGCAGGCCAGGCTAAGGGGCCCCACAGGTGCACAAATCTGTGCACTGGGTCTCTAGTTACAAATAAGGCTGGTAGCAATGTTCTTCCCTCTGCTTCTAGATGCATTCACACTTGCATGTTTATTGGGTACACCGGAGGCCCAGTGCACAACTAAACTGTGTGCATGCAGGGTCCCCTAGGCCTGACCTGCCACCGGAGCCGTGTCTGCTACCCTGCGAGCCTCACACGCTCCATGGCCGCGGCGGAACGCCTGCCCAGGACCCGTCAGCGCACCTCCTGGGGAGTCTGGCAGCTGGTCGTGACACCACAGAACTTTCATGCTATAGATACTCAAGAATACAATTGCTAGATCATAGGTTTGCATGTGTTCAACATTAATAGTATCCAGCATTCAAGCAGTTCTCCAAAGTGACGAGAAAGGCAGCCAGGAAAAAGAGGAAGGGGCCTGACCTGCTAACAAAGCAGCCACTTAACAGAAATAAGGTTGGACCTCCAGGTCCCACCTGCCCCGGCCAGGCCCTGTGCCAGTTGCCCCACACACTCTGACTCTGAGCCCTACAGCACCTGTGTTTATTTCATCTGAGGAATCTGAGACTCATAAGGAAGGGGCCTGTCTCATTTCACTCAGTGAGTCAGTGGCCAAGCTGGACTGTGACCAGGGCCCAACCACAAAGCTCTATGTGGGCTCTGGGCTGGCCCCTAATTAACGGTCTGTCTGAGGGCACCATGTGGGCAGATCTGGAGGAGCCGAGACCTGAAACTCGACTGGAGCAGGTGCTGGAGAAATGAGCTCGGCCCTGGCACTGGTTAGAGGGAATCCAGCCAAAAGACTAGACAGCAGCAGGTGACAAATGGTGTCTGATGAACCCCCGCTGTCCAGGAGCCCCTCACCATTAAGCCAGTGGCCCAGCCTGCAACTGGTGGCTGGCAGTGGCTGGGAGCCGGACCTCATCCCCAGTCAGCTTGAGGCCTAGGTAGAAACTGGGTACAGAACTCTGCTTCTGGGAGACTTAGCACCCTAGCCGTTTTAGGAGCCCCACCTCCACGTGCAAGTCCTCCACAGTCATGGGAGGCCAAGCAACCAGAGCTTAACCAATTCCTTCTGACTTCACCCGCTCCTCCCCAGGCTAAGCACCCACCTCCTCCCCTTCTATGGACCTTTCTGGCTTCATGTTTTGGGTCCCTGTTATATCTTGTGCTGTTTAGATTTAAGAAACTCCCTTTACAAAACTTTTTCTAAGTAACAAGAGGGACTTTCTAATTATGAAATTAATTCATGTAAATATAGCTTAGTAATTCTCCTATGCACACATAATTAATTTCTAATTATGAAATTAATTCATGTAAATATAGCTTAGTAATTCTCCTATGCAGTCATAATAATTTCCCCGGATTGCGATCACACTGATAATTCTTTTTAGTAGCCTGTTTCATCACTTCTCAACGTCTGTTTTGTTTCCCTGTCAGAGCCTCACGGTAGGATTGCACAACACTTAGAACACAGACTCAAGTGCCCCTGGAGTCTGTGAGCTGCAGTGCAGGTTTCAGACCTTTGCTCTGCCACTCAGTTTTGTAACTAACCAAGTTAGTTACCCATCTGGGCCTTGGTTTCCTTGCCCATAAAATGAGGATGATAACAGTGCCTACGCTCACAGGCTTGTTGTGAGGACAACTGAGGGAAGCCTTCCTCCTAACCTGGAACATAGTGAAGCTCAAGGAATGCCAGTATTAAGATTTTTGTTACTCTTAACCCAACAACAGAGCCTGGCATCCTGGCTCCAGATCTTGGAGCTAGATCTCCCAGGCCTACTTTCCTGACCCCTAAGCTGGCTGGGGTGCTAGTGCTGCAGTCAGTTCCTAAGTGGCAGTCAGTGGAGTTTCTGAGAGTTTCTCTCTGGGTTCTCAGTGACATGAGGAAGGAGAGGAAACAGAAAAGAAGAGAAGGAATAGGGAGAAGCCAGAGAAGGAGCCCTGAAAACCTGGCTCCAGGTCCTGTCGAGTCTCCATCACTCACAATCTTCCTAACCTGGTGTCTGAGCCCTAGGTCCCCCCAGCTGGCATCACAGGAAGAGGCATGACCCTGGGAAAGAACCCGAGTGTGACTTCTCACATGGTGCAGACCAAATTATAATCACCCCTTGGAGGAGTTGTTAAGACTTGAGCGCATGCTGTCCATCAGCCTTGGGGTTGACCCACCAACTCTTAAGTGTGGGTACAGGTGTGGGCTGGAGGCTCAACTCTGAGCACTGGGATCCACAGGAGATAAACAGCTACCGACAGGCCATACAGACGATGGCTGAGGACATCCGGTTGCTGCGGAAACAGGCCAGAGTCCTGAAGGCAGAGAACCGCATGCTGAGGAGCCACCTGATCCTGGAGGAAATGGAGGAGGAGCAGGATGATGCTGACAAGACCCAGAAGCTGAGTGAGGGCATAAAGGCCACCAAGGAGTCTGGGTGCCCACCTGAGCCTCAGCTCTGAATTGTGGGACAGGGTGGTGGGGAACCTTTCCCAGGGGTTCATGTTAAAGGACATGGGCTGATAGGAGCCAGCTGGGCCCTCTCCATAGTGGGAAACAGGGAATCCAGTCCTGTCTCAAGCCTCGGGTCTGAGAGACACCTGCCCTCACCATCAAACTGTGCTGATTTGAGCTGGAAGATGCTTCCTGCCTAAGCCTTCTCTCCCCATGCCCCCAGCACCAGTGTCCATGAAGCAGAAACTGCTGCTGAGGGAGCTGGATATGAAGAAACTACGGGACAAGATGCAGCATCTGCAGAATGAGCTGATTCGAGTGAGCTGGGACCGAGTATGGGGAGCTAGGGGGGGAATCTGTGAAGTGTCAGAGCAGAAGGAAGGAGGGCCTAGAGGGAGGGGAGCCAGCACAGTGGAGAACTCAGCAGAGGGGCTGGGGTGAGCCCTCTAGGCCAAAGGTACCACCCAGGCACTCCTTTTTCCCTCTTGCCCCTGTCCCCCACCATCAGAAGAATGATCGATTGAAAGAGCTGCTTCTGTACCAGACTCGGCAGCCACAGGCTGCGCTGCTGAAGCGGCACCAGGACAAGCTGCAGAAGATGAAGGCACTGGAAGAGACCGTGAAGCACCAGGAAAAGGCAGGTGCAGGGGGCCAGCTGCCAGGGCCAGGCACAGAGGGAATGTGGGGAGCCTCCAGCCCAGCCCAGCCCTGCCCAGCCCAGCCCAGCCCTGCCCAGCCCAGCCCAGCCCTGCCCAGCCCAGCCCAGCCTCTACACTCTGCTCCCCAGGTGATTGAGAAGTTGGAGGGGGTGCTGAAGAACAAGCTTCAGGAGAGGAGTGAGCCTCTGCCCAACAGGCTGCAGGGAAAGCCCAGCAGGGGTGAGCTGCTTCCCTGGAGTTATCCAAGCCCTGGAGTTCCTCCCTTTCCAGAGCTTCCCAGTTCCAGGAGCTCCTCCCAATTGTGGCAGTTGGTGGAACTCCCCTATTCATAGGCCCTTGCACTCTCTTCTCCCAGGAAACCCACAGGATATATTGGGTCATAGTGTATGAGCCAGGCTAGAAAGAAGTGGGGAAGAACCCTGCAGACCAGAGTAGCAGAGAGGGACTATCAGGGAAGTTTCCAATTTCTTAACTCTAGGATTTTTCAAATTATGTCCTCATCTCCCCTATTTGCGGAATCTGCTTCTACACAAAACAAACAAAATGCTCTGGTTAAAGCAATGATTTGTTTTTTCCATTGGTATTAAACAAAGCTACCTAGAACTGACGTTTAGAAGTGGCTCTGGTGAGCCAGAGAGAATCAGGTGACACCCTCGCAGGCGGGCGAGCCCAAGTAGTTTTCCCTGCGCCTGTCTGGGCCGCCTCACCAGAAACCCCTGTGTGCCCAGCCGGCATTTAGCCTTTACTGTGTGGGACTAGAAGTAGGGGGTGCGCTTTTGAAGGCCTTTAGAAAACAATGAAAGTAGGGATCCCCTTTCAGGCCCTGAGGTCACCCAGGAGTAGGATGAGAAACAAGAAGGCAACTTCAGAACCAAGGAAATTACCATAACAAGAGCAGAGAAGGGAGGAAAGAGAAGGATGAAGAGCTACAATAGACCTAGGACAAGTGGCAGGGGAGTGGTTAGGGAGAACGATGGGAACAGATTCTAAAGAGTTAAGAATAATGGTCTGAGGAGTGTGGACCTGATCCCACTGGTAGTGGGGAGCCATTGAAGGACTGGGAGCAGAAGAGGGGCAGGATGGAGCAAAATGCTGGAGCAGATCAGGCCAGGGACATGGAGACAGGAAAACCCACCTCATGAACATCTGTGGCCATTTCAGTCTTCCCCATGCTCTCAGCCTCAGGACTTCCCCAGGATCCTACAGGAGAGAACTTGCCTGTTCACCTTTACTCAATGCTGCTGGCAGAAAATTCGAGGCTGCGGGCAGAGCTGGATAAGAGCCGCCACCAGTCAGCCCCCATCATTCTGCAGCAGCAGGCTCTGCCGGTAAGATCCACCAGCACAGGCTTGGCCTGACTCTGCCTCTGCCCAGCCATCACCCAGTGCAACCCAAGTCAAAGATTAAGATCAGGAGCTAGGCTTCCCAGTGTCTCTAATGGGCCTGGTGTCTCCTGAAGTGCCAGCCCTCAGGCCTTGCTCTTTCTCCTCCAGGGACACACATGGGTCTCAAAGATTCTCCTTAACCCTTACCTAGCATCCTTGGAGAAAGCAAGCCCCTAACTGGCCCTTGATCTCTGCCTCCTTTTGCCACCTGGCTGGCCTGCTCGTGAACTCAACACAGACCTCTCAGAAACTCCAGTCTGAAGCACTTCCTGGGACTGGTTCAGCCTCAGAGAGTCCTTTTGCCCTACCCCAGAGGGATCCTGGGGAGTTAGGAGCAGGAGACCTGGCAAAGAGGCTTTGAGAGACAGATGGGCCAGTGTGGCTCAGTTGGTTGGAACGTCATCCTGTGCACTGATTCCCAGTCAGAGCACATTCCTAGGTTGTGAGTTCGATCTCCAGTTGGAGTGTATAATGAAAGCAACCAATCTCTCTCTCTCTCTTCCTCCCTTCCTCTCTCTAAAATCAATTAAAAATATATCCTCAGGTGAGGATTAAAAATAATCCTATCTAATAAAAGAGCAATATGCAAATTGACCATACCTCCACTATACTCACAAGCCACACCCATCAGTCATGCCCACTGGCCAATCAGGAGCAAATACACAAATAAACCCAACCAAGATGGCTGTGGCCACAAAGAGCAGGAGGAAGACTTGGGTTCCCCCAGCAATAGAGGAAGCCAAGCTTTCTACCCACCCTTGCTGGCTCAAGCTTCCACTCAATGCTACTAAGTTTCAGTAATAGAAGATAAATAAAAATGACAGCAACCATGGAGCTGGAGAGAGTAGGAGGCTTGAGTTGCACTGGAGATGGAGGAAGCCAAGCTTTCCACCTGCCCTGGCCAGCCCAGGCTACAAAGTTTCAATTATAGAAGATAAATAAAACCCAAAAGAAATGGCTGTAGCCACGGAGCGAGCACAAGGCTTGGCTCCACTCCAGGCTACAAAGTTTCAATTGCAGAACATAAATAATTCCCAGATACCAGGGCCTCTACTTGGGTTGCTGGGGGCATGGCCAGCCTGCAAACCACCAAAGGCCCCTCACCCAGGCCACCCCACACCCCAAGAGAACCCCAACCCGGATCCAAGACACCCTTCAGGGAAAACCAGCCAGCCTCCAACCATGCACCAGGCCTCTATCCTGTCTAATAAAAGAGTAATATGCAGATTGACTATAATTCCAACACACAGATTGGTTGCCCCCATGTGGTCAAAGATCCTGCTCCCATGTGGACACAATTTGGGCACCACAAGATAGTAAGCAGGGGAGGACAGTTGGGAGAAACAAGGCCTGCAAGAGAGGGCAGTTGGGAGTGATCAAGCCTGCAGGGAGGGCAGTTATGGGTGGTCAGGCCAGCAGAGGAGTGAAGTTGGGGGTGACTGGAACTGCAGGGAAGAGCAGTTGCGGGGGAACCCAGGCCTGCAGGGAAAGGCAATTAGGGGCAAACAGGCTGACAGGGGAGCAATTAGGCATCAATCAGGCTGGCAGGGGCGTGGTTAGGAGGTGATTAGACTGGCAGACAGAAGCGGTCGGGGGCAATCAGGAAGGCAAGCAGGCGAATAGTTGGGAGGCAGCAATCCTGGATTGTGAGAGGGATCCCAGACTGAAGAGAGTGCAGGCTGGGCTGAGGAACACACCCCTCCCTCACATCTCCCCCCGCCCCCAGCATGGATTTCATGCACTGGGCCTCTAGTAAATAATAATAAAATTGATGTGCAAAAACCATATATCCAAAATCTGTGGAAAGAGGAGCTGTGAAAAAAGCATGTGCCATATCAGGTCTTTGAGAAGAGGCTTTAGCCCTTGTCTGAGGCTCTGCGTCAGAGAGCTGAACTTGGCCTCAGCTGGAGCCATGTGTGAGTTTCTGCTTTGCCCACAGGATCTTCTTACCAACACTTTAGACAAGATTAACCTCCTTGCCAAACTAGAACAAGCTCAGAACCGGATTCTGTCCCTGGAAAACCAGGTAGGTGAGGCAAAGGGGTTGGTCAGACTGGGCAGGCTCACCACTTGGCCCATGACCAGAGTTGGGGATCAATGTGTGAGCAGGGTCAGGCTCAATCTATGACCAGAGTCAAGGATCAGTGTGGACTCAGAGTCAGTGTTCAGTATATGTTGGAACTCAAAGATCCATCTGTGTCTTAGTCAGATTGACTTGACCCTCTCTACCCAGCCCTGCCACCCAAGGTCTTTTGGGGAAGCAGCAAGCTCAAATTGCCCAGGGTTTTGCTTTCTGCCCAGAGAATAGGCTCAAGCTCTGGTTGTCTCAGATCTCAGGGATGGGCCCTGCTACCTAGAGGTTCCTCATCTGTCCTGTCCATGTGGCAGTTACAGGACTCAGCTCGACGCTGGGGACGAGAGAAGCAGGACTTGACTACACATCTGCAGGAGCAGGAGACCGGCTTGAGTCACCCTTCAAACTCCATCTTCGCAGACCTGCATGTGAGTGATCCCTCTGGAAGAGCTCCCGGGGTTCGGGCAGTAGAGCTGGCAACTTCTACCCAGAGTCACTGGGCCTTGAAAAAAACTGTCCAGGGGAGCCAGCTCCTTAGCTGGAATTCAGAGAACCTAAGCTCAGCTTCTGTTCTATTACCAACAGAAGAAGCCCTGGCTTGTCTCAATTCCTTACCTAAGGGGAACAGAAAACTTTGTCAGAACTACCCCTCCCCCATGGTGATGGTGAGAACCAAAAGGGAGAGAGCTGTGGATGAAGTGTCTACACAAGCACTCCTGAAGTGCTCTGGGACTGGCTGTACTTTAGGACTGATTTGTTCATGAGCAAAACACACATGGTTACCACCCAATGCCATAGTGCCTAAGATTGTCCTGTGAGCACACACCCTTCTTGGGCAACTGCAATGCTACAGACCTGCCAGGGATAGGAGCATGTTGCCAGAAACACTGTGATTTTTTAAAAACAAATAGACCTGTGCACAACTGTGCCTCAAGTTCAGTCTGGGCCACCCAGCCCCCAGAGCAAAACCCCTGATTGCTCCTGCTCTTGAGCCATTTCCAGGCTCAATTTCAGGCTCTTGGCCATGTCTGAAGAAGATGAGGGAACATAGGGATTCCTGTGCAAATCCACCTGCTGGGCCCCAGAGAAATTGGATACAACCTCTATGGTTAAATGAGTTTGAAAATCTTTGGGAAATCATGGCCCTCTAAGACATGGCTTGCCAGGCAAGCTGCATTTGAATGGGCCCCATGCTCTTCAAGGCAAGGGTAAATTCACTTCATCTTGCTTTGCACGATGCAGAACTCCTCAACCCATGCCAAGGACTATAGGCAACCCTCAAAAGAGGACCGACCCCTTGATGCCCAGCTGAGACAAAGTCCATCAAGCCCTCAAACTTCCAGCAGACCTTAGTGCCAACAGACCTGAGAACTGGAGCAGCTCCCTCACTGTATGCTGGGGTTTTTGACCACATCCTCAAAATGACTTTATTAAATGCTATAAGTCAGTGAGTGTTTGCCTCTTTCCTGCAGCAGGCCAGGCTGGAGGTGCCCAGATTCCTTCTCCCAGACCTCATTCTGGGCCTGGGCTCGGGGCCTCTGCTACAGTGAAATAGTCTCCTGCCTCCCATCTTTGGAGAGCCAAAGGCCATAGTGGACCCAGGAGGGTGGGGAGAAAAGTCCTTCCAAAGCAGAAAGACTCCAACAGTGGAGCCAAGAAAACAAGTTCCTTCCAGGCTTCTGGAAGAAGTGAGACCACCAGAGACCAACTCTGTCAGGTGATGTGAAGGAGGGTGGGATTTCCACATGCCTCCAAACATCTGCCATAACTAAAATTCCTTCAAGTCTAGTTTACCTGTTTCTTGGGAAAGGAGACACTTGAAGTCTGCCTGTGGCAATCAGTTATAATAGTGTGAAACGCCCCATCAATGTAGCCAGGGACAGGAAAGCAGATGGGACTAAAAAAGTGGTTCTCAACCTTTCTAATGCTGCAGCCCTTTAATATAGTTCTTCATGTGTTGGTGACCCCCAACCATAAAATTATTTTCATTGCTACTTCATAACTGTAATTTTGCTGCTATTATGAGCGTAATGTAAATATCTGTGTTTTCTGATGGTCTTAGGCTCTACAGCAACGGTTCCCAACCTGTGGGTCAGAAAACACAGATATTTACATTACACTCATAACAGTAGCAAAATTACAATTATGAAGCAGCAACGAAAATAATTTTATGGTTGGGGGTCACCACAACATGAGGAATGTATTAAAGGGTCACGGCATTAGAAAGGTTGAGAACCACTGGACTAAAGGAAAGAGTCCTCCACAGAAAGGTTCTAGCTAAAAGCATGCAATGTGACCTTGGGTGACTCAAGCAACCTCTCTAGGCTTCAGTTTCCCTATATATCCCATGTAGAGCTTGATCTCTCTGATGGTAAGACCCTTTCCAGCTCTAACATTTCTGAGTCAAAGATGACTCAAGCCAGGAGAAGAGAAAGGAAGGAGAGAGACAATAAAGAGTATTGTGATGGGGGAAAGCAGAAAGACTCCAACAGTGGGCTCAGAACCTACAGATCCTGGTAAAAGGCTTCAAGCCAACTAGGCTGCTGTCCCAAACAGGACTAGCTCCCCTGTCACCGGCAGGACTTAGACTTGGGTAGTCAAGGGCCAGGAAATAGCAGGCACCTGGTTCAGATCAGAAGTTACGGAATTCAGAAGGGGTAAGGGGCACTAAAATTGGGAACAGTTCAAATAATGGACCAAAAATTCTGCTGCAGTCTCCCTGTCTACAGCACAGAGCTTAGAAAAGTGGGCATGTCCCCTTAGAGAAGGAATCTGAGGCCTAGGGAAGCCCAGAGAAGGGTCAGGTGGGGCAGAGGAACCATACTGGCCTTCCATTTCCAGGGTCAGCCACCTCATACCAGCCCCTCACCCACAGGCCTCAGCCTTGGTCATGCCCAAGACTCTGACTAGACCTTGGCAGGAAGTCTTCATGACCCACCTGGAACTCCTACCCAAAGTTCAGCCAAGCAGAGCACTGCACGAGCCTCGCCTCTGATGGTTGGGCCTGCCCAGATACCCTGTTCTCTCAGCAGAGCTCCGTCAAGTCTTCTTTCCCTCTGCCTGCTGGCCTGGGCAGAGTAACAATAGCCCTCTGTCTTCTCTCAGCCCCAGGAAGCAGGAGGCTTGATCCTGCTGGCTCCTGAGCTATAGGTAGGTGGATCCCAGAAGAAGTGGCTGCCCATTTGTGCTCAGATCCAACTGTTGATCCACCAGAGAGCATCTCCACAGGAGTGATACCTTAGGGGCCAGTTGGAAATGAAAACACTTCATGTAGTTCAGTCCTTTATTGCCTTCATGGGGTGGGGGAAGAGGGGAAGAGGCGGGGCAGAAAGGAGCAGGGGTGGGGAACCAGGAGATGAGGACGCAGACACCTCCATGGGCCCCCGCCCCACCCCTTGGGCCTTCCTTTCACACCACTTTCTCAGCTAAGCCTTGGGCAGGTCCGAGATGAAGGGCCGGAAAGTGAAGAAGATGGGCTGGTCAGGCATCAGGATGAGGTTGAATGTTGTGCCCACATCATTGAGATGCTGGATTTCAACTTTGAAATTCTCCAGAATCTGAGAAAGAGGGGTGATGATGGACTTAGTGGACAAGTGGGAAGGATCCATCTCACCTGGGCCAGACTTATTCACCTGTAGGCAGTGCCTGTTGAATGGGATTTGGGGAGCTCTAAGGGGTCCACACCAGCTCCTAGATAACCTGAGCACACACCACTAGTGCTTCCCCTTGATTTAGGCTTTCACTTTAGTTTCTAAAGAAACTTATCCCACCCCACCCCCATCCCATCACCACCATGAGGGACAGATGGCCAGGGGCACCAATGGGTGACAAGTAAATTAGCCCAAAAGAGGAGGCAGCAGAGAATTGTGGGGGAGGGCTCTGAACAGAGATGGGAGTGGGAGAGTTGGTGTTTTCATTAAGGCCAAAGCCAGCCCAGTGTGCCCAGAGGTCCCCAGGCTAAACTCACATGGATAAGGAAAAGGGTCATCTCAAGCTCGGCGATCCGGCGTCCCACACACTGCCGAATACCCCAGCCAAAGCCCAGGTTCCGGAAGTGGATGAGGTCCTTGTTTTTACCCAGCCAGCGGGTGGGGTCAAATTTGCTCGGATTGAGGAAGAAGGTGGGGTCTTGACCCATGGCATAGACGGCCACCTGCACCAGTGTCTGGGGACAAGGTGAGCAGAGGCCTAAATAGGCCTCACCTCCTCATGGCCAGGAGCATAACCTAGCTTCCCCATTCCTGCTCCCCACCCCAGCTTCTCAGCTATCCAGAAGACACTGCCCACTGGGTGACCTTGAATAAGACCCCATTTCTCCCTGAGCTTCAACCATTAAAGGAGCATGACTGAAGCCAGTAGGCCAGGGATGGCCCAAGGGATTGTCCTGCCCTTTCCTCAGCACCAGAATGCCCCCTGAGATCCAGGTGAGCCAGGGGGTTGCCCTCCTAACTCTGGATTCCAACAACATTGCCTACCACTATGCCTACCACCTTTTTTGCCCTTCAAACTTTGCTGCTGCCAAGGACCCTCCAGCCAGCTCAAGGAACACAGGCAAAAGCCCCCATCTGTAGGCAATTGCAGTCAGCCCCCAACCTCCTGTCTGACTGGCAGGTCCTGCAGCCCTGCTGTACCTACCTTGGCAGGAATCATGTAATCTTGAAGAACCAAGTTGTTTGCCAGGTATCTCTGCAGAGTCACAGAGATGGGGTGGAGTCTGCCAGAGGAAGACATTCAGAAGCTAATGCCCCGAGGCCAGGACAAAGCTCCAAAGCCCCACACCCAGCATGCATCTCAGGCCCAGTGGCAGCACCCCTGGGGAATCTGGAGGCAAGACCAAGACTCTCTTCCCTCCTCCCCATTTCCAGCTGTCTTCCCAGACTTCTCACTCCCCGCAACCAATCTCCACCAGTCCCCAGGCCCCATGATGAACCTGGCCAGGATTGGGTGGGTGTGGGCTTGCCTCAGTGTCTCCTTGATGCTAGCTTTTAGAAGTGGGACCAACTGCAGCATCCTGCCCATGTCTTCCCCAGCCTGGCGCCGGGCAGCCAGAACCTCCTCCCGCAGCATCTCCTGCACTCTCAGGCTGCGTGCCATCTCGTACAAGTGCCATTGCAGTGTCATGGACGTCTGGGAGGGAGTGTCAGAGTGCAGAAGACCAGGAGGGCATGTCACTCTTGAGGCACCTAGACTCGTGCTAAATTTTCATTCCCAAGAACGTCTTCCCACCCTTGTCCCAGTATCCAGAGACCATCATCTACAAAAGCAAAGTCCAATTCAAAAGGCAAATGTGCCAGAGGCTTTCTCCAGCCCAGGCAGGAATGTTTGGGGTACCACTTGTCTCTACCCTAGTCTACCAGCTCCCCAGCCAGTAGAGGGCACCCACACAACCAATGCCTTCTTCCAAAGGACTCTGGAGCCCTTCAGAGGCCAAAGCCCGCTTCTGTAACAGTCTCCCTGACTAACTGCCATTCCTGTCGAAATGCCTGTTAAACAAACTTGACAAACTTTAATTTGCCTATAGCAGTAAAGTGGGAAAGAAGGCTCAGATAGTGAAGCCACCACCACCCTGGTTCCTATCTGTGTTGCAATTAGCATACGGTTATACTAAGATGAACCTGCTAATCTCATTATTAGTCAGCGCCCAGCCCAGGAGGTCTCAGGGACCCTCATCAAGCCCACAGGCCCACAGCTTTGTGGCAGGGTCCCAGGCTGTGCTACTCTCTCTCCTATGGTTAGGGCATGGGTTGTTGCACATATCTTACCAAGAATCATATTTTTGTCCAAAAAGCAGGAGCAATCATGAAAGCATGCCATCCAGTCACTTCCCAGTTGGAAATCCTTGAATGACTCCCCAGATCAAGCCCAGATCCCCAGATCAAGCACAGAGCCCCCAACACCTGCCTGCTGCTCCCAGCCTCGCCATTACTCTCTCCAACATGCACCTAATACTCTAGTTGCACTGAGCTATACGCAGCTCCTTGAAGCCCAGAAATCTTCCTCTGACTGTTTCCTCTTCCTAGAATTCCCTTCCGAACCATGGAAGTCAGTCTGTAGGCCTTTAAGGCTCAAATCAAATCTGTGTATTTGTCTCACTAATTCCAAAACTGGACAGGGTGGCTACTCAGGAAATACTTGTTTATTAAGGTAGTCAACTAAGTTAACCCCTCTGCTGCCCCAGGGGGGATAATAGTAATATACCTTATAATTTAGTTTGTGAGCACTAAATGAATTAATACATATGAAAAGCTTAGGTCCTGCCTCCCACATAGTGCATGCCCAATAAATATTACCTAACAATAATAGCTGCTTTGGTTCAGGTAAGCACTTTTTGGAGATCTCTTCTACATAACTGATAAGAACTAGATTTAAAATAAACTCAGCCCTAGCCAGTTTGGCTCAGTGGAGACAGCATCAGCCTACGGACTAAAGGATCCCAGGTTTGATTCTAGTCAAGGGCACATGCCCTGGTTGCGAGGTTGATTCCCAGAAGGAGGCATGCAGGAGGCAGCCCATCAATGATTCTCTCTCATCATTGATGTTTCTATTTCTCCCTCTCTCTTCCTCTCTGAAATCAATAAATAGATATGTTTTTAAAAATAAAATAAACTCAAAGGCTCCATCTGCAGCCTGTCACAGGGACTGAAAGTCTTCCATTAGAGCACATTGTGAATAAGATACCTAGGAAATAAAGTTATTCATCCAGCAGACTTGACACATATTTCTTCTCTCTTGTCCTGAAATGTTGTTTTCCCTCTCTCCTCCTGGCAACAGCCTTCAAGACACAAGTTGAATTTTAGCTCCTTTAAGGAGCCCTCTCCCCTTCCTGCAGGGCCTCTTCTCAGCATTGTCAGTACCCAATCCAGGCCTACTCATCCAACCTTATGACTATGGTATGGTGGCCATCCTTGTCATGGGATGAATTGTGTTCGCCCAAATTTATATGTTAAGCCCTAACCCCCAATACCTCACAATGTGACTATTTGGAGGCAAGGTGTTTAAAGAGGTAATAAGGTAAAATGAGATAACTGGGGTGGACCGTAATTTAATAAGATTGGTGTCCTTATAAGAAGAGATCAGGGCACTGACACACACAGAGGGGTGACTGTGGGAAGACATAGGGAGAAGAGCCTCAGAAGAAACCAACTCTGCTGACACCTTGATCTTGGACTTCTAGCTCTAGAACTATGAGAAAAGTACATGTCTGTTGTTTAAGCTATCCTGTGTGTGGTACTTTGTGTGGCAGCCCTAGCAAATTAATATGTGGGGGAGAATGGACCACAACAAAAGGACCCTAAAAGGCAGGGCCCAGGGCTAATTCTATTGGGTCCCAGCTTTTCTGAGGTCCTGCCTGCCTTTCTGAATCCAGTGAGCTGTGTCCCCCACCTGTGACTGAAGGGCTCACCACCTATGCCTAGTTACTCCCTTCTCATAGGTTTAAAAAAAAATGTTGGATTAGCCTCAAGGGGTGACTTGACCTCAGTCTCCTAGGAGATGATTATTTAGGAAATAAAGTCAAGAGGAGATCTACCCCCACATGGGCAGGGGTTTGAATGATGCAAACCGGTGGAGAAGTGACACAAGAGCACAGGAAGGGACAGAGTATGGCCCTACGATCGCCTCACCGTGTCCACGCCCCCTGCCAACATCTCTGTAATGTTGGCCTTGACGTCCTCAAAAAGCAGCTTGTTATTTCCCAGGAGGCGGTAGAGGACACCGGGGTAATTATTGAAGTCTCTTTTCTGTCTCAAGTCCAAGTAGAAGTTCTGGGTGTATTTTTCAGCTGTGGGTGGGCAGGAGGGGGAAAAAGAGTGAGGCTTTCTACAAGCAGAAGTGAAGGGATGGACCCATGGTGAGAGGGATGAGCCAATGGCTTGGAGATTCTGAAGTGCTGCACTTTCTGGCTGCGTTTTATTGATCATATACTATCTGTTAAGCCCTTCCTATCTATTGCTTTGTTTAATTCTTGACCATAGTCCTACGGAGTAAGTGATATTAACACCACTTTACAGGTAAGAAAACAGAAACCCACAGAGGGTAGTGACTTGCCCAGGGTTAGATGGGTGTCAGGAGCAGAGAAGGGATTTGGCTCCAGGTCTCGCATCATCACCATACTCCAATCATCCTTCTCCACCCTACTTTACTAATCTCTCTCACCCAACTCCCAGTCTGCCCCCAATTGTAGCTGGGTCTAAAACACTAGCCTTAACCTATCTTGGTGATCAAGTGCTCCTTAGAAGAGCATGATAGACAGATCTTTCTCCATAAAGATCTGATCATTCCCAACAGCTGGACTTCAACTCACCAATCCCAGGGCTTACAGGACCTCCCTGATACCCATCCCTGCCCACATGGCAAGTCAGTGTCCATGGACATAACTGGTGCAAAAAAGCAGGCCGAGACTTGGGGCTTCCAGCTGAGTGTGTGCGTGTGTGTGTGTGTGTGTGTGTGTGTGTGTGTGTCCGCCCAAGCCTGGGTTTCCCACACCTTGAGGTAGACAAGGCTCTCCTGGCTCCCAGACTCAGTTGCTCAGGGCATAGCCAGAGGAATCCTCACCTTTACTGAAAATCACATCCCATGCAGCCACATGGTCACGCCATGTCTTGGTCCTGAACAGACGAAACAGGCCTGGAGGAAGCATGAGCATGGGGACACTGGTTTGGAACATCTGGTAGACAGCATCAATGAACCGCTGAGCCTCGGGGTCCACAATCTCCTCCAACATCCCCAAACGTTCCCCAAATATGACATTGGTGATGGCTGCAGGGATAGGCACAAGCTGAGGAGCCTCCGCTCCCAGGAACCCCCACCAACCCACTCCTGCCAACACATAGGACCTCCTGACCCCTCCTCAGTCTCCTTCAGTAAAGAAACATAAACCTAAGGCTTATGGGGCTAAAATTTCAGGACTGAGGAAAACTACCCTTCTGACAACCGCTAATGGGAGCAAGCAGAAGATCCTGAAAGGGATCACTTGGGTGGGAAGCAGTCTCCAGCAGAGCCGGGAATGGGCCCCGGGCTAGGATAAAACAGTTCCATCTATCCTTCCACCAGCACCCCAAGCAGCTGCTCTGCTTTTCTCCAGGAAGAGAGACTCCTTAGCTGTAACTGACCAAATTGGCGAAATACTTTCTAAAACAGGCCAGGTGGAATACTAGAAGACATAAAGCCCTAGTAATTGGCCATACAGGACCCACCCTGGCTAGACTTAAGAAGTCACAACAATCTCAAGTTTTTCCCACCTGTGGGGTCAGGAATGTGAATGCTGATTTTATACCAAAATCTGGGCATCCCAGATTTCCTGCAGTAATCACATGACTCCCATCACGCCACAGAGCCTTTGTATGGGCTGTTCCCTCTGCCCAGACTGCCCAAACTCCTTACCACAACTGAATAACTGCGACACCTTCTTGAATACCCAATTCATATTACTCACCAATTCTCCCTTCCCCTCCCAGACTTCAAAGGTCTATGGCCCAAGAGAGAGAGATTTGCAGAATGCAGGGCTGAGCCATACTCTGTCTTTTAGAGGGTAGTGACCATGGGGACCTACATTGTGGAGACCCTTACCCCCATAGTATGAAAGCTAGATAAGAGTGTTCAGCATGCCATAGGTAAAATGGCAGAAAATGTTTTCAGTAGCTCATCCCAAAAACCAATTCCATCACTTCTTCAGGGTCTATGCTGGCTGGGTCTCAAGGTGGGACACTGGGTTCTCCCACCCCTTACACTCAAAAGCAAAGCGAAACAGGTCATCACTGATGTCCCCTGAGAACTTTCCAGAACCCTGTTGCTTGATGCGCCTGTGCAGGATGCTGATGAAGTCCTGGGACACCGTGTCTAGCAGGGGGATGAAGTTTTTCATGGCATCTGGAGTCATCACCTCCTGGTTCAGGGCCAGTCGGTCTTTCTTCCAGGCTCCTGACTTCCTGTGGAAACACAGGCCCTTTAAGCCCTCACGGCCACAGACCCCAGGCTGGGCACACACAGAGGAGCCTAACTGGGCTCTCCCAGGAGGCCAAGTCACAGCTCAGAGTCCAGCACTCATGTCCGCCAACCCTCACTCCTCCCAACACCCTCACCACCTGTTCCTGTTGGGCCTTAAGGAAGAGACAGGAAGAAAGTGAATGAAGGAAAACAATGCCTGACCCCCCGCTCTGCTGCTGCTGCTGCTGCTGTGAGCTAGGAACTGAGCATCTTGGAGCCTTTATGTCTCTTTCGATGCCCTAATCTTTGTTTCATCTTTGCCTCAGCTACAGGTATGCCTTTCCTGTCTCTTCTCCTTCCCCCTGGCTGTTGCTCACATCCTGCCGTTAAAGGGCCTCTGTATGTCATCCTCTCTGACCCCCACACAGACATAATTGATTCAACCTTTCTGCTGCACCCTAGCATGTCCCTTTATTCACATTGGTGGGGACTGTCACATGCCCAGCACAGGGTAAGTGATAAGCCTCAGCTTATGGCCCACTCTTGAAAGTAGATCTACGCAAAGTTCTCCTTCTAGTTTGGAGGCTTTGTTTGTTTATAAGAAAGATTTATAACTCCCCACCCAATAGGAAAATAAGGAACATCACAGTAACTTCTATGTGTCTACCTGGTCCTCCCCAACTAAGGGGACCACCAATCTGACTTGCTTGCTTTTGTGTATAGTTTTACCTGATCTACATATAATTCTGAAACATGCTTTCTTGTCATGCCTGGGGAATTTGCTTTTTTGATGAAATTTTATCTGTCTCAGTATCATCTGTACTGTTGGGGGTCACTGAGTTTGTTCATAATGAGTGACATATGCCACCACTCACTAATTTATGCTCCTGTTTGGCATTCAGGTTGTTTCCTGGGTTTTGTGCTTATGAATGACACTGTTACCAACATTCTGCTGTCTTCCCCTCAGGTGTGTTCTTTAGAGCGTGTCCCCGAGAGCAGGACTACGGCATCACGGCATTGTCTGTGTTCAGTTGCAGGTCACGGCCAATCATCTCAAAGTGCTGACACCAGTTTCATCCACTAGCAGCCCTATTGCTCCATATCCTCATGTTTGATATGGTCACATTTTAAATTTGTGATGAGGAATTTGATGAGAAAAGGTACCCACTACACGAAATGCACCGGTTTGCCTGTTTTGCTGGCCTCTTAGACTGGGAGGGACTCCCAGTGGCAGGGCCCTGCCTTACATGTCGCTAAAAGCCCAGAGCTTGGCACAAAGTCTGGCACATAGTAGGTTCTCAATAAGATGGGACTTAATGAGTGAACTAGTAAGTGAGAACTTTGCAAGGTTTTTAATTACTCATTCAGATCTTTAGCCTGACCATTTCCCTGCTGGTGGGCACAACAGTTCAGTATCATTACCATTTGTTTCATGGAGGCAGGGAGATGACAGGGGTGTGCCTAGAGCTCCCAGCTAGACAGCACAGAGCAAGCATGGCCCCTGCCCCTCACCCCAGACTCACTTGAACAGGACCCCGATGGGTCTCTGGTAATGCTGGTGATAGGCAACCCAGGGCGGGATGCAATACCGTTCTGGGGTGGAACCCTCGAACTTAAAGAGAAGGGACACATCTTCAGGGTCAATGATAAAAACGGACTCCATGTTGCCAAGCTTCTCCCTGGAGGGAAGGAGAAGGGTTACAGCATAAGGAATCGAGGAGAGCCTCAAAGACCCTGTGCAGTCAGGACAGGAGCTCGGCTCATCTGAAACCACATCATGGCTGAGAGTGCAGAGCAGAGGGCCCTGGAAGTGGATCCCATTTTCACAAGGTTCTTGCGGTCTCTCACCCCCTCTGAGTCTCAGTTTCCTCTTTTATAAAATGGAGATGAATACAGTACCTCTCTCACAGGCTGCTAAAGAATAAGATGAAGTCTGTGAAACTGACTCCCGTTAGGCATTCTCTAAGTGACAGTTTTACACTCCTCCATTGGCTGCTGTCATGCCACAGCATGTCCTCCAGGACCAGCCCACCCCCACCCATCTTCCATGGACCATCAAGTCCTCATCCCAGGTTCATCCCATGCTTGTTCTTCCCGAGTGTTCAGACCCTCTTCACGCTCTCACCCATTGCATAGCTCAGAAACATGGAACTCTCATGTCACCACTGGAGTGGCCCTGTACTGGAATGACTCCATGTAGCTTACTAGATAGGTCACATATGGACTAGGCAATCATTGACCCAACAAAGTGCTTTGTCTTTATTAAAACAACACTGGCCTGGCCAGGTAACTCAGTTGGGTAGAACATCATCCTAACACACCAAGGTTACAGGTTTGATTCCCCATCAGGACACATACAAGAATCAACCAGTGAATGCATAAATAAGTGGAACAACAAATTGATGTTTCTCTCTATCTCCCTTCCTCTCTCTACAATCAATATAAATAAAAAAATTTTTAAAATCCACAAACAGCCCTAGCTGGTTTGGCTCAGTGAATAGAGCATTAGCCTGCAAACCAAAGGGGCCTGGATTCGATTCCTGCCAAGGGCTCGTACCTTGACTGCAGGCTCCTCCCTGGTGCGGGCCCTGGTCAGGGCGTGTGCAGGAAGCCACCAATCAATGTGTTTCTCTCACATCGATATTTCTCTGTCTTTCCCTCTCTCTTCCACTCTCTCTAAAACCAATGGGAAAGTATCCTCAGGTGAGGATTTAAAAAATAAAATTAAAATAAACACTGACCCTGGTACAGATTGTTGACATAAGAAATGTCTAAACCTGTGGGGAATTTTATAAGATTTTATGTGGGCCCAAACTGAGGACACTTGCAGGAAAGCAAGATCTGAAATGCTCCAGAGATCTAGTTTTGCAGTATCTTTTATACATTTGAAATTAAGGAGGGACCATCAGAAGATTATATGAAGGTGGGAGAAGACCAAGCAGGGATTGGATAACAGGACAGTTGACAAGATGGGTGTGTTCTCTCTAGAGTGGTCACTTTAGAGGAGGGATCTGACAGAGACATTTCAAAGGCATGCTAACCTAGATGCACAGAAACAACGGGCAGGGCATGCTTAAGGCAGAGATAAACCTTTCACTAACAAAGTACAATGTCTGGGATGTGGCTGCCACCCACACCTGCCCAGTTAGGAATCCACGGGCAATGAGGTTACTTTCCCTAGGACCCTTTTTTAGCCTCAAGATGTACTTCACAAAGAACTCTGCCAGCAGTCTCTTCAAATACAGCTGTGTTTCTCTCACATCCATGTCTCTCTCTCCCTTCCTCTCTAAAATCGATAAAAATATAACCTCAGTGAGGATTAAAACATAAATAAGGAAGGAAGGGAGGGAAGGAGGGAGGGAGGGAAAAATACAAGGACTTGGGGAAATCGATAACCAGAACTGAGAGCCAAGGTCCCCCTCCCCGCCCCCCGCCCCCCGGAGTTGTTCTCCGTGGACCAGATTTAAACTAAAGTGTGGAAAATTTATTACAAGCAGATTCAGACTCCCCTCATGGGAAAGGGGGCCCAATAATGGGCTGCTTGTGTAGCCTTGTAGTCCAGGAGTGTATGTGTATGTATGTATATGTATACATACATATATATGTAATATATATATTATATATGCTACAAGCCTGCTTTATGTCCACCTGTGTTATCACCTGATTGATTCCCTCATTGTTCTTGCCCAGCAACAGACATGAACTTTCTCTGCTGCTGCAGGCTCTCTCTAGATTCCCATGCCTCCTGCTTTGAGACCAGAAACATTTTATTATTTCTGCTTGATTGGTTCCTGTGATTAGACTGCTCAAACTGCTGTCTGCCCCTGCCTGTATTCCGCCTGTCTTTGTCCCACTGAACCCCTGCCCTGCCTGCCTGCTTTTAAAATTAACTTCTCTCAAAACCACAGAAAATTCCACTCGTCACTTGCATCTGTCTTTTGTGTGTGTGGTGTGTGTGCGTCTGCCTTTTGTGTGTGGTGGTACCTGCCTTTTGCATAAGAAAGTTAATTCAAGATATATTTAAGGCAAAATATTAGAAATACATACTAGTACAGGTACAAGCACAGTTCCCTCTCCCTCCCTTCCCACCTCCTCACTGCCCCTGCCCCTCTTCCTCCCTCCCCCACTTCCTCCCCACAGTGATGAAAATAGTGGGAGGGGGACTGGCAGCGGGGGGAGGGGGAGCGAGAGAATTCAGGAATTCAGCTTTAACTGCTCACCTATAAACCTTGGGCCTACCTTCCCAAGTCTCCCGGAAAATCCCCTCAGTGTTTTTCCAACTACTGTTTGTCCTCGCACCACTAGCTCCAGAGCCCCACCCTGGCTCAGCAAAGTCCTTGAACTGCTAGTATTATTATCAATTCTCTTTCTGGGAATCTAGCCCAAGGCAATGTCCTGACAGGGGACAGTGATGCCTAATGGATGAGGAGGTTCATCACGGCATCTGTGTAATAGCAAAAATCCCAGAGTCCACTTTGAAGAACTGACTAAAAAAGTATGGCTTATTCATGCTATGGACTGTGATGCTGCCTTTCTAAACTACATACATTAAAAAGAGAAAAGAGGAGCGAAGTCTTTGATATATTTCTGTGGGACAACACCAAACAGTGTATATAACATTCACATTTCTAATGACACATACAGAGATTGTACCTAATTTCAATTTTTCATTTGTGCTTGTTTATATTTTCCAAATTGTTCTATAAATATGAACTGCAACAGCCTTTGTATTCAGAAAAAAACCTATGGGGAGGAGGTAGAAGGGGTAAAGGGGGGACAAATGGTGATAGGAGACTTCACTTGCAGTGGTGAACACACAATACAATTGTACCCCTGAAACTTATACAATTTTATTAAGCAATGTCACACCAATAAATTCAATTTTAAAAATAACAAACAAACAAAAAGAAATCTACCAAAGTCGTATTTTAAATCCCTCACGTTTACTCAGAAGTTCGCCATGCCTGGCTGTGTGTGAGCAACAAGACGGCACGGTGCCTCGGCATCAGGCACCTACGGCTCCCGCACTGGCTTTTCCTCGGTGAGTCTGTGACCTTGGCAAGACCTTCCCCCTGGGCCTCAGTTTTCCCAACAGTGAAATGGGGATTATAACGCCAACCTAAATGACATGCTTCGAGGCTCAGGTAAAGTGGCTCAGAAAACAGAAAGGGCTTGGTAAAGAGTTCTTCTGGGGTACAGGAAGCAGGGGATAGCAAGGGATCACCCTGAAGAGAGGGTCGGGGAGAGGCACTGACTGACCTAGGAGAGAGAGAGAGGCTCAAGAATAACTTTCTCCCAAGCCTGACACTCAGCCTAGGGCCTCCAGCCTCCACCTGCTGTGAGAAAGCACTGTAGACTTCAAAATGACTTGTGGGGAGGGAATGAGCGACCCAGTGGAGTAGGCAGCTGGACCCCTATACAAACAAGCCTGCACTCCCACCCTCAGCCAGCCAGTAACATGCCCTAAGATGCTCTTTCCCTATGACTCAAAGTAAAAGACATTGTCCCTCTTGACATTCCCTCCCTTCCCAACAATCACTTCCACCATCCCCCATCCTCCTCAACTATGCGCTCAGAAAAGAACCCAGGCTGGCCTAAAGATGACCCACCTCAGAAACTGCTAAACCAGAACAAGCAAGGCCTGCTACCAGGGGCAGCCCTCAGATACTGTTCCCCCCACACCCCTCCCTCCCCTCCTGGGAGTGGCAGTACTGAGGCCAAAAGACCAAAGTCCCTTCCTCCAGGTAGTAAGCAAGACAGATGCTTGGGGAAGGGGGGCCTAGCCAGGCCAAGTGGAAGGGACAAAATCAGCTGTTCCAGAGATGCACAGAGCTGAGGGGCGAGGCCAGCAGCCCAACAGGACAGGGATCCAGCCGGGTGACTTAAACACCCTAACCTCTCTGAGCTTTAGTCCCTTCTGACAATGGAGGTAGAAAACTTACCTTCCAAGGGGTCCTGAGGATAATGGATGTAGGGGCAGTTAACCAGTTAACCGAGGCTTGTTTTCTTACCATCCCCCCACCCCACAAAGTTTTAAAGGGTAGGACCTGGGAAGGGTTGAATCTGGGAATTGAACCCACTGTCTGGGAGCCTTATCCATTCTCCTGCCACCATCACCAGGCATGGAAGAAGCAAAGTCAGAAGGTAGACAGAAGCCTGCAATGGGCAAGCAATTTGGGAAGGGGGAACACAGCAAGGCTGTTCAGGCCCCTCTCCCTGCCTGTCCCACCAGCCCCTCCCTCTACCAGGCTTACCTGTAGATGGGGCCATACTTCTGGAAGTTCTGGACTTGGTGATAGTGTAAATTCTGTGAGCCCTTCTCCCTCCAGAAATGGTATAGGTTTAGCCAGCCGTTGTCACCAGGGGAAGGGATCTCACTGAAAGGACGAGGCATATGAGTGGAGATTCCGGCTCCCTCTCGAGTGGACACCCTGGGGTTCCCACGTCCCTCCTGTGGGGCACTCAGAAGGGGCTGGCAGCCTTTGACCAGGACTGAGCGCAGAGGAAGCCCCCTGACCAGCATGCTGTCACTGACACTGCCACAGCTCCTCCTCCCACTGCAGTAGGCCTGACAAGAGACTCTGGCCCTGGGGCCCAGCTTATATCCGCCAGCTCAAGGTTAAGGGAGAAGCTGACAAAGCAGTGGCCTGCCCTCCTCCTCCTCTGCTTGGCTCCCACCCACACACGGCCCCTCCCAGAGTGGGATACCAAGGCTCAGTCTGGAATTTCTGTAGCCAGAGAGGCTCCCCGAAGACGAGAAGACCCTCTGTCTCTATCCTCAGTTCCAGCGACAGCAGACCTGGGACAGGTTTGTGTCTTTCCTCTGCTGGGGCCTCCTGCTGGCCCCGCAGTGGGACCCAGCCACTGGCAGACATCCATCAGGACCTGCCCACAGCTGGGGCTTGGGAACAATGAGGTGCCTGAGAGGAGGTTGGAGGCACCTTGCAGCTCTGGGGCAGCATACATCTTACGGTAACCCCACTACATATATACCGCATATGATTACAAAGTGTTTTGTGTAGTTCCGTGATTCTGCTTTATTTAAATTTTTTTTTCTGTTAGAGGCCTGATGCATGAAATTCGTGCAAGAGTCGGTCTTCACAGCTCCTGCGCCCGCGTGACCTCAGTCCCTCGCAGCCAGGGGGCCAGGCCGGCCTCACAGAAGGCTGTCTGTCTGGAAGGCTGTCCGATGGCCAGTCCGCTGTTCAGCCAGTCGGTCAGTTCACACATTACACCGTTGTTATCATAGATAGTGCCTGACTTTTGACGTTCCGCTTTCTCTGCTTACAAAAATTAAAAAGTACTATTTTCTGAAAATGTTGTAATTGGCAGGTACTGCTGTTATTATTTTTAAAGATACTAATAACTATAAAAGTAAATTAAACTAGTCTTATTTGTTCATTGCAGAACATTGAGGAAAAGGACAAATAAGACAAGTTACACTCTCCTGAGTCTTGAATGCTGAGTGAAGGAAGCCAGACACCAAAGAGTAAATACTAGCTGTGAATGGGAAAGGGGTTCTCTGGGAGTAACCTCATAGGGTGATCTGACCTTAAGTTCTTAACCAGGCAGGTCATGATGGCTAGTCTCACCCCAAACCTATAACTTCAAAAAGGTCTGGCTTTGCCTTACACAGCGCTGTCCTTTGTTTTTGGGCATCCAGGTTAGCACCCCTTTAAAATACCTCTATTCAGAGGATAGCACAAGTATATCCAATAATCCAGTTCCACCTGGCTTTCTCCCACCTCCATGTCATCTTCCTTACATTCCCTCCTTAATTCCAAATGCATAAAAGCTATAAATTGTCATTTTGAGAAACATTTTTCTGTCTGTTGAGATCTTGCTTCCAGGTGTACCCTCTGTTTGGCTCAAATAAATTTTTATAAAATTCTCTACAGGTTTGGGTGTTTCCTATGTTGACATGTTGGATTCCATTCTGACAAAGTTCAAGAATCGGCCCAATGAATGTATGGTGTTTGAAGAGGTTCTCTCGTGGGGGGTTTCCTGGGAGAGGACATGAGAGAACTTTCTGGGATGCTAGAAATGTTTTCTCTTGATCTGTATGTTTATGAATGTAAAAATTCACCTGAATATAAATGTGATATTTGCATTTTGTGAAATACAAGTTACTGCAAAGAAATACAAAATAGAAAAATCATCTTTTTCTAACAAATACTTTTTCAAACTCACTTTCTCAGAATCCCTTGCAAATGCAAATCAGGCAGATGACTTGGACTCCTCCAATCAGATACCCTCTAGTGAAATTTTGGCTTAGAAGAGGAAGCAGGCCCCATGTGAAACCCTGCCTGGAACATGTGGTGGCAAAAGACCTCTAGCCTGGGCCAGCTGCAGCAGATAAGGCCTGTGGGAGGCAATAATCGGCCACCAAAGCAGCCCTGGCTATAATTTAGATAATATTCCTGACACATGTTTGTTTGTTTTTTATATATTTTTACTGATTTCAGAGAGGACGGGAGAGGTAGAAAGGAATACAAACATCAGTGATGAGAGAGAATCGTTGATTGGCTGCCTCCTGCACACCCCTTACTGGGAATCAAGCCTGAAACCCAGGCATATGTCCTGACCTGGAATCCACCATGATCTCCTGGTTTATAGGCTGACACGCAACCAGTGAGCCACACCAGCTGGGCTGATTTATTTTGAGAGAGAGAAAGGGAAAGATTGGGGTGGGGAGGGGGAAGGAGAGGGAGAGAGAACGAAACTGATTGTTTGCCTCTTATGTGTGCCCCAACCAGGAACTGAACCAACAACCTATGTCTGTGACTGGGAATAAAACTCGCTGACTTTTAGTGCTCAGGACCACCTACCAACCAACTGAGCCACACTGGCCCGGCCTGGCATACATGACTTTACAATAATCTATTTTCACATTATGCCCCATAAGCCTGATTATCTCACCCTCCTAGAGATTTTGTGGAATTGCACAATATTCCCTGATAAATCCATTTCTTGAAAATATTAGCTGGAATGAATTCTGTTCTTGATAACTAAGAACTCTGAATGATACAAAGGTAATATTAATCCAAAAATGAAAGACTTGTCAGAGTAAGAGGCAACAAGCATTTGAGATCAATAAGAATAGCTAAGGGCAAACAGTGTTCTGATCAGGAGACAGGCAATGGCTATTTTTGAGAAAGGGAGGGGAACAATTACATCAACAGAAAGAAGGCATTTGTACTGGTGTAGATAACATAGTGATGTTAACTCTAAACAACTTGTTAATTTTCAGTCCAGTAGTCATCAGTCCAGTGGTCAACTGCTCTCTTATCTTTGCAAACAGTTCTTTGGGACATAATGTCATCCTAGGCCTAGTACAAAGGTTATTTGGCCCTGTTTTTAACATTCCGAGGTGGGATATGTAAGATATATCCAACAAGGCAGTTCCTCTGGGATGGCAGCTCTGGTTCCATGGCTACACTTATATTGTTGTTTACAGTAAACAGCTAATTATATTTGTTAAAAGTCCATCACATTCTTACACTTCAAATATTGTTTGCACCTAAATTAATGTAGCTAAGTTGGATCATTTTATATGTCTCTTTTTAAATTATACCCCACAAGCTTTAACTCATTAAAGGTACATTCCAGGAACCAGAGAGGAAATCTCATGACAAGGTGGTATGTGATGGAAATAGCGGGCAAAATGGTTTGTTATGGAAAGTGCCATTGTTATACCTGTGGCCCCCTGCCCTGAGATAAATACCAACCCTGTTAAAAATATTCTGATATATTTTCTTTCAGTTCTTTTCTAATTTATTCTTTTCTGGTTGTTTGTTTTTTTTTTGTTTTGTTTTGTTTTGTTTTGTTTTGTTTTTTAGAGAGGGAGAGATAGAAACATTAATGGTGAGACTCATTAATGACAAGAATCATTAATCTACTGCCTCCTTGATGCCCCCCACTGGGGGTGGAGGCCAAAACCCAGGCATGTGCCCTGACCAGAAATCGAACCATGACTTCCTGGTTAATAGGTTGATGCTCAATCACTGAGCCATGCCAGCCAGACTATTCTTTTTTGTTCTCTCTTTTTTTTTTTCTGATTGGTTGAAATTTTATTTATTCATTAGTACAATGTATAGTTTTGTTGCGGGTGGCAGGAAAGGTACCAGGTGTTAGACCCATGGGGGTCAGACCAGACCTGGGTTCAGCAACCTGGGTACTTGAGTTCTGGCTAAGAGGAATTTAGAGCCAACACTCAAACTATAAAAGAACATTTATTTATAATTTGTAGAAGAAATGGGCTTTGGAAACAAGTTACAGAGTAAAGGAAGGGCCCTTGGAGCTTGGGAGTGAGGAAGATAATAGTAACACCTGAGGGGGGGGGGGTCAAGGAGGAGGTAAGGGATGGGGGTGTGCTCCCAAGAGGGAGAAGGCACTGGGTCCTCCGTCCTAAGGGTTTTAAGGGTGGAGAGTTTAGGGGAGGTCCCTGGGCAAATCTCAGTAGAATATTCAGCAGCTTTCCAGGTGCCCTTTCAGGGTCTAGGTCTCCCCTGATTGATTAGTCGGTGCCAGTTAAGGGGTCATTATCCAATGCAGCTGGTCCTGAGGGCAGCCATGGGGTCATTTGTCTGGTTTTTCTGCTTTTCTGAATCCAGAGCTGACATACAACTGAGGCCTAGATGTTATCTCTATGGAGCAAAGGCCAGGGAGTCCAAACCACACATGACCAGCAATATGCAAGGGGAGGAAAGGTCACCGTGGGGGCCAGGTCCCACCCTACAATTGTCCTTTGCTAGGCACCCAGGGCTTTCCATCCTGGTGAGCTTCTGTACCTGGCACGGTCCTTGCTCTGCTCCTGTCTGTCTAACTGCCTATCACAGTTTTATCCAAATACTTTGTATAGACGTTTTAAAAATCCAAATAGTACTTGAGTTCTCTCCCCTCTGGGAACATGCCCTGGCCTTTCCCTTCCCCCTCTTCTTCCTCTGCAGGCATCTCCTGAACTCTAAGAGTCCCTATGAGACTTTCAACAAGGGGAGCAACGAGCAGCGGCAACTCATCCTATGCTAAATCCCTGAACCTTTCTCTAAGGCCCCCTTTTCTCTGACTCTCCAGTGAACTGACAGCAACCCTGCCTAGTCTCTCTCCTGTTGTTTCTTCTATCCTAGGCCCTTCTTTGTTTTACCATCCCCAGCTTCAATAAACATACTCTCCAAAATTTTTTTTAATCCAAATTGCACTTGTATCAGTCCAGATTCAATCAGAGAAGCAGTCCTAGTATGAGCTGTTTCAAGGAATTGGCTTATACAATCATGGGGCTGGCCGGGCAAGTCTGAAACCCATAGGTCAGGTGGTCAGGAAGGGCAGGCTGGGACTCTCAGGCACACCCTGAAGCTGCAGTCCACACCTGGAACTTTTTCTCCTTCAGGGAAAGCTCAGTTCTGCAATTAAGGCCTTTCAGCTGATTGAGTCAGGCCCACCCAGATTGTATAGGATAATTTCTTTAACTTAAAGTCTACTGATTATGCATATTAATCACATCTAAAAAGTGCTTTCACAGCAACACAGGTAAGTGTTGGAATAACTGAGGACCATAGCCTTCCCAAATTGGCATATAAAACCAACTATCGCAGCGCTCCTAAGCTTATAAGGAAAAGTATCAACTGTCTGCTCCAACCCTCCCTGCTCTTGGTGCCACTTCCCAGAGGGGAATGAAAACATCTCAAAATCATCAGGTTCCTCTTCCTCTCTATTTCTGGGGACTTCTGCCCATCCTGACAAAGTTCAAGAACCTACCCACTCACTTTCCCCATTCCATGCTGCTAGTCTCTGAGCGGTGAGCAGCTGCCATTCACGGACCTACCTTCACCCTCATCTTGGAAATTTCCTTTTTCTCATTCCTGTTTCCTGGATCCCATGTCTCTCCTGCTTTCAGTGCTTTCCTCAGAAAGAATGCATGAAAAGTGAAATTTTGAGATCTTGCTTACCTGACACTGCCTTCACACTTCACTGAGAGGTTAGCTGTATATAGAATTCTAGGCTGGAAATAATTTTCCATTTTTAAAAATAATGTGTGAAAACATAGCTACATTGTCTTTCATTTCCTGGAGCTGCTGTTGAGAAGTCCATGCCATTCTGATCCTCTGAAACCTTGCATTGGTCCTTTTTATTCCCTCTAGTTACTCTTAGAATCTCCTCTTTATTTTGCCTGCTTCTAATTTCACAGTGCATCTTGCCACAGTAGTCCTTGGGCTGGATACTTGCTTAGCCCTTTTAATGTATAAACTCATGTCCTCAAGTTTCTGGAAATTCATGAACATTTTCTAGTATAACTTACTTTATAACTTTTCCCCTTCCATTTATCTTTTCTCTATTTCTGGAACTCCTATTATTTGTATGTGAACCTCCTGGATTTATCTTTCATTTACTTTTACTTTTCTTTCCCATATTACATTTGTCTCTTCAGCTTCCATTTCCTCTGTTGCAATTTTTATATCCACTATCTTTTTTTTTTCATTTCCTAGGTACTTTTCCTGTATCTGGATATAGACAAAATATAGACATGATAGCTTCTTAAAACTTCCTGAAGATATAAATCATAGGGTTGTTTTCCAGTTGTTGGTTTGGAGATCATTTTTCAGTTTTCTTTTGCCCTCTGTATTGTCCCGTTTCCTCTTTCATTCTTTTTTTTTTTAATCTTTATTGCTGAGAGTATTAAAGATGGCCCCCCTCCCCCCCCATTGCCCCCTCCACCTGGTTCCTGCCCACCCCAGGCCTTCACTACCCTATTGTCTGTGTCCATAGGTAAGGTCTTTGGTTAATCTCTTCCAGCCCCTCTCCCTCTTCCCTCTGAGATTTGTCAGTCTGTTCCATGTTTCCTTGCCTCTGATTCTGTTTTATTCACCAGTTTATTTTGTTCATTAGATTTCTTATTACATTTATTTTGATTTTTACATTTAATTGTTGATATATCTGTATTTGTTGCCATATTATTTTTCATATTTTTTATCTCTTCTTCTTCTAAATAATATTCAACATTTCATATAATGCTGATTTGGTAGAGCTGAGCTCTACCCACTGCCAGACAATTCAGCCTCTCCCCAAATGAGTCTGCACACCCCAAGTCTCACCCAAGATTGTAAAACAATGCAGCCCGGTGTTTTCTGGAACAAGAGAGCAAGTCACAAGTCCTCTCTGCGCGCTCGTGCACCTCTCTTGTTCCCAAGTTTACGTGCCCTCTCCACAAGCCTCACCCTCTCCACAAGCTCACAGACCTTGCAGTGCCCGAGTTTCAGCATGCTTCCCTACTGTCCAGTTTCACCCCGTATGAGTGTGGGTCCCCCGGACCTTGCCTGGACCTGGGGAATCAGTGCAGTGGGACGCCTTTGTCTTTGCAGCCCCCCGTCCTCTCTGCTTGCCTGCGCATGCGCAGGGCTCCAAACCTCTGACTGTGCGTATCTTCAACGCTGCCCTCTGCTGCTCCTCTGAGTCACAGTGTCCTATCTACTTTTATTTGTGGAATTTTCACTCAGCCAGCTTTCTGGTGATTCCGGATGGTGTTTGTTCTGTCATTAAGTTGTAGTTTTGAAATTGCTGTGTGGGGCAGCAAGATAGGTGTTTACCTATGCCGCCATCTTGGTTCCTCTAGGTTTTTAATTTCTTGCTCTCTCTTTCTCTCTTCTTCTGGCACCCCTATAATTCAGATGTTGGTACACTTGAGTTGTCTCAGAGGCTCTTTACACTATCTTCATATTTTTGGATTCTTTTTTATTTTTGCTGTTCTAATTGGGTGCTTTTTCCTTCCTCATCTTCCAAATCATTGACTTGATTCTCAGAATCTTCTACTCTACTGTTGAATCCCTATAAATTATGCTTTATTTCAGTTAGTGTATGCTTAATTTCTGACTGGTTCTTTTTCATGTCATTAAAATTCTCACTAAGATCCCTTGAAAATCTCACTAAGTTCCTTGAAGCTCTCATAAAGATCCTTGAGTAACCTTACAACTATGGCTTTGAACTCTGTATCCAGTAGTTTGCTTAATTCCATTCTTTTGTTCATGACATGTTTCTTTGTCTCTGCATTTTGGCTGTTTCCCTGTGTTTGTTTCTATGTATTAGGTAGAGCTACTTTGTCTCCTGGAATTGGTAGAGTGGCCTTGTATAATAGGTATCGTGTAGGGCCCAGTAACTCAATCTCTCTAGTCACTTGAGATGGGCAGTCTAGGTCCACTCCTGTGTGGGCTATGTGCACAGTCTTGTAGTTGAGCCTTGATTGCTATTGGCATCTCTGGGAGGAATTGACCACCAGACTAATTGGGTGTGATGACCAGCTGCAACTACAATGGGAGAGCTACTATATAGGAGATGAGGCCCAGCTGTAAAGCAAGGCAGGCTAGTGCTAGTGTTGAGTGTTTGGGCCTTTTATTGATAGGTTTGGGGCACAGATCTTGGGCCTTTAATCGCTAGATTTGGGGCAAGCTGTCACAAGCTGCAGGTTATTTGAGAGATTTTAGAAAAGTTTGAAGCCTGAGCCAGGACAGGTCACTCATATGGAAAAACTGCTGCAAATAACTTGGGCAGGGCTGAAAACTGGATGGGCAGGTCTCAGAGAATCCCCAGGGTGGAGCAAATAGTGTGCTTCAGGCTTATTGAGACTCAGCTATAGCGACCAGTCGGCCCTGCTACAGGGGAGTTTCCAGCATAGGAACAATGACCCTTGAGAGCAACTCTGTCTGGGAGAAAGCTGCCCCTGGGTTCTTGCCCCAATACCAGACAGTCCATTTCCTCCCCATTTGTGTCTGGGTCCCCCAGAGCCAATTGTGCTGAAGCTCAGAGGTATCAAATCCAAGTACATTTGTGCACTGGCCCTTTAAAGGAACAACTGGGTCTCCAGCAGCCTCTGTGTCACTCAGCCACAATCCCTGATGATTTTTACAGCCTGTAGTTACAGGGATTTCTCTTCCCAGCTCTGAAACCCTGGGCTGGAGGGGCTGCTATGAGGCTGGGACCCCTTGATCCTCATAGGTGGCCTTTACAGGGACGATCTCCTTCCCAATTTAAAAAATGTCATAGCCCTACCCAGTTTGGCTCAGTGGATAGAGTGTTGGCCAACAGACTAAAGGATCCTGGGTTCAATTCTGGTCAAGGGCACGTACCTCTGTTGTAGGTTCCTGCCTGGCCCTGGTTGGGGCATTTGGGAGGCAACCAATCAATGTGTCTCTCTCAAATCAGTTTTTCTCTGTCTCTCCCTCTCTCTTCCACTCTCTCTAAAAAATCAATGGAAAAATATTCTCCAATGAGGACTGGGAAAAAAAAAACTGCACACATGGGTGCCAGACCAGCCTGACCCGTGCCTCTGCCCCTCCTACCAGTCTCAATGTGCTTTCTTATTTACTTTTCTAGTTGTAGGACTTCCATTCAACCAGCTTTCAAGTGGTTCTGAATGATGGTTTTCTGCACTTTAGTTGTAATTTTGATATGGTTGTGGGAGGTGGTGAATACTGGCATTTACCTACACTGCCGTCTTGGTTCCTCCGTTCCTGTTTCCTCTGAGTCTTATTTTCTGTTTGTTTTGGTCTTTGTCTTTTATATCAGAAGTTTCCTCAAATACCCACTGATTTTTGGCAGTGCATCAGGAGTCTTGTCTGAACTCCGAATTTAAGAGTTAGGACCCAAAAGCCTGGCCAGTTTGGAGCGTGTCAGTGGGGTTTGTCCAGCTCTAGCTTTGGGGAAGGGCCATAAGGTAAGACTCTGACAGATCACCAGTGACAATATCTATGTGGCTTCTATTAAGCTGATCATTTTCCTAAAGAAGACTCTTCTACATTTTCAGTACAGGGCCTCTCATTTGTTTCACTATGGCTGATGTCCCCAAGCCCAGATCCTTCTTGGCTCAATGAATCTGGAGAGCAAACCTCATCATGTTGATCCAGAAGCCCTCCAGGTGTTCTGAGCCCACAGCTATGGTCATCATGTTCACACAATTTTGTGTGTTGCTGCATTTTTTTACCTTAATTATTGTAAGCATTTTTCATTTTTTATTAAATGTTCTTGAAGTATATCTTAGAAAAATTGCATCACATTTTGTGAAGGTTATCTGTGCCTTATTCTTTCAAGTTTAAAATTCTGAAGTTCAGAGGTCAACTTGGATGGGTAGGTGAGGCCAGCCCAGTTGAGGTAACAACCATGGGACAGATGCATATATTTATTCCCACGCCTACAGCATTCCACATCTTTGTTCCAGGCACTTGGCTAAGTGATGGCAGAGAGGGGAGGGCCTCAGGACACACTGGCCTTGTCCTCGGTGGTACAGTGTGGGGAGGTGGCAAGAAAGCAATGAATCAGAGGAGGCTGGAAGGATTTCAGACTCCACAGACAGGGAGGTAGTGGTATTCAAGGATTGAGGTTTGGTGGCTCCCACAGTGGAAGTGAGAGATGATAATCCTGCTCAGCGACAAATAAAAAGCACTTGAAGAAGGCAGGAGAGAACCAGGAGAGTGCCACAATGCCTGAGTTTCAGGGGAGAGCAGGTGAGGCTGTCAAACCGACCGAAGATAAGGCAAGTGTCCAGGTAAGTCAGTGTGGGCATTTTTCATTCCTGTGCATTTGTGTCCTGGATATTGAGATGCTTTTCAGAGGGCTAGATCAGGGCACTACTTGCCTAATTAAGAATCACCCTCCATAGCCGGCTGGTTTCTGCCTCCCCAAGGCAACAGGTAGAGGAGCAGTTCCAGAAAACATGTGAGAAAGGAGTGGGAGGCAATAACCTGAAGGAGACTGATCACAGCTCAGAATCCACCGGGTATGGCTATGGCTCTGCCTTATACGAGCTGGTGACCTTGAGAAAAGTTCCCATCTTCTCTGAGAGTGAATATCCACCTCTTTCAAATGAGTTACCTGTCAGGGCCACTGGGATTTGGAGAACACTCTCCTCTGAACCCTCCACATAGGCCTTACACTCTATGAATCAAGGTGTGGACCCTCCCTTGGAGGAGTACAGTACTGCAGGGAAGGAGCCTGGAGTACCTGGATGGGGCAGACAGGTAGAGTCAGGGTGCCTTTTACTTTCCTACTTTGGGGCAAAATAAGGAAATCTATGCAGAGGGAGCTGCAGAGGGAAGGGGAGGAGCCAGGGGGAGGCAAAGCCAGAGCCCTGGTGGAGTGGGACTGAGGAGTGGGGGCAAGGCCAGTTGGAACAGGAAGGAGACCGGCTCCAGAGAAAGTTCCTCCTGGTAACACCATGTCAGGGAACGATCAACAGGGATTGGGATGAGGAAGGGGAGAAACAGATTGCCAGACAGGAAATGATTCCCTAGGCAGTGTCTTTCTACCTGGGTCCCTGCCTTCACTTCATTGCATACCTCCAAGAGTGAAGAATGCAGCCCCCAATGAGTAGGAGACAGCTTTGTCCAGCTGCCTGAAGCTCACCCCACAGACCACCTGTATCCCTCTATCATTCTGGCCTCCTGGTGCAAGGCTCCAGAGTCCTCCACAGCCCCTGGAACATGTTGCCAGTTGGGAGCAAACCAGACCAGGGATCGGTGCTAGTCAAGATGTGCTCACAGGCTAAGGTGTGGTCGTAACAGGCCCAGATAGGAGAGCCTGGGACCACCTCCCAAGCATCTGGATTTGGGAACATCAAGGAGATTCTGCTTCTCAACGTCTGCACCTGAGAGAGGTGGCACAGTATGTTAAAAAGAGCAACTGTTTAACACACTGTGTCTTGGCAAGATGGCTAAATTTCCATGTCTGCATTGAATGGAGCATTGCAGGGCACTTTACATGCATTATTTTACTTAATCTCCACACACACACCTTGTGAAGTAAGTTCATATACTTCCCTTGTTTTACAGAGGAGGAAACTAAGATGTAGATAAGTGGGGCATTTGCCTGAAGTCACAGTACTAACCAGTGGCAGAGTTGGTACTCAGATCCGGGTGAACCTTCTCCCAGGGCTGGGCTCTTGATCCCTCACCGTGCTGCTGAGAAGCGGGCCCGAGAACACTAAATGAGGGCAGTGACAATGTTATGACATGCCCTGCAAAATGTAAAGTGATGACTGAACTAGGTTACACAGGCTAAGAGACCTAGAAAGGCCCTTAGACATCATGTCTTTGGTCTCCCATTAAACAGATGGTAGACAGAGGTCAAGAAAGGAGCAGAGCCTGGGGCGGGAGGCAGGGGTGGGTTAGAATAGGTCAATGAGGGGTGGAAGGGATGGGACATATGTAATAGTTTCAACAATAAAGACTTTTTGTAAAAAAAAGAAGAAAGAGCCGAACCGGTTTGGCTCAGTGGATAGAGCGTTGGCCTGCGGACTGAAGGGTCCCAGGTTCGATTCCAGTCAAGGGCATGTACCTTGGCTGCGGGCACATCCCCAGTTGGAGGTGTGCAGGAGGCAGCTGATCGATGTTTCTCTCCCATCGATGTCTCTGACTTTTTATCCCTCTCTTTTCCTCTCTGTGAAAAATCAATAAAATATATTAAATAAATAAATAAATGAAGGAAGGAAGGAAGGAAAGAAGAAAGAGAGGAGGAATGAAGATGGCAGCATAAGTAAACACCTATTGTGCTGCCCTGCACAACAATTCCAAAACTACAACATAGCAACAAAACAAACATCATCCAGAATCACTGGAAAGCTGGCTGATAAAAGTAAAGGTGGGACACTGAGACTCAGAAGAGCAATGGAGCGCAGCCTTGAAGATACACGTGGAGCCAGAGGTTCGCAGCCGTGGGGCACGCTCAGGCTGTAGGGCTGGCAGCAGCAATCCCAGCTGGATTTCTCCAACGGGGAGGGCGGAGACATCCCACTGCACAGATTCCCCAGGACCAGGCGAGTTCCGAGGTCCGGGGTACACATGCTAAAAGCCGGGTGCAGCAGAGGTCTCCAAGTTTGAGGAGAGCACGCATAGCTTTGCGCGTAAAGTGCGTGACAGCACAGAGAGGGTGCACAGACCACCAGACTGCTTTGTTTTACAACCCTGGGCAAGACTTTGAGTGTGCAGAGTATTTGGGGAGAGACAGAGTTGTCTGGTAATGGGTAGAGACCAGCGGCGGCTTTCTCTTGGAGGTGCACAGCAGTTACCACCCAACACAGAGACCCGCATGCTGCATAGAGCGTAGCTGATGCTGTGTGCTCAGCCCAGAGACTCCGCCAATCCAACCTGAACACAGCTCACCTCCACACCCAATTGGCCTGGAGGTCAAACCCTCCTAGTTCTAACAACATTTAGCTGGGCTTAACTCCAACAACACTGTACAACCCATAAAGGATTGCAGTAAGAGTATCCACCTCAGGTAACTAGGGAGGCTGAGCCAACTGTCCCTTAGAGGACATCTACCACACAAAGCTAAATGGCCAACTCAGGAAAGCAACCACAATGCAGAGAAATGGAAAGAAATCAGGTGCGAAAGAAATGGAGGAAAAAAGACGACTAGACATAGAGTTCAAAACCACAGTAATTAGGTTTTTCAAGAGGCTCCTAGAAAAGGCCAATGAACTTAATGAGAACTACAAGGAAATGAACAAAACCTACGAGGATATGAACGAGACCCTCAAGGATATGAAAAAGAACCAACTAGGAATTAAGCATACACTAACTGAAATAAAAAATATTACACAAAGTCCTAAAAGCAGTCCAGTGGGCCGCAAGAACCAAGTCAAAGATTTGAAATACAAAGAAGCAAAATCCACTCGGCTGGAAAAGCAAGAAACCAAAAGAATCCAGATAATTGAAGATAGTCGAAGGGGCCTCTGGGACAACCTCAAGCATACCAACATCCAAATTATGGGGGTACCAGAAAAAATTATGAGAGCAAGGTAATGAAAACCTACTTGAACAAACAGTGACAGAAAACTTCCCCCAACTGGTGAAAGAAACTGACTTAAAAGCCCAAGAAGTACACAGAACCCCAAAATATAAGAATCTAAAGAGGACCACACCAAGACACATCATAATTAAAATGCCAAGAGCAAAAGATAAAGAGAGAATATTAAAAGCAGCAAGAGAAAAACAGTTGGTTACCTATAGGGGAGCACCCATACAATTGTCAGCGGATTTCTCAACAGAAACGATGCAGGCCAGATGGGAATGGCAAGAAATATTCAAAATAATGAATATCAAGAATCTACAACCAAGATTACTCTATCCAGCAAAGCTATCATTCAGAATTGAAGATCAGATAAAGTGCTTCGCAGATAAGAAAAAGCTAAAGCAGTTCATCACCACCAAACCAAAATTATATGAAATGCTGAAAGATATTCTTTAAGAAGAGGAAGAAGAAAAAGATAAAAGTGTAAATTATGAACAACAAATACACAACTATCAACAAATGAATCTAAAAATCAAGTGAATTAATAAGCTGATGAACAGGATAAACTGGTGAATATAACAGAATCACGGACATAGAGAGGGAATGGACTGACAACTCTTGGGGAGAAAAGGGGTGTGGGAAGTGCAGCAAGAGACTGGACAAAAATCTTGCCACAATGGGAGAGGACAGTGGGGAGGGGAGGTCGGAGGGTAGGATGGGTACAGGGTGGAGGGGAACTTTAGGGGGATAAAAAAGAGGGAACAATGTAATTAATAAACTGAACAATAAAGATAAAAAAGAAGGAAAGAAGGAAGGAAGGAAGGAAGGAAGGAAGGAAGGAAGGAAGGAAGAAGAAAGAAAGAAAGAAAGAAAGAAAGAAAGAAAGAAAGAAAGAAAGAAGAGCCAGCTAGTGTGGCTCAGTGGCTGAGCATCACTCCATGCACCAGGAAGTCATGGTTTGATTCCTGATCAGGAACATGCTTGAGTTGTTGGCTTGATCCCTGGTAGGATGTGTGCAGGAGGCAGCCAATTAATGATTCTCTCTCATCATTGAAGTTTCTATCTCTCTCTCACTCTCTCTTCTTCTCTGAAATCAATAAAAAAATATTTCTTTTTTTTAAAAAAAAGAAAGGAACAGGGACCTACATTGAATCACTAGAGCAAAGTAGAAGCAGGGGCAGGCCTGAACCAGGCCCCAACCCCCAAAGGCCCATAGTGGTTCAAGTGAAGAGTGGCCATTTGGAGAAGTGTGGCTGGTTCCTCCCTGTAGCCTGGCCTGCATGACTTCCACAGAGTAGGAGCCTGGCTGAGGACAGAGAGAAAAGCCAGAGGAGGAAGTGAAGGTGATGAGAAGACCTTCATTTCCCAGGCCTTGGAAGAACTTGAAGAAACAAAGGAATTTTACCTTGAACCCCAATCTTCGTCATGTCTTCCCAGCTGACACTGATCTGGGTCATGGTTCAGTATGGCTGACTCAGAGGGAGCCCAGGGTCCCTTGAGCTGAGGTCTGCAGTCAGACTGTTCTGGACTCACTCCAAGATCGTGACAAATCAGGTCACCACCCAATCCAAGATGTCAACTCCTCCCTGACCACACACTGGCTCTCTGATCTGCTTCTACAACCCTTCTCACCATGTACCCCCAGACCCAGGGCCAGCTGAGGTCACTCCCCACACACAACCCCCCTGAACCCACCACCTTCCCAGAAAACATGATCCATCATAATATAATTTCAACAAAACTACAGCCCTCTTGATAAAAGTGTGTACGTCGAAAAGCACACACATGCCATGTAGAACATCTCTTGACAACAATCTAACTATACCTTATGTTTTATATTGAACAATATGACTCTTTTTTTTCTCCCCAAAATCTTACCCGCTGGCAAATAAAGGTATGACAGGAAGGAGAGTGGCAGTAGCTTTTGGCTGAAGGGATGATATCTAAAGGGTATGGAGGTTCTTTCTGGGGTGAGGAACATGAAAATGCTCAAAAATTAATTGTAGTGATATTTATACAACTCTATGAATATACTGAAAACCATTGAATTGCACACTTTAAATGGGTGAATTGTGTAGTGTGTGAATTGTATCTCAGTAAAGCTGCTACCCCACACCCACACACACACATGCACACATGCATGTGCACAGAAGAGCCTGCATCCTCCTGCCCCTTCCATGGTGTTATCAGCCAATAGATTAGCCATGACAGTGACAGTTGTCACGACACACAGCCACTTGAGCCAGGATTCCAATGGTGTTGAACCACTTCCAACACAAATTTAAAGCAGCTGTTTTTTAGCAAAAAATAAATAAAATAAAATAAAATACTTATTTGCATTTATCAAGAGTGGTTGCTGTTCTCCCTGGGAGAGTGAGCACTGCCCCTCCCAGGCATGGGCTTTCTGATAAAGAGAGCTGAAGGGAGCCTGTTTTGCCTCACTGATGACCTCGAGCCTGGAATGACATCAGCCAGGGAAGGCCGTCTCTCACAGGCAGCACCAAGGCAATGAGCTTCCACAAAGAAAAACGGTCAACTCGTTTTCCTTCATAGAATCTCAGAACCAAGGTGAAATCTGTAAATTCATGACTTAAAGCCAATTCCTTTGTTTTAAGTGGTTTCACATTTCTCGCTGGGAAGAGCCCTGCTTAGTGTAGCATGAAAGACCTGTGGTCCTCTTCTTGGCAGCACCCCAGTTTCAGTCCAGCCCCACCCCTCCTCCTCAGCCATTGTGTGCAGGGCACTGACCACCAAGAGTAGCCCAGGTAGGAGGTTACTGGCCTCATCCCACTCACTGGCCAGTCACCGGCTGAGGGATGGGCCTGTCACTAGGATGTGCCAATGAGATCTGAGGAAGGATTTGCCTAAGGCTCTGGGACAAGTAAGGAGCTTCTTCACTTTTCAGAAAGAGCTTCTAGAAGCACATTGTTCTCTCTGCATGAGGCTGCAGATGTTAGTTGTCTATTACTGCTTAACAAATTACCCCAAACCTTAGTGGCTTAAAGCAACAAATGTTACCTTGCAATTTCTGTGGGCCAGGAACCCAGGAACAGCATTGTGGGGTGGCTCTCGTTCAGGCTTTCTCATAAGGGGCTGCCGACACCTGAAGTTTGCCCAGAGCTGAGAATTAAACCAGCCTTACTTTCAGCTGCGGTTGTCAGGGACTCAGGTCTCCCTGGCTACTGGTTGGAGACCTGTTTTCCACCTCATGGGCATCTCCCTGGGCTGCTGGAGCGTCCTCACAGCATGGCAGCTGGCTTCCCACAGCGCGCATGATCTGGATGGGAGCAAGCAAGAAGCTGCATTCTATTTCGTGCTCCTAGACTCTGAAGTTACTCACTGCCACTTTCGCTTTTTTCTGTTTGTTAGAAAGCTGGGCACTAAGTCCCTCCCACACTCAAGAAGAGGGTGAATTAGGCTCCACTTTTTAAAGAGTGTCCAGGAATTCATGGATGTATTTTAATCTGCACTGATGAAGCCTGCAGCCCCAGAGATTTCTGGCAGCCATTTAGCAATTATAAAGAAGAGTCAGTTTTCAGAAAGATGTGAAGAAACAAGGCCCTTGATGCCACTGGAAAGATACTGGATCAAACCAGCCCTAAACTGGGGCTGCTTTGAGACTTTCCAGTTACGAGAGCCAGTGAGTCCTCTTTACGGCTTCCGCCAGCTTGTGTTGGGGTTTCCGCTGCTTGGAACCAAATGTCTCCTGATCCGCTCGTAGGAATGAAGAAGCCGGCAGAGTCACATGGTGAGACCACCGCAGCATCTCACAAGGGCAGTTCCACCCATTTCGGCAGGGGCCCGGGGCACTGCCCGCCCACTCAGGGGGCCAGTGGACTCTTACCCAAGTGACAATCAGCCTAGGAGAGCCCTCCATCTGATGAGAAGACTCAGTTTAAAAGAAACTCCACGAAAGTCACACATCTGACATGTCTCATTTTGTTTCCCAGACAGAATGCCGTATTCTGGACTTTTTAGATCAAAAGCAAACCCCGGAGACACATTAGTTAGGTCTCAGCAGCAGATCCGGTCTGTGCACTCAAGTCTTGTTGGGTCCTACACCCTCCAAACTCCAAAAGGCCGTTCCAGATACGCCTCCCTGTGCTTTCTACCTCCAGCTCAGACGGTTAAACCCCTCTTTGTAGCGGGAAAATAGTAAACAATATTAAGAGACTGAAGAATATGTGGTTGTGTTTCATATTCACTCCTTGTCAGCTGTGGGACCCTGAGCTCAGTTTTCAGATCTGCTCTCAGAAACTTTAATATCCACCTAAACTATTTTTGGAAGTAATGAAATAATTTATGATGTACAAATGTATGTTACAATTTTTCCTACCAATGCCCAAACTGAAACTTTCACACTCTCAAAAGTGATATGAAATTAGGTTTCACCGAAACCGGTTTGGCTCAGTGGATAGAGCATCAGCCTGCGGACTGAAAGATCCCAGGTTCAATTCCTGTCAAGGGCATGTACCTTGGTTGCGGGCATATCCCCAGTGGGGAGTGTGCAGGAGGCAGCTGATCGATGTTTCTCTCTCATCAATGTTTCTGGCTTTCTATCCCTCTTCCTTCCGCTCTGTGAAAAAATCAATAAAATATATTTTATAAGAAATTAGGTTTCACCCTCACCAACCCCTTCTGTTCTGAAGAGGACTCTAAATTCTCTGATGGGTGAGGCTGTACTGGTGAGCAGGCCTGTGGAACCCGTGTTTGCCCTCTCAGGAGGGTTGGCCAGTGCTGACAAAGCCTGTGCTCACTCCCCCACCCCATCTCCTGCATTCTGTAACGATCCTGCAGTTCTCAGGGCAGAATTTGTACACACTGAGATCCATCTAAAATGTTGTCTGTGACTCAGAAGGTGGCGCTGACTGGCATCTGATTTGGATAAACAGAAAACGCAAATCACAGCCTACATAAGGTAAGAGCCTGTTCTCTCTCATGTAAAGGAGCCAAAGCAGGCAGTCCAGGGCTATTGAGTCAGGCCTGTGGAAAAGCCAGGCTCCATGTTCCTGCTCCAGGCATGCTAGCACTTGATTTACACGCCCCAGCCCACGACCCACATGCTGTGAGAGCCCGCACCCTGCTGCTGGCCAGAGGAGGAGGAGCTGCTAAAGAAAGCAAAAGGGGCCTCTTGCTGAGTCAACTGCACGAAGCAGCCTTCCTCTAGCTCCCACACAAGTCCAACTGCATCTCAGTGGCCAGAACAGAATTGCATGATTGACCTAATGATAGGGAGGCAAATATCGTTTCTGCTTGATGGCAACAGGCCCAGCTAGCAGCCCTGGTCTCAGTAAGTTAGGGCAAGTAAGGAGGGAATGAGAAGGAAGCCTGGTCCTACCATCTAAGAATAAGGCTAAGAATCTCACCCTGTCTGACACCTGGGTCTGTTGTTCAAATCACTGCAGAATTTGCAGCGGACGGTATTGTGCCTGCAACCTCAGAAACCCCCATCATCTGGCACATTGCCTGGTACAGAACAAATAACCAGAACTTTCATTTTTCTGCACGACGATGCATCCTGCAATAATTCTGTCTCACGATAACCCCCTCTTCTCTGGGAAAGACTAAAACACAGAGGTGGGTCCCGAGTCATCCTCCCTCTGGACACAAATGGCAGTTCTACTTGAGTGTCAACTGATCCAGACTGGGCCATTTGCAGTGCCTTCTAGGATCTTCTAGTGTTAGTGTGAGGAAAGAGCACCGTCCTTCTCTGATAGTCAAGTGATAAGATGTGAGGCTGTGTCCTGCCCACCGGAAGGAAGAATGCAACAGAAAGAAAGAAGCCAGAGAAACCTAAGAGAAGAGCTCTGAGCACAAGGTCATGGCTAGGACCTTGCTCCTGTTCCAAGAGGCCCAGCTAAACTCTGTTCTTCTGGTACCCCTGCCCCCCATCTAAGTCAAACCCCCTCACATCTACGTCACCCAATTCCAGCTAGGTTTCTGTCACTTGCTATAAAGAACTGTGACTATTCCAGTTACCTGTTTCTCTCCAACAGAGAAGAGCTTCTGTGTCTATAACACATTCAATTATAGAATAGTATTTGTCAGAAGTCTTTCAGTAGCAAGTAGCAGAAATCCAGCTCAAAATGGCTTAAACAAAAATAAAGACATAGCCAGGCTGGAGTGGCTGCAGTTGGTTGGGCGATGTCCTGTGCACTGAGGGGTTGCCAGTTCAATTCTCTCTCTCTCTCTCTCCCTCTCTCTCTCTCTCTCTCTCTTTCTCTGCCTTTCTAAGCATGTCCTCAGGTGAGGATTAAATAATAATAATAACAATTATTACTATTATTATAAATAAATCCATTGACAAATTCTAAAAGTCCAGGGCAGAAAGTGATTTAATGGTGTTCCCAGGCTCACGTGCTCTCTCTGCAACCCCCCCGCCCCTTGATTCTTGTTTCTCCCATATTGCTGTGCCCTCCTGCAGCCACCTGCACATGGCAAGAAAGATGCCAGGGCAGCTCACCCTCCCAGAAATAGAAGGAGCCCATCTTCAATGACCACAGATCTCTGATTGGCTACCCTGCGTCACATGTCCACACTTCAGTCCATTCATAGTGTACAGCAAGCATGTCAAACTCAAAAGGCTAACAGGGCCCAAATAAATAAGGTTTAAGTTTATGTGGACTGCAAAAAACAAAACCTTCAAATTTCATAGAAATGTAGGTTTATTTTGACAGAGACATGCTGAATACAAAGGGCTGAAATAAATGAGTCATCATTAACATATAATAATAGAACATTTTAAATACAAATTAATATTTTTTCTGGAACATTAACTTACCAGACACGGAATAACTGCACAAATTAATAAGCATAATGCAAATAAACCTATTTTTCTTGTTCTCAGAAAGCAAAATATTTCCTGTTGCGCACACCAAACAAGTCAGTCCAGGACCAATGGCATGGCCGTCGGCTGCTGAAATGTTCACTGCTAATTAGTGGAGAGAAGTGGTGGCCTGCACAAAAGGCACACGACGACAGTCATCAGTCATCAGCAAATGTTGTAGTTCATTACTAATAGTGAAGTATAACAGGATATTGTAAAAATTAAGTTATGAAATTTTTATTAAAACATTTCTTGCACACCATTATATTGGCTGGGCCACAAAAATATGCATTGTGGGCTGCATGCGGCCCGCAGGCCACCAGTTTGACATGCTCGAAGTACAGAGCCACTGTGCGAGGGCACTTAATAGGTAGGGCTGTGTCACCACTCAGCCCATCAGCCAGGGAGCAGCAGCCTCTGGCTGACGGGAACCAGACAGGATAGGAGAGGACAGTCTCTAAAAGCAGAGAGGGGCGGGCAGACCGCAGACGTAAAGATACACTTTTGCCTTGTGAAACAAGCTAAGGCTTAGAGTCAGATAGACCCGAGTTCAAATCCTAAGTCAACCACCGACTGGTCTTGGGGGAACTAATTGATCCTAATTTTTCATCTTTAAAATGGGGATAATCACACCTGCTTTTCAAGGTTATTGTGAAATAATAAAACATTTGGAAATTTTCTAGGTTCTCAGAGTAACCCTACCACCCTTTTGTGGCTTAACTTAGGGTATGGACACCACTCATAAAAATATCATAATAGATAATGTGGGTTGTTTCTTTAATCCTCCCCTGAGGATATTTTTCCATTGACTTCTAGAGAAAGTGGGAGGGAGGGAGGAGGTGCAGGGGAGAGAGAGAGAAAAACATTGATGTGAGGGAGACACACTGATTGTTTGTCTCCTGCATGTGCCCTACTGGGGCTGGGAAACCTGTAACCCAGGTACCTGTCCTTGACCAGGAATCAAACCTGCAACCCTTTGGTCCACAGACCAATGCTCTAACCACTGAGCAAAGGGCAAGGGCTATCCAAGGTTTTTTATTTTTATTTATTTCTTTATTTTTAATACATTTTATTGATTTTTTACAGAGCGGAAGGGAGAGGGATAGAAAGTCAGAAACATCGATGAGAAACATCGATCAGTTGCCTCTTGCATGCTCCCTACTGGGGATGTGCCCGCAGCCAAGGTACATGCCCTGGACCAGAATCGAACCTGGGACTCTTCAGTCCACAGGCCGAGGTATCCAAGGTTTTTTATTGGCTGTGTCATACTGTTACTCCAGGTTGTGTCATATTGCCACTAAGTGAAACTGCACCCCACCCTCCCCAGTTCCTTCCTCAGAGCGGGTTTCTTCTGTGTTCTCATCCCACCTGACTCAGTAGTTTAAAGAGTCTGGGTTATGGGTGGGAAGGGCCCAGAGACGTTTAGAGAGAAACCAACCGTGGAGACAGGCCTCAAGGTTGTGGCATTGCTAATCTTGAGTGGCAGAATGTGACTCTGAAAACTAAATTACTAAATTAATACTGAATTCCTTTAGTTGTTCATTGTTCCTTTTTATGCCTTTTTTTTTTTTCGGGGGGGAGGGGACCTGGAAGGAGTCATGTGGCCATCTGCAGGTCGGGATACCTTACCCCCTGCCCATACCCAGGGTTTCTAAAGACTTGAGTGCTCATACCCTGGAGGAAAGAGGACCCGGCTTTAAAAACTGTTTGTTATCCTGGACCCTAGGCTATTCTTTGGGGCCAGAGACAGAGAAATGAAGGGAATGTGGGACAGAGTTAACAGACTTTGGGGCAGAAGTAAAACAGGGTGGTGGAGGGAGAAGGGACCTGGAAGTGGCCTTGAGTGCTCAGTAGAGGAGTGTTTCCGGTTTGGAGGTCTCTGCAAAGGGACCCTCTGAGAGTTGGCCCCAGGCACACACACGCCCCCCATCAGAGTCTCCTATGAGAACTTACTTCACTTGGGCTGGACACAAGTTCAGGCCCTTATCTTCACTCAGCTACTCTATGGGACTCTCCCTGATTCCATAAGATTCCATTCCCTCTCGTTGATGTAAGAAACAGAATTTTTGTGAGTTTATTTGAGCCAAACTGATGACATATGCCAGGGAGCAACATCTGAAATGCTCCAGAGAACAAGAGTTTTGCAGTTTCTTTTATGTATTTGAAATTAAGGATGGAACATAAGAAAGATTATATAAAGGTGAGTGCGAGTTGGATTCCAGCAACAATTTTCATCTCATGACATTCATAAACTAATTACTAAAATCTTGAGGCACACCAAAAAAAATACTATATTTTTGCAGATCTGACAAAAATAGATATAATTTTGATTTATTTACACTAGATGGCTATTGTATTAACTATTGTCATTTTTTTACTTAACAATCTAAGGGAAAAGAGGTCAGTGCCCTTGTCTAAACATTCAGGTCCTGCATGTTTTAAAAGTTCCTGTGGCCCATCAGTGGGAAATCACTGGATTGCAGCATAGTTAAGACCATGCTCTGTAGGCCCTAGCTGGTGTAGCTCAGTGGAGAGAGCGGTGGCCTGCGGACTGAAGGGTCCCAGGTTTGATTCTGGTCAAGGGCATCTTGGTTGCGGGCACATCCCCAGTAGGGGGTGTGCAGGAAGCAGCTGATCGATGTTTCTCTCTCATCGATGTTTCTGACTTTCTATCCCTCTCCCTTCCTCTCTGTAAAAAAATCAATAAAATATGTTTAATGACTAGACAGCAAAAAGGAAAAGTTAAATGCCTCCGTGACCTATTCACCCTCCACTTCCTGTCTCAGAATCTAAATGTGGTCACGAGTAGAGACTCCCGCCCACCTGCCCACCGCCCACCTCGGTCAGTGTCACCTGCAGACGACACACGCTCTTCGCCACCCAACCAAACCAAACGTGAATTCTCAACAGGGGAGAAAAAGAGAACCACAACTTCCAAGGCCCTGCTTTTTTTCTTAACAGTACTTTAGAAAGGAAATCTGTGTGTGTTTTATTTACATTTTATGTTTTTGTACACACTGTTAGGGGTCAGCCATTTTAATGACCTGGGGATGACCAGACCAGCCTGTGGAGCGGTCTCTGTCCTCCTTCCGACTTTACTTTGGTGTGACCCTGTTCATTATGATCTCAGAGGAGAAAAACTTTGTAAAAAAGCAAAAACAACAACAAAAATCTTATTCCGAGCATTCCAGTAACTTTGTGTGTGTACTTAGCTGTACTATAAGTAGTTGATTTGTATGAGATGGTTTAAAAGGCCAAAGATAAAAAGGTTTCTTTTTTTCCCTTTTTTTTTTAAATGTATTTTATTGATTTTTTATAGAGAGGAAGGGAGAGGGAGAGAGAGTTAGAAACATCGATCAGCTGCCTCCTACTAGAGATGTGCCCGCAACCAAGGTACATGCCCTTGATGGGAACTGAACCTAGGATCCTTCAGTCCACAGGCCAACGGTCTATCCACTTCTGGAGACAGGATGTGGGGCCTGAGCAAATCGCTAATCGTTCAGTCCCCACAAGGCACATGCCTCAGGCTTTAGAAGCCTTGAGAGACATCTCAGAGGCTAGGGAACTGTCGCTGCTGGCAGCCTGAGCGTAGCTCCCTCCTTTTCCACCCCATCTCAGGGTCAGGGGCTCCGGCAGCTCCTCGTGGTGCACATGGCACTTGTATCTCTGCTCCTCTCCAGGGGGCACCCCCACGGCCGCCCACTTCTGGAAGGTCCCGTCCCCCGCAGGCCTGGTCTCCACATGCTCCATGTCCTGGGTCTGATCCTCCCCATCACGCCGCCAGGTCAGGCTGATGTCCGCAGGGTAGAAGCCCTGGGCCCAGCACCTCAGGGTGACCTCCTGGTCAGAGATGGGGTGATGGGTCCCCTGTGTCTTTGGAGGGTCTGCGCGCTGCAGAATCTCCTCCCCTTTCTCCAGGTATCTGCGGAGCCACTCCATGCACACTCTCTCCAGGTAGTTCCTCTGCACCCCCGGCTCACCCACATGCTCATATCTGCGGCGGGAATGCTGAGCCGCCTCGCCGGCCGCGGTCCGGGAGCGCAGGTCCTCGTCCAGGGCGATGTCGTGGGCGCCGTCATAAGCAAACTGGTCATAACCACGGAGGAAGCTCCCGTCTGACCCCGTTTCGCAGCCGTAATCCACTGGGAGGTGTGAGGCCGCGCAGGTTCTTCAGGTTCGCGCGGAAAGCCTGTGCCGTTTCCTTGATGTTCCCCGTCTCTACGTCCCAATACCGAGGGTCTTCCGGCCCCACCCACGGCTCCCGCATCCACGGCGCCCGCGGCTCCATCCTCGGGTTCGCGGCGTCGCTATGCAACCGCACGAACTGCGTGTGGTCCACGTAGCCCACGGCGATGAAGCGGGGCTCCCCGCGGCCGGGCCGGACACGGCGGTGTAGAAATAGCGGAGGGAGTGCGGGCCCGCCCAGGTCTCGGTCAGGACCAGGACCCCGGAGAGCAGCAGGAGGGGGCGTTGGGAACTCTGGATCCGCATCTTCCGGGCGCAGGGAGGCGCCCGGGCGGGCCCGCGGAGCTCAGTCTTCCCTTCTTTTGTATATGAAATTGTTTTTTGTGGAGTTTTTTTTTTTTTTTGGCTTGTTTGATGTGTGTGTCAAACAATGTTGTCCACAATAAATAGGAATTTTATTTTGCTGAGTTGTTCTAACAAAAATAAATAAATAGATAGATAGACAGATAGATAAATTAAATATATATATATATTTTTTTAAAGATTGTGCTCTCTAGAGGATGGTCCACTTTGAAAGAAGGGGTCTAAAAGGGTGATTTGCACATTAGAAAGAGGGGTCTGAAAAGAGGCATTTCAAAGGTGTGTTAACTTAGATGTGCAGAAACAATACACAGGGCTTGCTTAGGGCAAAGATAACATTTTACTAAAGAAGTTCTGGGCTTGGGAGGAGAGCACCACCATGACCTGTCCACTTAGGAATTTATGATCAGATCACTTTATCCACAGCTCTCTCCCTGATTTGGTCATCAATGCACCCTTCAGGTTGACTTATGACCAACCTTTTGGTCCGATATGTGGTCTCACAGGATTTAAGAAGGCTCATTCCTAGGAAGTCAGTGTATCAGCATTGTCTTCTTGAAATGGTGGACCACTGGGATGGGGCAATATCGTAACCATGGGTATGAGTTGAAGATGAATTTTCCTAAAAAGGGAAGAGCAGGTAAATGGAAGGCAGCCAGGTTTTATGGTCTTCGTTGCAAAACAACTATCATGACCTGAGTCTTGCCTTTTGTCTCATTTTTCAGTATTTAGTATCTATTATAACATTTACATAAGCCATAAAAAGACTTAAGTTATACATCTTCAGTGACCATAAACAGTTGGACTATATAGAAAAGCCTATAAATATGTGGAAAATAGTTATATAAAGAACAAATATAACAATTACAATAACTAATGTCAATAACAAACAGGTAAAGACAATCAAACAACTGTTTCTGAGTAAAACATCAGTCCATCAGAACACAGGCCTTGTTGACGTCTTCAGATAGCAGTCTACCTCTGATGTCAGCATCTTCTCCTCCTTGAGGAGTCTTTGATGTCTCTTGTAGATTGAGGCAAGTGTCAGAAATAAGGGTAGAGATCCCTTTGTGGTTAGGCACCTGATAAGGTCCCTTCCAAGATGAAGAGGTGAGCCCTGGGGATCTGCCACTGTGGTTCCTGCATGAAAACAGAAGCTGCTGGTGCCTGGACCTAAAGCCCCACTTTGGCCATCACAGTGAAGTTTGCTTTAAGAAGACAAGGAATTGAAAGACCAGTAGGAATTCCACAATTTGAAACATTGCTAGCCTATAATAAGTGGATTATTGATGTAATAAAACAAAACAAACACCCCGGCCAGCTTGCTCAGTGGTTGAGCATCAACCTAAGAACCAGGAGGTTATGGTTCAGTTCTAGGTTAGAGCACATGCCCAGGTTTGGGGCTTGATCCTCAGTAAGAGGACTGTGGGAGGGAGCCAATCAATGATTCTCTCTCATCATTGATGTTCCTATCTCTGTTCCTTCCTCTCTGAAATAAATAAGAATATTTTTTTAAAGGTTTGAAAAAAAATAAAGTTTTGGTACATTAACCTAGAGGCACAGAAACAATGGACAGGGTTTGCTTAAGGCAAAGAGAAACCTTTCACTAAAGAAGTTATAGCCCTCACCAGTTTGATTCAGTGGATAGAGCATTGGCCTGTGGCCTGAAGAGTCCTGGGTTTGATTCTGGTCAAGGGCATATGCCCAAGTTGTGTGCTCAGGAAGCAGCCAATCAATGATTCTATCTCATCATTGATGTTTCTATCTCTTTCTCCCTCTCCCTTCCTCTCTAAAATCAATAATATTAAGAAGAAGAAGAAGAAGAAGAAGAAGAAGAAGAAGAAGAAGAAGAAGAAGAAGAAGAAGGAGGAGGAGGAGGAGGAGGAGGAGGAGGAGGAGGAGGAGGAGGAGGAGAGGAAGAAGTTGTTATAGCCCTAGCTGGTTTGGCTCAGTGGATAGAACATCAGCCTGAGGACTGAAGGGTATGGGGTTCGATTCCAGTCAAGGGCACATGCCCAGGTTGCAGGTTCAATCCCCAGTAGGGCACATTCAAGAGGTGGCCAATCAATGATTTTCTCTCATCATTGATGTTTCTATCTCTCTCTCTTCTTCTCCCTTCCTCTCCAAAATAAATAAAAATATTTAATAAAGAAACCAGAACTCTGCTTTAAAAAAAGAAGAAGTTAGGAGAGAAGAACCAAGATGGCGGCATAAGTAAACACCTATTGTTCTGCTCCGCACAACAATTCAAAAACTACAACATAACAACAAAACAAACATCACCCAGAATCACCGGACAGCTGGCTGAGTGAAAACTCCACAAATAAAAGTAAAGGTGGGACACTGAGACTCAGAAGAGCGGCGGAAGCACAGCCTTGCAGATACGCACGGAAACAAGTTAGGAGCCGTCCTGGTCGTGCTCGAGGGCTGTGGCTGGCAGCAGCAAACTGGCTGGATTTTGCCAACAGGGAGGGCAGAGATGTTCCACTGCATGGATTCCCCAGCACCACGCGAGGTCTGAGGTCTGGGGTACGTGGAGACGTCCCACTGCACAGATTCCCCAGTGCCAGGCGAGGTCCGAAGTCCAGGGGACACACCCTGGAAGCCGGGCGTGGCAGAGGTCTCCTAGTCTAAGGAGAAACCAGGTTGCTTGGAAAAAGCAGTTTGCGCGCGTAAACTGTGCTACAGCACAGATGCGCGACTTGCTCCCTGGCAACTTGCCCCCTGGTCCCGAAGACCACCAGACTGCTTTGTTTTATAACCCTGGGTGAGACTTTGGGTGTGCAGACTCATTTGGGGAGAGGCAGAGTTGTCTGAAAAGGGGAAGAGACTAACGGCTTTCTCTTGGAAGTGTCTGCAACCATTCCCATCCAACAGACACCCAAGCACAGGCGCCACATAGGGCGTAGCTGATGCTGAGGCTGCCTGCTCAGCTCAGAGACTCCGCCCATCCAACCTGAACACAGTCTCCCTTCATAGCCAATTGGCCTAGAGGTCAAACCCTCTTAGGGCTAACAACAACAAGCTGGGCTTAAATTCAAAAATACTGTACAACCCATAAAGGATTGCAGTAAGAGTACCCACCTCAGGTAACTGGGGAGGCTGAGCCACTGACCCTTACAAGACATCTACCACATAAAGCAGCCACCATGCAGAGATATGGAAAGAAATCAGGTGTGAAAGAAATGGAGGAAAAAAGACAACTAGACATAGAGTTCAAAACCACAGTTATAAGGCTTTTCAAGAGGCTCCTAGAAAAGGCCGATGAACTTAATGAGAACTACGAGGAAATAAACCAGACCAATGAGGAAATAAACAAGACCAACCAGGAAATGAATAAGACCTACAAGAAAATGAATGAGACTTACAAGGAAATGAACAAGACCTCTGAGGATATGAACGAGACCCTCACGGATATGAAAAAGGACCAACTAGAAATCAAGCATAAACTGACTGAAATAAAAAATATTACACAAAGTCCTAAAAGCAGTCTAGAGGGCCACAAGAACCAAGTCAAAGATTTGAAATACAAAGAAGCAAAATCCACTCGGCTGGAAAAGCAAGAAACAAAAAGAATCCAGATAATTGAAGATAGTCGAAGGGGCCTCTGGGACAACCTCAAGCATGCCAACGTCCGAATTATTGGGGTGCCAGAAAAAGAGAGAGCAAGGTAATGAAAACCTACTTGAAGAAATAGTGACTGAAAACTTCCCCAACCTGGTGAAAGAAACTGACTTAAAAGCCCAAGAAGTACACAGAACCCCAAAATATAAGAATCTAAAGAGGACCACACCAAGACATATCATAATTAAAATGCCAAGAGCAAAAGATAGAGAATATTAAAAGCAGCAAAGAGAAAAACAGTTGGTTACCTATAGGGGAGCACCCATACAATTGTCAGCGGATTTCTCAACAGAAACAATGCAGGCCAGACGGGAGTGGCAAGAAATATTCAAAGTGATGAATAGCCAGAATCTACAACCAAGATTACTCTATCCAGCAAAGCTATCATTCAGAATTGAAGATCAGATAAAGTGCTTCACAGGTAAGAAAAAGTTAAAGGACTTCATCACCACCAAACCAATATTATATGAAATGCTGAAAGATATTCTTTAAGAAGAGGAAGAAGAAAAAGGTAAAAATATAAATTATGAACAACAAATACACATCTATCAACAAATGAATCTAAAAATCCCAAGTGAATTGATAGTCTGATGAACAGGATAAACTGGTGAATATAACAGAATCATGGACATAGAGAGGGAATGGACTGACAATTCTTGGGGAGAAAAGGGATGTGGGAAGTACAGCAAGAGACTGGACAAAAATCTTGCAACAATGGGAGAGGACAGTGAGGAGGGGGAGGTGAGGGTGGAGGGTGGGATGGGTATAGGGTGGAGGGGAGCTATAGGGGGATAAAAAAGGGGGAACAATGTAATTAATAAACTGAACAATAAAGATTTTTTAAAAAAGAAAAAGAAGTTATATGTCTTGGGGGGGGAGACTACCCACTATGACCTGCCAAGTTAAGAATTTATGATCAGATCACCCTTCCTATAGAACTTTTTTTCTTCCATACCCTGTAAGTCCAGAGGAGTCCCTGCACCCCAATTTGAGCGGTAATTGAGTAGCCTAGAGCACTCTCTGCTGGGGTGTGGGAAGGAAACACCCCCCTTCTCCTCATCATCACTACTGTCCCCACTATCCTGAGGCCTATCTGTGTTCCACCCCCACCCCACTCCAGCAACCTCACAGTCTCCAAGCTACTGCCTCACTCAGAGACAAAAGGCTGCTTTGGGATCTCTTTACCTTACAACAGTGAAAACATATTAAAATGTTTAAAATATGCTATAAAATTTTTGAAAGGATATTTGTAATTTTGCTCTTAAAACTTGGTGACAAAAATGGTACCATGTATTAGACTGGTGGAGTCAGACCAGACCTTGGTTAAGCAACCATGGTACTTGAGTTCTGGCTAAGAAAGATTTCAGGCATCCTGTCAAGATGGCAGCATAGGTAAATGTAGCACTCACTGCCTCCCACAACCACATCAAAATTTACAACTAAAATACAGAACAACCGTCATTCAGAACCACCTAAAATCTAGCTGAATGGAAGTCCTACAAGCATGGAATCAAAAAAGAAGCACATAGAGATTGGTAGGAGAGGTAGAGACATGGAGCAGAATCACAGAACCAGCTGGCCCCTCACCCATGTGTGGCAGCATAAAATAGAGAGGAATATCTCAGGAGGTTTCCCTGAGGAGCGAAGGGTCCCTGCCCCACACTAGGACTCCCAGCCGAGGGTTACAGGAAGAGAAGTCTCCACAACTTCTGGCTATAAAAACCAGTGGGGCTTGTGGCAAAGGGACATGGAGGCTGCAGGAACCCAGGCAGTTAAAAGTCTAGTGCACAGACTTACTCAGACTCACTCCCTTTAAGCTCCATTGCTAGAGCAGCAGCTTGAAAGGAACCTGGGACATTAAGGAAGGAACTAATTTGCCTGGAATCAGGGCAAAGGCTGGAGGGGCAGCTTTCTCCTAGACAAAAGTGCTGGCAGAGGCCAGTGTTCCTTTGCTGAGCCCTCTCCACCACAAAGCTGATAGACTGCACCATATCTGAATCTCAATCAACCTGGCTCACTCTCTTATTTTATTTTTTGTTTTTTTTAAATAAATATTTATTGTTCATATTATTACAATTTTTTCTATCCCCCCCCATAGCTCCCCTACACCCAGTTTCCACCCCACCCTCTGCTCGTACCTACCCCCACTATTCTCATCCATAGGTGTATGATTTTTGTCCAGTCTCTTCCCACACCCTTCACAACGATTTCTCCCCAAGAATTATCACTCCACTCCTTTTCTATGCCCCTAATTCTATTATATTCACCAGTTTATTCTGTTAATGGTATTTTTTATTCACTTGATTTTTAGATTTACTTGTTGATAGATATGTATTTGTTGTTCATAATTTTTATCTTTTATCTTTTTCTTCTTCTTCCTCTTCTTAAAGAATACCTTTCAGCATTTCATATAATACTGGTTTGGCAGTGATGAACTCCTTTAGCTTTTTCTTATCTGTGAAGCTCTTTATCTGACCTTCAATTTTGAATGATATCTTTGCTGAATAAAGTATACTTGGTTGTAGGTTCTTGCTATTCATCACTTTGAATATTTCTTGCCACTCCCTTCTGGCCTGCATAGTTTCTGTTGAGAAATCAGCTGACAATTGTGCTCCCTTGTAGGTAATTAACTGTTTTTCTCTTGCTGCTTTTAAGATTCTCTCTTTATCTTTTGCTCTTGGCATTTTAATTATGATGTGTCTTGGTGTGGTCCTCTTTGGATTACTTTTGTTTGGGATTCTGTGCACTTCCTGGACTTGTAAGTCTATTTCTTTCACCAGGTGGGGGAAGTTTTCTGTCATTATTTCTTCAAATAGGTTTTCAGTATCTTGCTCTCTCTCCTTTTCTGGCACCTCCATAATTCTAATGTTGGTACGCTTGAAGTTGTGCCAGAGGCTCCTTACACTATCTTCATATTTTTGGATTCTTTTTTCTTTTTTCTTTTCCAGTTGGGTGTTTTTTGCTTCTTCGCATTTCAAATCTTTGACTTGATTCTTAAGATCCTCTAGTTTGCTGTTGGATCTCTGTATATTATTTTTTATTTAAGTCAATGTATTCTTAATTTCTAGTTGGTCTTTTTTCAAATCCTCCAAGGTCTCACTAAATTTATCAGCCTTTTCTAGGAAATTCTTGAAAAACCTTATAACCGTAGTTTTAAACTCTATATCCTCCATTTATTTCGCTTGTGACCTGTTTCTTTGTCTCTGCATTATGGCTGCTTTCCTGAGTTGATAGAGTGACTTTGTGTGGTAGGTGTCCTATATGACCCAGTGGCTCAACCTCCCTAATTACCTGAGGTGGACACTTTTGGTACATCCTTTTGTGGACTGTGTGCACAGTCTTGTTGTAGTTAAGCCTTGACTGTTGTTGGTATCACCGGGAGGAATTGACCTCCAGGCCAATTGGCTGTGAGGATCAGCTGTGTCTACAATGGGAGAACTTCTGTACTGCAGACACCCATATGAGGCAAGACTTGCTTTAGTGGATCTTTAGTGCTCACTGAGTCTGCCCCCTGAGTGTGTTTCCTATGGATTTGAGGAGTTTTAATCTGTATTGTCCTACTCTGACTCCTGGGTACACTGACTCTTGGATCTCCAAGGAGGTGCTAATTTAGATTATGCCTGAGGCCACCTAGCAGGAGCTACAGAGAGATCTGCCAATTCCTCCTCTTTGTTTAGGGTTTGGAGGTGCACAGATGAGGCCCAGCTATAAAGCAATGCAAGCTGCTGTGGGGCCTTGGGCCTTCTTTTGGATGTTCTGGGTCTCTCTGACTCAGCTGCAGTTTGTTAGGTAATTTTAGAGTTCAAAGGGCCAAGCCATTCATATGCAAAATCCTCTGCACATAGTTTGGGTGGGGCGGGGTCTCAGGGTGGGGCAAACAGTGATGGCTTTCTGTCAGCCCTGCTCTAAGAAGCCCCTGGGTCCCAGTGTCCCTCGGTAATCACTGCAAGCACCTCTGAGAGAAAGCTGCCCTCGAGTTCTGCCTGCTGCCAGACAGTCCAGTTTCTCCCCATATGAGTCTGGCTCCCCAGAATCTGGAATTCAGAGCAATCAGAATATTTTGCCTCCCTCCAGCTTGAAAAAGCCAGCCACATACTCAGTTGCCAGCCCTTTCCGCGTGTGTGCACACCTCAGTGTGTGCACTTTACTTCCACAGCTCCTCTGAGTCTCAATGTGCTTTTCTATTTCCTTCTAGTTGTAGAATTTCCACTCAGCCAGCCTTCCTGTGGTTCTGGATGATGTCTGTTTTGTCTTTTAATTGTAGTTTTGAAGTTGTTGTGTGATGCAGCAGTTCAGGTGTTTAACTATGCCGCCATCTTGGTTTCGCCCTGGCTCACACTTTTAACCTGGCCCTGGTGATGCCCAGAGGTCTTTCCTCTCTCTAGTAGGGCACATCCAAGCCATTTCCAGTGACTTTTCCATACAACTGGTCTCTTGCTTCATGCTTCAGACTTTTCTAAAATCTCTCAAACAAACAGGAGCTGGCTTCAGCATGCCCCATATCTCTCAATAAGTGGCTCCAAGCCTGCACTAGCAGCATCCTGTGAAGGTTCACAGCTTGGCCTCTCCTGGGCACCTCTGAGCCCAACAAAAGTAGCATTCATTTGCAAATTCCTTTGTAGCTCATGTTGGGTTGCCCTGGGCAAGGCACAGACAGAGGCTGATTTTGTAGGTCCCAGCAGACTTCAGAGCCAGTGCACCTGTGGTCAGCTTCAACCACACTGAATTACAACTAACCAACTCCAGGAATGACACTCTCAAAGGCTGGACCCAGTGAGCACAAAAGCCCCACTGAAACAAGTCCTATTTAATAGAGTTGACTCCTGTACAACAGCTCTTCTGCTATAGTTGCAGCCTATTCCTATACACCGGTGGTTCTCAACCTTAAAATTATTTTCGTTGCTACTTCATAACTGTAATTTTGCTAGTTATGAATCGTAATGTAAATATCTGTTTTCCAATGGTCTTAGGAGACCCTGCTAGGGGTTCTCAACCTGTGGGTCATGCATGACCCACTGGTTGAGAGCCACTGCTGTAGAGACTAAGACCATCAGAAAACACAGATATTTATATTATGATTCATTAACAGTAGCAAAATTAAAGTTATTAAGTAACAACAAAAATAATTTTACGGTTGGGGATTACCACAACATGAGGAACTGAATTAAAGGATTGTGGCATTAGGAAAGTTGAGAATCACTGCTATACATGGAGCAGAATCACAGAACCAGTGAAGTGAGAGTGGGACACAGAGAGGCCCCAAACCCCTCAAGTTGGGGTGAAGGGGCTCCTCTGGACTTATTGGCCAGGGGTCAATCCTCCTAGTGACACCAACATCAAGGCTCAACTACAATAGGACAGTGCACACAGCTCACATAGAGGCACACCTGGAGTGCCCGGTTCAAGTGACTGGGGAGGCTGAGCCACTGGGCCTCTCAAGACACCTACCTCAGAAAGCCACTCTACAAAGTCCAGGAGACAAAACAGATCTACCTAATTCTTAGAAATAAACACAGAGAAGCAGCCAAAATACAGAGACAAAGAAAAATGTCTCAAATGAAAGAACAAGAGAAATCTCCAGAAAAAGAACTAAATGGGAAAAAAGCAAGAAAACAACCAGATACAAAGTTCAAAACAATGGTTATAAGAACGTGCAAGAAACTTACTAAGAATGTCAAGGAGCTTCGTGAGAACATCAACAACATAAAAAAGAACCAGCCAGAAATGAAGTCTACACTGTGAACAAAAGGGGCCACATGCTAACCTGACGAGATCAGGGAAAGCCCATATGGTGGCCTTGTAAATTCAGAAACCTAAAGGAACCACAAAGGACAATCTGAAATTAAAACTTTTTTAGGGGGGCAATGGGGATAAAAAAAAGAGGGACATGTGTAACAAATTTAACAACAAAAGTTTTTTTTAACTTTTTTTAAACTGGAGAAGGAAGATAGATGCCAATAGAAATGCAGACTGCAAGATAGTTTGTGAGTGAGAAAACAAAGGGACAGTGTGTTGTTGTACAGGGAGTGTTTGTTGCTCAGTTGAGGGACAGCTATATTCCAGGATACTGCAGGGGACTGTAGAACAGGAATCCCCTGACTGTGCAGCCCTCCCCACTCCTGCTGGGTTCCCTCACGGAGGAACTGGCTTGGACACGAAGACCATACCATCTTGAAGGAAAAGTGGATGTTATTAGGAACCTGAAAAGCCAGGGAATCTATAACTACAGCGCAGTCTGAACAGCTTCAAACCTGATAACACCAGAAACTGAGTGGTGCAAGCAGGTTGGTGCAGAGGAGCTCTATACTTCACCACAGAAAGGAGAGAGAGAACTACATAACCAGACGCATGGAGAAAAGAGAACATGGGGAGACAAAGAAACAGCTGCATATGAAAGAAAAGCAGGCATCATCGGAAAAGAAAGTAAATGAAATGGAGGTAAGCAACCTGTCAGATAAAGAATTCAGAGAAATGGTCATAAGGTGGCTGAATAGAATGGAAGACAAATTCGACAATATGTATAAGAACCAAGAGGAAATGAGTAAGAATCAAGAAGAAATGAAAAATGACATCACTACTGTAAAGAACTCAATAGAAAGCATCAAGAGTAGACTAGAAGAAGCAGAGGACCACATCAGTGAGCTAGAAGACAAGGTACGAGAAAAAAAAAACAAGTAGAGCAGCTTCTAGGGAAAGAAAAAAAAAGAAAAGCAGGAGGAGAGCCTAAGGCAGTGATGGGCAATCTTTTGAGCTTGTTGTGTTAAAATTCGCCAAAAAATGGAGCATAACTCAGGTGGTGTGTCACTTGGAGAAAAAAAACATAATTTTGCGATATTTATAGTTTAAATAACAAAATTGTATAATTGTGATATATAACTGTATTTAATAAAACAAAAGCTAATTATTTAACTTATTTGCTTAGTGACTTCTTTGTTCATCTGTCAGTTGGTTTCTTTTATTGGTCTTGATATTATTTAATTTGTGTGGGGTGCCGTGAACTAAGATAAGTGAGGGGGAAGGGGAATTTTTTATTTTTTTTAATCTTTATTGTTCAGTTTATTAATTACATTGTTCCCTTTTTTCCCCCTATAGCTCCCCTCCACCTGGTACCCATCCCACCCTCCGCCATCACCCCCTCCAATGTCCTCTCCCATAGTTAAATGATTTTTGTCCAGTCTCTTGCTGCAATTCCCACATCCCTTTTCTCCCCAAGAATTGTCAGTCCATTCCCTCTCTATGTCCGTGATTCTGTTACATTCACCAGTTTATCCTGTTCATCAGATTATTAATTCACTTGATTTTTAGATTCATTTGTTGATAGATGTGTATTTATTGTTCATAATTTACACCCTTATAGGTAACTAACTGTTTTTCTCTTGCTGCTTTTAATATTCTCTCTTTGTCTTTTGCTCTTGGTATTTTAATTATGATGTGCCTTGGTGTGGTCCTCTTAGGGTTCCTATATATTGGGGTTTGGTGCACTTCTTGGACTCCTAAGTCTATTTCTTTCACCAGGTGTGGGAAGTTTTCAGTCACTATTTCTTCAAATAGGTTTTCATTATCGTGCTCTCTCTCTTTTTCTGGCACCCCTATAATTCGGATGTTGGTATGCTTGAGGTTGTCCCAGAGGCCCCTTACACTATCTTCAATTTTTTGGATTCTTTTGGTTTCTTGCTTTTTTAGTTGAGTGGATTTTACCTCTTTGTATTTCAAATCTTTAACTTGGTTCTTGTGGTGCTCTAGAGTACTTTTAGGTCTTTGTGTAATATTTTTTTATTTCAGTCAGTGTATGCTTAATTTTTGGTTGGTCCTTTTTCATATCCTTGAGAGTCTCGTTCATATCCTTGAGGGTCTCATTCATTTCCTTGTAGGACTCATTCATTTCCACGTTGGTCTTGATCATTTCTTTGCAGGTCTCATTCATATCCTTGAGGGTCTTGTTCATTTCCTTGTAGGTCTTGCTTATTTCCTTATAGGTCTCGACTTTTTCTAGGAGCCTCTTGAAAAGCTCTATAACAGTGGTTTTGAATTCCATGTCCAGTCGTTTTTTTCCCTCCATTTCTTTCACATCTGATTTCTTTCCATGTCTCTGCATGGTGGCTGCTTCCCTGAGTTGGTCAATTAGCTTTGTGTGGTAGCCTCCCCAGTTACCTGAAGTGGATATGGGTTGCACAGTCTTGCTGGAGTTAAGCTCAGGTTAATCGTTGTTAGCACTTGGAGGGGTTGACCTCCAGGCCAATTGTCTGTGACGTTCAGCTGTGCTCAGGTTGCATGAGCGGAGTCTCCGGGCCGAGCAGACAGTGTCAGCTCCGCCCTATGCGGCCCCAGGGTCTCTTAGAGAGAGCCGAGCTCCACCAGCTACTGGAAAATTCAACCTCTCCCCAAATGAGTCTGCACACCCAATGTCTCACCCAAGGTCACAAAACAACGCAGTCTGATGGTTTCCCGAATGAGAGAGCAAGTCACGAGCGCTCTCTGTGTGATCAGGCAGCTGCGCTGTTCCCAAGATCACACACACTCCGCACAAGCTTGCCTTCTCCACAAGCCTGCAGACCCCTGCAGCACCCAAGCTTCGGTGTGCCCTCCCACTGTCCAGTTTTTATCCCGTATGAGAGTGGGTTCCCTGGACTTCGCCCAGAGCTGGAGAATCAGTCCAGTGGGATGTCTTTGTCTCCTCCATTCAAGAAAACTGGCCCGTTTTCAGCCGCCCGCCCTATCCGCTGGCGTGCACGCTCCTCCAAACCCCTGACTCCGTGCCTATCTTCAACGCTGTCCGCCGCCGCTCCTCTGAGTCACAGTGTCTTATCTTCACTTTTATTTGTGGAATTTTCACTTAGGCAGCTTTCTGGTGATTCTGGATGGTGTTTTTTCTTTCGTTAAGTTGTAGTTTTGAAATTGCTGTGTATGATGGCAAGATAGGTGTTTTACCTATTCCGCCATCTTGGTTCTCCAGGAAGGGGAATTCTTTAACTAACCTGCCTATTAGTGACTTTTTGTTGTTGAATTTCATTGGCTAAACCTTCAATTGAAGGTTGGTATTTTGTACACTTCAAGCCCAACCAAGTGCTACTAACTTCATCTGTCAATCTTGTATCTTTTGTTGTTTTGATATTATTTAACACTGAGAATAAGGTCTCACAAAAATATGTGGAGGGAAAAATTATGAGTAATGCTGAAACCAGTTAGACTCAGTGGATAGAGTGTTGGGCTGTGGACTGAAAGGTCCCAGGTTTGATTCCAGTCAAGGGCATGTACCTAAGTTGTGGGCACATCCCCACCCAGTAGGGGGTGTGCAAGAGGCAGCTGATTGATGTTTCTCTCTCATCGATGTTACTGACTTTCTAACCATTTCCCTTACTCTCTGTAAAAAAGTCAATAAAATATATATTTTTTTAATTGTGAATAAAGCCATTGCTATATTTTTCAGGGTGCTAAGAGTGTCTGGTAATCGGTTTCAGACACTCCAAATTTCCTGTTTGTAGTGGCACTCCTCTTGATTCTCCAAGTGTCACCTTTCCAGATTCTCAAGCTTTGACCTCAAGTCAACAAATACCTGAGCCCAGATGCTGTCTTGAAATTCTGCAAGTTGCATCTCCAAGTCATCAATTTGCATCCATTGGAAACCATTTAATTCCAAACTACTGTAGACTGCTACATCAGGATACTTAATTATTTTTTGGTATGTTCTGGGCTTCTAAATTGATTAAACCTATCACTGAACTGGTCAAGTAACGAGTCTAAAACATGCTGGTACTTTATATGCAAGGGTTCCATTTCATTTTGTACAGCTGCACTGGCCTCCTCAAAATACTTTGTTACTCGAGGAAAATACTTATAAGTTTTAGTTTCTACATCTGGCTTGAAAATTTTAAGTTTACTTTCAAAAGCTTTTCTGTATCCAAACATAATGTCAATACTTTTGCCAAAACCTTGTAACTTTAAGTTCAGTTCATTAATATGAACAGAGAGGTCTTTTAAAAATATCAGGGTGTTGACACACTTATCATCATTGAGCTGAGAAAAGTTCCCCAGAGCCTTATCCTCAAGAAATCCCTTAATTTATTTTTTTAAATTGAATCTTTATTGTTCAGTTTATTAATTACATTGTTCCCATTTTTCCCCCCTATACCTCCCATCTACCCGGTACACATCCCACCCTCCCCCCTCACCTCCCCTCCACTGTCCTCTCCCATTGGTGCATGATTTTGTCCAGTCTCTTACTGCACCTCTCACACCCCTTTTAACCCCAAGAATTGTCAGTCCATTCCCTCTCTATGCCCATGATTCTGTTATATTCACCAGTTTATCCTGTTCATCATATTTTTAATTTACTTGATTTTTATATTCATTTGTAGATATATGTGCATTTGTTGTACATTATTTTTACTTTTCCCTTTTTCTTCCTCCTCTTCTTAAAGAGTATCTTTCAGCATTTCATATAATATTGGTTTGGCAGTGATGAATTCCTTTAGCTTTTTCTTATCTGCAAAGCACTTTATCTGACCTTCAATTCTGAATGATAGCTTTGCTGGGTAGAGTAATCTTGTAGATTCTTGCTATTCATCACTTTGAATATTTCTTGCCACTCCCATATGGCCTGCATAGTTTCTGTTGAGAAATCCGCTGACAATAGTATGGGTGCTCCCTTATAGGTAACTAACTATTTTTCTCTTGCTGCTTTTCATATTCTCTCTTTGGCCAGAACCGGTTTGGCTCAGTGGATAAAGCGTCGGCCTGCAGACTGCAAGGTCCCGGGTTTGATTCTGGTCAAGGGCATGTACCTTGGCTGCAGGCACAATCCCAGTAGGGGGTGTGCAAGAGGCAACTGATTGATGTTTTTCTCTCATCGATATTTCTCACTTTCTATCCCTCTCCCTTCCTCTCTGTAAAAAATCAATAAAATATATTTAAAAAAAAAAAAGAAAAAGAAAAGAGGTTTTGAAATGTGACCCCCTCATTGCATTTAAAAAAAATGAAAGCAGCAAGAGAAAAACAGTTAGTTACCTATACAATTGTCAGTGGATTTCTCAACAGGAATGATTTCTCAACACGCTGGCGCTGCACCGAGTGCGAGGACTACGGCCTTTGCGTCAGCTGCTACACCACTAAGGGCCACCCCGGAGATGGTGAAGATGGGCCTGGATGAAGAGGCCAAGGAGGGTGATGAGGGCGGAAACCAGAGGGAGCCGCAGTTCAGGGGTGTCCAGGAGTGTGGGCGCCAGAGCACCCAGTGCTGCATCCAGTCCCTGGTGCACGCCTGCCTGTGCCACGACACCACCTGTTCAGAGAATTCCTGCCAGAAGATGAAGCGGGTTATGCAGCACACCAAGGGCTGCCAGAGCAAGACCAGTGGAGGCTGCCCCTTGTGCAGGCAGCTAATCGCCCTTTGCTGCTACCATGCCAAACACTGCCAAGAAAACCCGTGCTTCGTTCCCTTCTGCTACAACGTGAAGCGGAAGCTCCGCCAGCGGCGGCTCCAGCTCCACCAGGAACCCCCTGCCCCAAGGCTAGCTCCTGAGCCAGCGGTGGCCGCCGTGAATCCGTAATGTGCCTCAACAGTATCCCTTCCCCTCCTTTAGCCCCACCCTGAACACCCATGCAGCAGCCCGACACAGCCCAGACACCACAGCTCCAACTCAGTCCCAGCGCTTGCCTGTAAGCATGTCACTAGCCAGCTTCTTCAGCATGGCCAGCGCTTACCCTCCATCACTAGCCTTCAGCTCCAGCCCGGTCTGCAGAACCTGACTGCCATGCAAGTGCAGGCTGCAACCTGCTGTCCCCCCCGCAGCAGCAAGCAGTGGGAGGCCTGAACCCCCAGGGCCAGGCCTTGAACATCATGAACCCGGAGCATCACCCCAGCGTGGCGAGTATGAACCACAGTACAGAGAGATGCCGCAGAGCAACAACAGGAAGGCAGCACCGGCATGGCTGCAGGCCTGGCAGGACACGCCCAGTTCCAGCAGCCTCGGGGGCGCTGATGCTACCGCAGCCATGCAGCCAGCAGCCGATCCAGCAGCAGATTGGGGCCCAGGCCAGCCAAACCGTGTTGGGCGTACTCTGTCCTTTCTCCTGCCCTCAGTTTCTCTACTGCACTCTACTTTCTATTGGCCCGGTTGAGGATCCCGCCCTCCTGCTCTTTTCTTGTTCTTCTCATTTCAGGTGTCACAAGAAACAGCTAAGCAGCGGAGAAAAGCAGCTCTAGACCCAGCTTCCTGCCCCCGCCTGCACCTACATCCGACCCACACAGACAAAAATATCTCGCCCTCCCTGCTTTTGCTTAATGGATATACTGTTGTGTATTAATAATAAAATTTCTAGCCAAGACCAGTTTGGCTCAGTGGATAGAGCATTGGACTGCAGACTGAAGGGTCCCAGGTTCGATTCCGGCAAGGGCATGTGCCTTGCCTGAGGGCACATCCCCAGTAGGGGGAGTGCAAGAGGCAGCTGATCATGTCTCTCTCTCATCAATGTTTCTGACTTTCTATCCCTCTCCCTTCCGCTCTGTAAAAAAAAGAATATTAAAAGCAGCCAGAGAGAGACAGAAAGTTACCTATAAAGGATCCCTCATCAGACTAGTGATCAATTTCTCAACAGAAACACAGCAGGCCAGAAGGGAAGGGAAAGGAGTGAAATATACAAAGTCACGCAAAGGAAGGGTCTGAATCCAAAATACTGTACCAAGAGACTATCAAGGCTATCAATCAAAATTGAAGGTGAAATCAGAAGCTTCACAGGCAAAAAAGGACTATGGGAGTTTATTACCACCAAACCAGCAATGTAAAAAGTGCTAAAGTATTTGATGAAAGAAAGAAAGGAAGGAAGGAAGGAAGGAAGGAAGGAAGGAAGGAAGGAAGGAAGGAAGGAAGGAAGGAAGAAGCAAAGAAGGAACACAGGGGTAAAGAATAAAAATGGTGACAAACTAGTACCTATCAATAATAATGTTATTTTTTTTAAACTTTTATTTTTTAATAATAATTTTAAATGTAAATGGATTAAGTGCCCCAATCAAAAGACATAGGGTAACAGATTGTATAAGAAAATATGACTCATATATCTGCTGTCTACAAGAAACATACCTCAGAACAAAGGATGCACACAGACTGAGGTTGAAGGATGCAGAAAGGTTTATCAGGAGAATGGAAATGGAAAAAAAAAAGTGGGGGTAGCAACCTTATACCTGACAAATTAGATCTCAAGTGAAGAACATAAAAAGAGATAAGGAAGGTCACTTCATGATACTAAAGGGAACAATCCAACAAGAAGAAATAACATTGGTAAATATATATGCACCCAATACAGGAGCACCCAAATTCATAAAAAAAAAAACTCCTGAAAGATATCAAGGGAGATGGTGACAGCAATACAATCATAGTGGGAGACTTTAATGCCCTACTATCATCATTGGACAAATCCTCTAAACAAAAAAATCAGCAAAGAAACATCAATCCTAAATGACTCACTAGATCAGATGGAATTAATTGACATCTTCAGAACATTTCACCCCAAAGCCACAGAATATACATTCTTAACAAGTGCCCATGGGTCATTTACAAAAATAGACCATATATTGGGTCATAGGCAAACTCTCTTCAAATTCAAATTCAAGAAAATAGAAATCACATCAAGCATCTTCTCAGATTACAGTGGCAAAAAAACTGGAAATCAACTACAATAAAAACAATGCAAAAAATCAAACACAGGGAGACTAAATAGCATGCTATTAAACAATGACTGGGTTACCAGAGAGATCAAAGAAGAAATAAAAAGCATCATGGCAACAAGCAACAAAACACAACAATCCAAAATCTATGGGACACAGCAAAAGCAGTCATGAGAGGGAAGTTCATAGCTCTACAAGCCTACTCCAAAAAAAAAAAAAAAAAAAAAAAAGAAACAATGGTAATAAATTACCTAACCCTACAACTCAAAGAGTTAGAAAGAGAGCAACAAGAAAAGCCCAAAGTAAGCAGAAGGAAGGAAATAATAATGATCAGGGCAGAGATAAATGACATAGAGACCAAAAAACAACAACAACAACAACAACAAACAAAAGAGCAATAAAACCAAGAGCTGGTTCTTTGAAAGAATAAACAAGATTAATGAACCTTTAGCCACGTTCACCAAGAAGCAAAGAGAAAGGACCCAAATAAATAAAATCAGAAATGAAAGAGGAAAAATAACAACAGACCCCACCGAAATACAAAAGATTGTTTAAAAATACTATTAACAACTCTATTCCAACAAACTGGACAACCTGGAAGAAATGGATAGATTCCTAGAAAAATACAACCTTCCAAAACTCAATCGGGAAGAATCTAAACATCTCAACAGACCAATAACTGTAAAATAAACTGAAGCAATCATCAAAAAGCTTCCAGCAAACAAAATCCCAGGGCCAGACAGCTTCACATGGGAGTTTTACCAAACATTCAAAGAAGAACTAAAACTTATCCTCCTCAGACTATTTCAAAAACTTCAAGAAGAAGGAATGCTTCCAAGCTCATTCTATGAAGCCAGCATCACCATAATACCAAAACCAGATAAAGACAACACAATGAAGGAGAATTACAGGCCAGCATCTCTCATGAACATACATGCCAAAATCCTCAACAAAATTCTAGCAAATCAGATCCAGCAGTACATCAGAAAAATCATACACCATGATCAAGTAGGACTTATCCCAGGGCTGCAAGCATGGTACAATATCCACAAATTAATAAATATGATATATCACATAAACAAATTGAGCGATAAAAATCACATAGTCATATCAATTGATGCAGAAGAAGCATTTGACAAAATCCAACACTCTTTCTTGATAAAAACTCTCAGCAAGGTGGGAATAGAAGGATCATACATAAACATAATAAAGACCTTATATCACAAACCCACAGGAAACATCATACTCAATGGGCAAAAACTACAACCATTTCCCCTAAGAACAGGAACAAGACAGGGATGCCCACTCTCACCACTCCTGTTTGGCATAGTACTGGAAGTATTAGCCATTGCAATTAGACAAGAAGAAGAAATAAAAGGAGTCCAAATTGGAAAAGAAGAAGTAAACCTGTCTTTATTGACAGATGACATGATATTGTACATAAAAAACCTAAAAGACTCCATCCAAAAAAATATTAGATTTAATAAATGAATTTGGCAATGTAGCAGGATACAAAATTAACGCCAAGAAATCTATGGCATTTCTATATACCAATAGTGAATTTAAAGAAAGAGAGACTAAAAGAGCAATCCCATTTATCATAGCACCAAAAAATTAAGATACCTAGGAATAAACTTAACTAAGGAGGTAAAAGACTTAACTAAGAAGGAAAACTACAAGACACTGAAAAAAGAGATAGAGGAAGATGTAAACAGATGGAAGAATACAGTGTTCATGGACTGGTAGAATCAATATTATTGAAATGTCCATACTACCCAAAGAAATCTATAGATTCAATGCATTCCTCATTAAAATACCAACAGCATATTTCACAAACCTAGGAAGAACTCTCAAAAATTCATCTGGAATAAAAAAAAGACCTTGAATAGCCACAGCAATCCTGAGAAAAAAGAACAAAGTAGGTGGGATCTCAATACCAGATTTCAAGCTGTATTACAAGGCTACTATTCTCAAAACTGCCTGGTACTGGCACAAGAACAGACATATAGACCAATGGAATAGAATAGAGAATCCAGATATTGACCCAAACCACTATGCTCAATTAATATTTGACAAAGGAAGCATGAACATAAAATGGAGTCAAGACAGTCACTTCAGAGAACCAAGATGGCGGCATAGGTAAAACACCTATCTTGCCGTCATACTCAGCAATTTTAAAACTACAACTTAACGAAAGAACAAACAACTTCCAGAATCACCAGAAAGCTGGCCAGTGAAAATTCCACAAATAAAAGTGAAGATAAGACACTGTGACTCGGAGGAGTGGCAGCGGACAGCGTTGAAGATACATGTGGAGAGAGGTTTGGAGCGCGTGCCAGCAGATAGGGCGGGCGGCTGAAAACCGGCCAGTTTTCTCGAATGGGGAGACAAAGACGTCCCACTGGACTGATTCTCCAGCTCTAGGCGAAGTCCAGGGAACCCACTGTCATTCGGGGTAAAAACTGGACAGTGGGAGGGCACGCCAAAGCTCGGGTGCGCCAGGGGTCTGTCGGCTTGTGGAGAAGGCGAGCTTGTGTGGAGTGCGTGTGAACTTGGGAACAGCGCAGCTGTGTGACAGCGTACAGAGCGCTCACGACTTGCTCTCTCATTTGGGAAACCATCAGACTGCATTGTTTTGTGACCCTGGGTGAGACCTTGGGTGTGCAGACTCATTTGGGGAGAGTCTGAATTCCCCAGCAGCCAGTGGAGCTCGGCAGTGGCTCTCTCTCTCAGAGGTGCTGGCAGCCATTGCCCTCAGCACAGAGTCCCTGGGGCCGCATAGGGCGAAGCTAACGTTGTCTGCTTGGCCTGGAGACTCCGTCCATCCAACCTGAGCACAGGTGAACTTCACAGACAATTGGCCTGGAGGTCAACCCCTGCAAGTGCTAACAACAATTAACCTGAGCTTAATTCAACAAGACTGTGCAACCCATATCCACCTCAGGTAACTGGGGAGGCCGAGCCACTGTCCCTAGTAGGACGTCTACCACACAAAGCTAATTGACCAACTCAGGGAAGCAGCCACCATGCAGAGACATGGAAAGAAATCAGATGGGAAAGAAATGGAGGGAAAAAAATGACTGGACATGGAATGCAAAACCACAGTTATAGGGCTTTTCAAGAGGCTCCTAGCAAAGGTCGAGACCTATAAGGAAATAAGCAAGACCGACAAGGAAGTGAATAAGACCCTTAAGGATATGAATGAGACCCTCAAGGATATGAATGAGACCTGCAAGGAAATGATCAAGACCAACGTGGAAATGAATGAGTCCTACAAGGAAATGAATGAGACCCTCAATGATATGAACGAGACTCTCAAGGATATGAAAAAGGACCAACCAGAAATTAAGCATACACTGACTGAAATAAAAAATATTACACAAAGACCTAAAAGCAGTCTAGAGCACCCCAAGAACCAAGTTAAAGATTTGAAATACAAAGAGGTAAAATCCACTCAGCTGAAAAAGCAAGAAACCGAAAGAATCCAAAAAAATGAAGATAGTGTAAGGGGCCTCTGGGACAACCTCAAGCATACCAACATCCGAATTATAGGGGTGTCAGAAAAAGAGAGAGAGCAAGACAATGAAAACCTATTTGAAGAAATAGTGACTGAAAACTTCCCACACCTGGTGAAAGAAATAGACTTAGGAGTCCAAGAAGCGCACCGAAACCCCAATATATAGGAACCCTAAGAGGACCACACCAAGGCACATCATAATTAAAATGCCAAGAGCAAAAGACAAATAGAGAATATTAAAAGCAGCAAGAGAAAAACAGTTAGTTACCTACAGGGGAGCACCCATATGATTGTCAGCGGATTTCTCAACAGAAACGATGCAGGCCAGACGGGAGTAGCAAGAAATATTCAAAGTGATGAACAGCAAGAATCTACAACCAAGATTACTCTATCCAGCAAAGCTATCATTCAGATTTGAAGGTCAGATAAAGTGCTTCGCAGATAAGAAAAAGCTAAAGGAGTTCATCACCACCAAACCAATATTATATGAAATGCTGAAAGATATTCTTTAAGAAGAGGATGAAGAAAAAGATAAAAGTGTATATTATGAACAACAAATACACATCTATCAACAAATGAATCTAAAAATCAAGTGAATTAATAAGCTGATGAACAGGATAAACTGGTGAATGTAACAGAATCACGGACATAGAGAGGGAATGGACTGACAATTCTTGGGGAAAAAGGGGGTGTGGGAAGTGCAGCAAGAGACCGGACAAAAATCATGCAACTATGGGAGAGGACAGTGGAGGGGGGTGAGGGTGCAGGGGAGCTATAGGGGAAAAAAAGGGAACAATGTAATTAATAAACTGAACAATAAAGATAATTTTTAAAAATGTTAAAAAAAAGAGGGAAATAGATGAAAAAAAAGACAGTCTCTTCAATAAATGGTGTTGGGAAAACTGAACAGATATATGCAAAAAAATGAAACTGGATCACAACTTATACCATACACAAAAATAAACTCAAAATGGATAAAGGACTTAAACATAAGATTGGAAACCATAAAAATATTGGAGAAATCCACAGGCAGAGAAATCTCAGACATATGCCAAAGGAATTTCTTCACCGATACTGCTCCTAGGGCGATGGAAGCTAAATAAATACATCTAAATAAAAAGCTTCTGCACAGCAAAAGAAACCATCAACAAAACAATAAGAAAGCCCACTTTATGGGAGAACATATTTGCAAATGTTATCACTGATAAAGGTTTGATCTTCAACATCTACAGGCAATTTATACAACTTCATAAAAGGAAGATAAATGATCCAATTTAAAAAATGGGTAATAGACCTAAATAGAATCTTTTCGAAAGAAGACAGAAGGAAGGCCAAGAGACATGAAAACATGCTCAAAGTCACTAATCATCCGAGAGATGCAAATCAAAACAACAATGAGATACCATCTCATACCTGTCAGACTGGCTACCATCAACAAATCAACAAGTGCTGGCAAGGATCTGTCAAAAAAGGAACCCTCGTGCACTGCTGGTGAGAATGCAGACTGGTACAGCCACTGTGGAAGGCAGTATGAAGTTTCTTCAAAAAGTTAAAAATGGAACTCTCTTTTGACCCAGTAATTCCACTTCTAATAATACTAGAGGCCTGGTACACAAAATTTGTGCACGGGGGGGGTGGGGGGGGGGAGGATGTCTCTTAGCCCAGCCTACACCCTCTCCAATCTGGGACCCCTAGTGGGATCGGGCCTAAATGGGCAGTCAGACATCCCTGTCACAATCCAGGACTGCTGGCTCCCAACTGCTCGCCTGCCTAGCTTCCTGATTGCCACTAACTGCTTCTGCCTGCCAGCATGATCACCCCCTAATCACTCCCCTGCCAGCCTGATTGATGTCTAACTGCTCCCCTGCCAGCCTGTTTGCCCCCAACTTCCCTCCTCTGCCAGTTTGGTACCCCTAACTGCCCTCCCCTGCAGGCTTAATCACCCCAACTGCCCTCCCTTTCAGCCTTGGTCCCTCCCAACTGCCCTCCTCTGCTGGCCTGATCACTCACAACTGCCCTCCCTTGCAGGGCCTTGAACCTCCCAATGACCCTGCCCTGCTGGCCACCTTGTGGTGGCCATCTTGTGTCCACATGGGAGCAGGATCTTTGACCACATGGGGGCAGCCCTCTTGTGTGTTGGAGTGATGGTCAATCTGCATATTACTCTTTTATTAGATAGGATAGAGGCCTGGTGCATGGGCGGTGACCAGCTGGTTTTCCCTGAAGGGTGTCCCAGATCAGGATGGGTGTTCCCTTGGGGAATGGGTCAGCCTTGGAAATGGGCCTATGGTGGTTTGCAGGCTGGAGGCCCTCAGATCTGGGATTAATCTATGTTCTACAATTCAAACTTTGTAGCCTGGAGCAGAGTCAAGCCTTCTGCTCACTCCATGGCAACAGCCATTTCTGTTTGGGTTTATTTAAATTCTATAATTGAAACTTTGTAGCCTAGGGTGGTGGCCTAGGCACTAGGGCTGCAGAAGCTTGTCTTCCTCTATCACTTGGGCAACCCTACCCTCTGCTCTCTCCAGCTCAGTTGCTGACACCATTTCTGTTGTGATTATGTATCTTCTATAATTGAAACTTTGTAGCATTGAGTGGAGGTCTAGGCCCGCAAGGACAGGTGGAAAGCTTGGCTTCCTGCATTGCTGGGGAAACCCAGGCCTCCCTCCTGCTCTCAGTGGCCACAGCTATCTTGGTTGAGGTTTATTTGCTCCTGATTGGCTGGTGGGCATGGCTTGTGGGCATGGCTTGTGGGTGTATTGGAGGTACAGTTAATTTGCATATTACTCTTTTATTAGATAGGGTATCCCAAGAAACCAGAAACATCAATCAGAAAGGATATATGCACCCCTATGTTCATAGCAGCACAATTTCAATAGCTGAGATTTGGAAACAGGCTAAGTGCCCATCTGCAGATGAGTGGATTAAAAAACTGAGGTACATCTACACAATGAAATACTATGCTGCTATAAAAAAAGAAGGAAGTTTTACCATTTGCAACAGCATGGATGGAACTGGAGAGTATTATGCTAAGCAAAATAAGCCAGAGAAAGATAAATAGCACATGTTCTCACTCTTTTATGGAAAATAAAGAACATTATAACCTGATGAATAAAAAGATAGCTACAAAGGCAGTAAAGCACTGAACAGACTGTCAAATTACAGCGGGAAGGCTGGGGAGTGTTGGGCGGGGGTAGAAGAGTTCAACCAAAGGACTTGTATGCATGAATATAAGCACACCAAGGACACAAAACTCCGGGTGGGGGGGTTGGATGAGGGCATACGACAGAGGGTAGGGGAGGCTGGGGGAAGATCAATGGGGTAAAAAAGAAGATATATGGCCGAGACCAGTTTGGCTCAGTGGATAGAGCGTCGGACTGCGGACTGAAGGGTCCGGGTTTGATTCCGGTCAAGGGCATGTACCTTGGCTGCGGGCACATCCCCAGTAGGGGGCGTGCAAGAGGCAGCTGATCATGTCTCTCTCTCATCGATGTTTCTGACTTTCTATCCCTCTCCCTTCTGCTCTGTAAAAAATCAATAAAATATATTTTTAAAAAATTAAAAAGGAGATATATGTACTATGTGTAATACTTTAAACAATAAGAAAAAGTAAAAAAAAAAACTTTTTTAAACTAAAAAGTACTCTATGGTAGTCATGTCCTAGGCTGGTATCACCCCTGACAAAGGTCAATCTTTACCTTAACTGAGTGGGTCTATTGTCTTTTAGCGTCCACAGTAACATATCACTGGAATGTCAAAGTAATTTTCCTTTGTTTCTAGATCCCTCAAAGCATAAGCACTGCTCTGCAGAGGTCACAAATCTATAAGTAAAAGAAGTATGTGTCTATCATTTTTTAATATATTTTATTGATTTTTTTTACATAGAGGAAGGGAGAGGGATAGAGAGATAGAAACATCATGAGAGAGAAACATCTATCAGCTGCCTCCTGCACACCCCACACTGGGGATGTGCCCACAATCGGGTACATGCCCTTGACTGGAATCGAACCCTGGACCCTTCAATCTGCAGGCCAACGCTCTACCCACTGAGCAAAACCGATTAGGGCTATCATTTTATTTTTTATCCAACCCCAGAGGTTTCCTCCTTTGGCTTTCTCCTGTCTCCCTAATCTATAACCAACAAATTTCATGTAACCCACTTACATCTCCTTTTTTTATTGTCATGTATAAAACAAGGTGCAAAACTGCCATTCTCAGAGCATCATCAATCAACTGAGACCCTGCTTCCCAGTATTGGTCCACAATCTGACTCAATTAAACTCACAAAAATTCTTCACGGGCTTGAATGCTTCTTACATCATCACACTAACTGAAATAAATAATAATTTACAAGGGATTAATATTAGAGTAGAGGACACTGAGAATCAAATCAAGAATTTGGAATATAAGGAGGCAAAAAATATACCTAATCAGAACAGCAAAAGGAATCCAAAAATATTAAGATAGTGTTAAGGAGCCTGTGGGACAACTTCAAGCATACCAACATTCGCATTATGGGGGTGCCAGAGGAGAAGAGAGAAAGCAAGAAATTGAAAACCTATTTGAAGAAATAATGATTTAAAAAATGCCCCTTATATGGTAAAATAAATAGACATACAAGTTCAGGAAGCACATAGTCCCAAACAAGAGGGACCCAAAGAGGCCCACAGAAAAATACATCATAATTAAAATGTTAAAAGTTAAAGACAAAGAAATAATCTTAAAAGCAGCAAGAGAAAAGTAGTTAATTACTTGCAAGATAGCAGCCATATGACTATCAGCTGATTTCTCAACCAAAACTTTGCAAGCCAGAAGGGAGTGGCAAGAAATATTCAAAGTGATGAACAGTAAGGACCTACAACCAAGATTACTCTACCCAGCAAATCTATCATTTAGAATTTAAGATCAGATAAAGATAAAGAGCTTCACAGACAAGAAAAAACTAAAGGAGTTCATCACCATTAAACCAGTATTACATGACATGTTAAAGAGTCTTCTTGAAGAAGAACGAAGAGGAAGAACGAAGAAGAAGGAGAAGAAGGAGAAGGAGAAGAATATATGAACAATAAAATGGCAATAAATACATATCTATCAACAATTGACTCTAAAAATCAAAATAAATAAATAAGAAATCTAATGAACAAAATAAACTGATGAATAAAATAGAACCAGAGGCATGGAAACTTGAAACAGACTGACAAATCTTAGAGGGAAGGGGGGAGGGATCAGGAAAGATTAACCAAAGATCTTATTTGCATACATGCATTACACATGGACACAGATAACAAAAATGTTGGTAAAGGCCTCGGGCAGGTCATGATCTGGTGGAGAGAGATAATGGAGAAGGGGAGAATGGGGGCCGGGGTGGGAGGGGGAGCATCTGTAATACTCTCAATAATGAAGAGTTAAAAAGAAAATAATTCAGTGTCCAGAGAAAGTTTATTTAGCAACTCACAGTGAGCCATAGAAGAAATAGGCTTTGGAAATAAGTTAGAGGCAAAAGCGCCCTTGGAGCTTAGGAGAGAGAAAGGTAAAGATAAGGGTCAGGGGGACAGAATAGGAGGGGGAGAGCAAAGGCTAGATATGCACCAGAAGGAAGCATGCACTGGAGCCTCCATCTTAAGGGCTTTTAAAGGTAAGGATTTTAGGGGAGGTCCCAAGGGAGAATCTTAATAGAATATTCATCAGCTTTCCAGGTGTGTCAATTCGGGGTGGTGGTCTCCACTAATTGGTTAGTGCCAAGGCAGTGGGTCATTAGTCAATGCAGCTGGTCCTGAGGTCAGCCTTGGTGTCTGTTGTCGGGTTTTGCTACTTTTTTGGGCCCGGAACTGAAACATAACTGAGGCCTTGATGTTATCCCTAGGGGTTAGTGCTAGGGGAGTGGTCACACAAGGGCCTACACAGGAGTCCCATGAGGCCACTCTTCCTCTCCCCCCAGCCCTTGTTCTTCCTTCAAGGGGGTAGACCACATGACTAGCAACATGCCCGGGATATGGAAAGTCAGGGGATCTAAACCATCTGACCGGTGATGTGCTCGGAGGAAAAGGTGACTCTTGAAAGATCAGAGAGAGGCTGGAAACCAGCGCTACAGGCTTTATTAGAGGAGAAGGACCTTGCTAGGGTATCTCACAAGGGAGAACAGCAAAGCATGCAGAGGTGAACACGCCTTTTAAGGGAAGGAATCGGGGCTTAGTGTAGTTGGCACACGCTGATTGGTACCTTAATGTATTGTCATATAGGGACAATGTATGACAGGTGTCGACTGGTGGTTCAATGTATAGTCCATATAAGGTGCCTGGTATGTCCAGGCCGCAGGTGCATGTTGTGAGAATAAGCAAGTCATCTTTTCTGTCAAAGAACAGTTTAGACAGATGCCATGTCTGCATGGCTTGCAACTCCCCTGAGGCTGCCATCTTGAAATAGCAAAGGCCAACCCCTTCCTTTGAATTAGCCAATCGAGAAAGAGTGTGCACCTGAGCTCCAATCAAGAGCAAAGGACAGGTCACGTGCGTCAGGGATTATAGAGCAGAGCAGCCTGCCTGCTCGGTGTGCATGCGCTTCCAGACCATGTGTGTGCACCCTTCTACGTAGAAGTAAATATGTTTGTCTGCTGCCTGGCTCCCGAGTGTTTTTTATTCTACCAGAACCCCTGAGCTGGGGGGCTCACCTTATTTCTAACAATGTCATACTCTGCCCATCAGTTGAGGGTAGAGAGGATCTATCAACTCTGGGATTTGAGGTCCTTGTTTTCCCAGTTTTGTCCATTGCTAGGTGCGTAGAGTTTCCACCCTGGTGACCTTCTGTACCTGGCCCATCATCCTTCCTCTGCTCATGTCTGTCTAACTGAAAACCATTTGGCTAATTAAATCTGGAATTCTTGTAAAATGAGAAAAACCTAGCCCATACTTTTTAAAAATATAACAAAATTTTTATGAATAGTAAATTTAACAATTAATGAAGTTGATATGTTACAATTGGACATTTGATTAACACTCTATTGATTTCGGTTTTGCAGTGTTTTTATTTTAGAGCCTGCAGTTTTTTTCCAGTTGTCAAATTTTCAAGCGGGCCCGGGGGAGGGCCTAAGCCGTGGACGCCTCCAGTGGGCGGCGCACAAGTAGCCTGGGCCTGTGCATGAAAAGCGGCCATGGCTAATTCAGGGAAGGCTTGTGTGGCGGCCTTGCAAATTCATAGACCTAAAGTGACCACAAAGCAGTTTGTAGTGAGTAGTCATGTCCAAGGCCAAGATCTCCGATGACAAAGATCAACTTGGATCTTTACTGAGCCAATTGTTTTTTAATCTAAGACAACATACCTATGGAAAGTCAGGGTAGCTTGTAACTTCCCCTTTTCCGGACCTCTCAGGGCACAACAAATAGCACCCCAGCAGAAACCACAGATTCCCTCATTGTGATTGTTACTGTGTTAATCGTTGACTGTTAACCTCCCTATACCCACCTGTGTAAAAGAAGTGTCTATCATTTTACTTTTTATCCAGTCCGAGAGGTTTCCCCTGCTTTGCTTTCTCCTACTTCCCTAATCTATCACCAATGGATTTCCTGTAACCCACTTATGTCTCTTCCTTTGATGATAATTTGTAAAAATAGGTGAAAAACCACCATTCTCCAGAGCATTATCTCCGTACTTTGAGATTCTGCTTCCCCGATAATTGGGCTTAAATAAACCTAATTCTTTACGGGTTTGAATACTTTATGTTAACAGCCAATAGGTCTCCCTATTCTCCTAACAAAATATACACCCCTGTGTACACACACACACACACACACACACACACACCAATATACACTCACACATAAAGACATACTGAGGAAAAACATCACCTTGACTGGACTGTGGAGACAGTTTAGCTCCAGAGGAAGACAGTGTGTAATAGAATGAAATGCTCCTTTTTTGATGGCCTTAAGGCTGTTATTTCTTGCTATAGATATGCTAATTAACTAGAGGAATTCTGCTTAAGGCTTGAGTAGCTCCTAGTCAGAGGTGGGGAAATATGCACAAAGTAATGACTTTTTTCAAAAATTTACTTAGGTCAGTTGGGGTTCAACAGATGAGGAACAAAAGGACTTAGAAATTTTGAGCTCGCCCTTTCTCCACGGGCCTAGGTGAGGCAGCCCTCACCCACCTCTTGCCTCTCCCCTCCTCCCTTCCCTTGACAATAAAAGACACCTGAATTCTAGACTCTTAAGATGGATTTGTGGGAGCTATAAGGCACCCCCATCATCTTCTTCTGGGCCTTCTCAATAAACTTTTCCTTACTCCAAACTCTAATGCATTGCATATTGGCCTTTCTTTTGAAGCGCGGCACGTGAATCCTGTGCCTGTAACAGGTGGGGCCAGTTAGAAGCAGGGATGGAGGCAATGTTATGTCATGCCAGAGGGGCTTCCTTACTCCGGAGGCTGGAGCTGCTAAGGACACAGGCCGAGACAACCCGGCTTTGGAGGTCGGCGTGGGCCCAGGAAGAGTGAGGAAGGGACCGGTCACTCCGGTGTTGTCAGCCACAGAGCGGTTGCCTGGACCTATTGGGAACCACGGTCTCTGTTCCCAGCAGCTGGGCCCGGGGGCCGGAGCGCTGTGAGGGGTTCTCTGTTGGTATAAGGGTAGTGCCTGACCAGGAGGATGTGGAAATGTTGACGGCGACAGTCAGGAAGAGGGTGGGGCAAAGGGAGAGAAGAAAGGGGGTGGGGAAAACTGGAGGGAGGGCCGAGAAAGGCCGGGCGAGCGGGTTTGCGCGGCAGTCCGTAGGGAGAAGGAACCAGCGTCTCCCACGGTGGCCTGGGGGGGGCGGGCGGGGGCCAGGCTGGGAGCGGAGGTGGCGAGCGAGCCGCAGCTCCCGGTGCCGGTGCCGGCTGCGCGGGAGAAGGCGGGCTCGAGGCGGCGGCCGGGCGAGGGCCTGGGTCCGGGCCGCCCCGAAGAGCACGGGAAGGAGACAGGAGGCCTTACGAAACCTCCCAAGCCCGTCCCAGCACTGAGGCTGGCGGCCCCAGAGCGGCCCGGCAGCCGCCCACCCCGTTCACAGAGGAGCCGGAGCCGAGCGTGTGAAGGGGAGCCGGGACCGCGCTGAGGCCAGAGCCGCGCCCCTCGGGGGACCCAGGCTCTGCCCGTGGGGAGGACACCAGTGAAGGTGCCACTTCCAGAAAGGGCGACCCTGGGAGCGGGCACTTCCGGGGCACACGTTTGGCCCCCGAGCGGGCCTGTCCTCTCCAGGGTCCGCAAAGGCGGGGCGCGCGCGGGTGCGCTCGGCAGAAGGTGCCCCGGCTCCCGGGCGGCCGGTGGAGGCGGCGGGGTGGGGCCTGGGGCTAGTGGCTCCGCATTGGACGTGAGGGTTGCTGGAGTTCTTGGATTGGCTGGGCTGAGGGGGGTGACCAGGGCGGGGCCGAGAGCCCTAAAGACGGGGAAGAGGCGCGGAGGCGCCGGTGAGATACATTCCTCCGCATCCTGGCCTGCGCGACCCTGGCGCCTGGGCTGAGCATCGGGTCTGAGGCCTGTAGGCGCAGGTGTGCTGCAGGAGAGGCAGCGCCAGGCCCCTCGGTTTCCCGGTCCTGAATCCAGGACTCTGCCTGCCCCAGCCTGTGGAACCATTGCCCTCCCACTAGAGGAACCAGATGAGTGTCCGCTCCTTCAGTCTGCCACCCCTTCTTGGGGGTAAGTTCCTCAGCAGGGACTTGACCCCTCTGAGTGCAGGACGTTGGAAGAACATAGGGTGACAGCAGTAGGTGGGACATGCGTTATTAACAATCAAAGCAGCCAAAAACTGGCTGGTCAGTGGCCACTTACATACGTTCAAACAAAAGCAACCTCATGCCAAATAGTGACCCTGTGCTACAATAATATAAGCAGGTTTTATAAGGGTGCGGTTGCGCAGTATGTATAGTGCTACTGCTGAGTCATTGCCCTCAAGCATGCCTAGGGCAAGGGGGCTTTTAACAGTAATACTGCTGTGTCCTTGCCTGCACGCATGTGCGGATGGTGAGTAGGCCTTGAACCTCTGACTATGGTCAGGGCCCCCACACCTCCTCTCACCAAAAACCTGTCCCCTTGTTAGAAAGAAGGTGAGCACGCAAACCAGGGATCCTGGCAGAACACAAAGGATCCTCGGGAGCCAGACAGCAAGGCAAATATCTACTGCAGAAGGGAATGGAGCCAACAGAGGCTGGGAGCACACACCGAGCAGGCAGTCTGCCTGGGTTTTTACCCCTGACACATGCTTTCTGTCTCTCACTTTTTAATACGTATATTATTGATTTCAGAGAGGGAGATAGAAATATCAGTGAGGAGAGAATCGTTGACTGTCTGCCTCCTGCATGTCCCCACTGGGTATCAGGCCCACAACACAAGCATGTGCCTTGACTGGAATTGAACCTTGGATCCTTCGGTCCGCAAGCCGATGTTCTATCCCTGAGCAAACTGGCTAGGGATGTCCCTCACTCTTGATTGGTCAGAGTTTAGGCTAACATTCTTGAACGATTGGATAATTTAAAGGAAAAAGGGAAGAGTTGACTTTTTCAGTGTTAATATGGCCGGTGCCTAAACCTTCTTTGACAGAAAAGATTACTTGTTTATTCTCACACCCTCTACCTTCATCTTTCCTTTTTAAAAAATCTCTTCCTGAGTCCAATGTTACATCACACTTACCTTTGTACAACCAGTGTTCAGCACAAAGACCCCAGCTTTTCAGTGTCTGGAGAGCAAGGAAGGCGGGCTAGGGGGCCACATGGCTACCCACAGGCCATGAGCGCTATGTTCATTCCCCAGAAATGTACTAGCACCTGCCATGTGCCAGACACTGTGATGGGTACCAGAGATAACGGGGAGCAAAACAGAAACGGTCACTTCTGTTACCCATTTTCACAACAAACTGTAGGATAAGCGGGGAGAGAGAGAATTTGAGACAACTAACATGTTATCCCCACACTGGAGATGTGAGCGATCAACCTTTGGCTTAAAGGGGTAAAGAGGTTTGCAGAAATGTGTTAGGGCTCAAGGTAAAATTGCCGTGATTATCAAAAAGAAAACTTGCCCCCTTGTCTTTCCTCTATAACAGGGAGCTGATTCAAGAAAGCCGTGTGGCCTGTGAACTGAGGGCCCAGGTTTGATTCCAGAAAGGGCACGCGCCCGGGTTGCAGGCTCTGTGCCCAGTAGGGGCATGCAGGAGGCAGCTGACCGGTGATTCTCTCTCGTCACTGAGGTCTCTCTCTCTTCTCCTTCCTCTCTGAAATCAATGAAAACATGTTGTTTAAAGAAGAAGAGAAAGCCGACGTGAAGCTGGTGGCTCGGTGGCTGGAATGCCATCCTGTGCACCAGAGGTGGTGTTTGATTCCTCAGGGCACACGCCAAGGTTAGGGGTTTGATTTCCAGTTAGGGCCTATATGGGAGGCAACCAATCAGTGTTGTTCTCCTACATCAATGTTTCTCTCCCCCCTCCCTCTTCTCTCTCTAAAAACATCAATAAAACATCCCAGCCAGTGTGGCTCGGCGGCTGAGCGTCAATCCCTGAGCCAGGAGGTCACGGTTCAATCCCCAGTCAGGGCACATGCCTGGGTTGTGGGCTCCATCCCCAGTAGGGATAATGCAGGACGTAAGCCAATCAATGATTCTTTCTCTTCATTGATAGGTATCCCTCCCCCAACTGGTGGGCGGAGTTATGATGTAATTGACATCTGCCTCAGAGACGTTGAGCCACCAATCAATCACATACCAGAGTGCCCTGTGTCCCACCCCTTCCCATTCTGCCCTGGGCCCAACCCCTGCCTGTTCCAGCCCTTAAAATGAGTCTCGGTGCGCCACGTGGCACCTTTTCTCCCGGACTGTTCTCCCAGGCAGTCCGGGAGGCGGTCCGGCTGGGTCCCCTCTTTTCCCCTTCCCCTGGCCCTAGTCACAGGGCGCGGCTCCCCCGGCTCGATTCCCCCCGAACCTGTGAACCCGCCCAGAGACCCCCAATAAAGCCTGATCAATTCGCTCCCTTATTCGGACTCCCTGCTTGCAGTTTCTCTCACAGCGGCGTAGAACCTTACACTATCCCTCTCTCTCTTTCCTTTCCTCTCTCTAAAAGTAAAAAAAAAAAAAAATCAATGAAACATATCCTCAGATGAGGATTTTTAGAAAAAGAAAGAAAACCAACATGTAAATGCCAGTCCACAGGTGAGTACTATTTGGGAAGAAGGGAAATAAATTAGTTGTTTGACTCTATCCAACAATAAAGCATAAGGTTTCCTTACAGGGCAAACTTCCTTTGAAATCTAGCCAGTTTGGCTCAGTGGATAGAGCTTCAGCCTGTGGACAGAAGGGTCCTAGAATCCATTCCAGTCAAGGGCACGTACCTTCATTGCAGGCTCCTCCCCGGCCCAGGCCCTGGTCGGGCGAGTGCAGGAGGCAACCAGTTGATGCCTTTCTCTCACTTTGATGTTTCTCTCTGTCTTTCCCTCTCTTTTCCACTCTCTCTGAAAATCAATGAAAAAAAAATTTGCCTCTGGTAAGGATTTAAATAAATACTCTGAACATATCAAGTTAACTGTTCCCTCAGGACAGTGCATCCAAGACCACTAGAGGGCAGCAGAGAAATGGAAATGCAAGAAGAACCTTGGTTATTTCCCACCTGCCCAGAGGGTGTGAGGAACCTAATTTAAAAAATGCCAATAATAGTTCACATTTATTGAGTGGTCAAAATCTGAGCTTCCCTGAACATATACCCCACATACCTCGAAGAGATGTGGCCAGAGAGAGGTGGCACCATCCCATCCCATCAGCACCTGCAACTGGACCCAGCCCTCCAATGCCCTTAGGTACCCACCACCATGCTGTACCCTTCCAACTGCTTCGGCCTCCTGGGCTCAGATGTGTGAAGTATGCTGCAACCCTCCCTTCCCTTGTCCAGTAGGCAGCCCACCTACTCCTGCCATTAGCCTGGCTCAGACCTTTTCTCTGAGGTCAAAAGTGTTCATCGTGCCCTAGCTGGCGAGCTCAGTTGATTAATGTCATTCCAATATGCAAAGATTACAGGTTCAATCCCCAGTCAGGGCACATGCAAGAATCAATCTCCCCCCACTTTCTTTCTTTGTAAAATCAATAAAGAAAAAAAAGGGACTGGAGAACCAAGATGACGGCATAGGTAAAACACCTATCTTGCCGTCATACTCAACAATTTTAATACTACAACTTAACGAAAGAACAAATACCTTCCAGAATCACCAAAAAGCTCGCTGAGAGAAAATTCCACAAATAAAAGTGAAGATAAGACACTGTGACTCGGAGGAGCGGCGGTGGACAGCGTTGAAAGATTTGCGCAGAGAGAGGTTTGGAGCGGGCGCCAGTGGAGAGGGCGGGCGGCTGAAAACCGGCCAGTTTTCTCGAACGGGGAGACAAAGACGTCCCACTGGACTGATTCTCCAGCTCTGGGCGAAGTCCAGAGAACCCACTATCATACGGGGTGAAAACTGGACAGTGGGAGGGCACGCCGAAGCTTGGGTGCTGCAGGGGTCTCCCGGCTTGTGGAGAAGGCAGCTTGCGCAAACAGCTCAGCTGTGTAACCGCGTAGAGAGCGCTCTGCGACTTGTCTCTCATTCAGAAAACCATCAGTCTGCTTTGTTTTACGACCCTGGGTGAGACATTGGGAGTGCAGAGTCATTTGGGGAGAATCTGAATTCCCCGGCAGCCAGTGGAGCTCCACACGGCTCTCTCTCAGAGGTGCTGGCAGCCATTGCCCCCGGCACAGAGTCCCTGGGGCCGCATAGGGTGGAGCTAACACTGTCTGCTTGGCCTGGAGACTCCACCCATCCAACCTGAGCACAGCTGAGCTTCACAGACAATTGGCCTGGAGGTCAACCCTCCAAGTGCTAACTTCAGCAAGACTGTGCAACCCATATCCACCTCAGGTAACTGGGGAGGCTGAGCCACTGTTCCTAGTAGGAAGTCTACCACACAAAGCTAATTGACCAACTCAGGGAAGCAGCCACCATGCAGAGACATGGAAAGAAATCAGAGGTGAAAGAAATGGAGGGAAAAAAACGACTGGACATGGAATTCAAAACCACGGTTATAGGGTTTTCCAAGAGGCTCCAACAAAAGGTAGAGGCCTATAAGGAAATAAGCCAGACCACAAAGGAAATGAATGAGTCCTACAAGGAAATGAATGAGACCCTCAAGGATATGAACGAGACCTGCAAGGAAATGATCAAGACCAAAGTGGAAATGAAGGAGACTCTCAAGGATATAAAGGAGACTCTCAAGGATATGAAAAAGGACCAACCAGAAATTAAGCATACACTGACTGAAATAAAAAATATTATACAAAGACCTAAAAGTGCTCTGGAGCACCCCAAGAACCAAGTTCGAGATTTGAACTACAAAGAGGTAAAATCCACTCAGCTGAAAAAGCAAAAAACCAAAAGAATCCAAAAAATTGAAGATAGTGTAAGGGGCCTCTGGGACAACCTCAAGCATACCAACATCCGAATTATAGGGGTGCCAGAAAAAGAGAGAGAGCAAGACAATGAAAACCTATTTGAAGAAATAATGACTGAAAACTTCTCCCACCTGGTGAAAGAAATTGACTTAGGAGTCCAAGAAGCGCACCGAACCCCAATATATAGGAACCCTAAGAGGACCACACCAAGGCACATCATAATTAAAATGCCAAGAGCAAAAGACAAAGAGAGAATATTAAAAGCAGCAAGAGAGAAACAGTTGGTTACCTATAAGGGAGCACCCATACGATTGTCAGCGGATTTCTCAACAGAAACGATGCAGGCCAGACAGGAGTGGCAAGAAATATTCAAAGTGATGAGTAGCAAGAATCTACAACCAAGATTACTCTATCCAGCAAAGCTATCATTCAGAATTGAAGGCCAGATAAAGTGCTTCGCAGATAAGAAAAAGCTAAAGGAGTTCATCACCACCAAACCAATATTATATGAAATGCTGAAAGATATTCTTTAAGAAGAGGACGAAGAAAAAGATAAAAGTGTAAATTAGGAACAACAAATACACATCTATCAACAAATGAATCTAAAAATCAAGTGAATTAATAAGCTGATGAACAGGATAAACTGGTGAATATAACAGAATCACGGACATAGAGAGGGAATGGACTGACAACTCTTGGGGAGAAAGGGGGTGTGGGAAGTGCAGCAAGAGACTGGACAAAAATCATGCAACAATGGGAGAGGACAGTGGAGGGGGGTGAGGGCGGAGGGTGGGATGGGTACCAGATGGAGGGGAACTATGGGGGGGGAGAAGGGAACAATGTAATTAATAAACTGAACAATAAAGATTTTTTTTTAAAAAAGGGACTAATCAGGAGTGGTGATTGCTGCTGAGAGGTTGAGATCCAATGGGGATTCAGAGGACACTGGTGAGCATCCTGTCCAGGTAAACCTGGAAAGGAGCTTTAGGCCAGAGCCCAGCCTTGTCTTGCTTTTCTTCCCAGTTTAATAACCAATAATGAGCTGCTGCTCCTGTGCAGGCACTATGCTGATAACACAAGTTGCAAGGAGACTGAAATTGCTCATGTGTCAACATGTGTGTGTATGTGTGCATGTTTCTATGTCAGATTTCTCAACCTTGACACTACTGATGTTTTAGCCTGGACAGTCTTTTGTGAGGGCTTATATTGTGCATTATAGATGTTTAAAAACACTCTTGACATTTACCCACTAGATGCCAGGCAGTAAATGTCTCCAGACATTGCCAAATGTCCCCTTCATTGAGAACCATTGTAAAAGCTGCAGGAACACCCTGGGCTAGTTGGACAGTAAGTTCATCAGTGTGCCCCTCTGTGAAGTGAATGGGCAGAGTGAATGGCTCTGTGTGTGTGACTGCTAAATGAGGCACTGGGTAGAAAGTGCTCAGACTCCCTCTCCTTTCTTACCCCTGATCTTCCCGGATTTTAAAAGATCGGTTACCCAAAGAGGGGTGTGCAACTTTTAAGAAAGATCATGAGAGGACCAATTCTCACCCAAAGTTCTAAGGGAGGGGGGCTTTAGGCACCCTTTCTGAGGCCAGCCCAGCTAGACAACCTTTCCGCTCCTCCTGCTGTGGCCAGGGTGCAGAAAGGTGGCACAATGCCCGGGGGAGGAAGCAACAGGACCTCCTCCAGCCCCAGTTCTCTGTGTGTCCTGCCCAGGCCGCCCATACAGGCTGACCCTCTGGCGCCCCCCATCCCGGGCTTGAGAAAGGTGGTTCCCCTCCACCCACAAATGTAGGCCCCAGCAGCGGCCTTATCTGAGCCCCAAGAGAGCTTGGAGGAGTGGGAAGGGCTGGAGCCAGGACTGGTGGCAGATGTTGGAAGCAAGTAAGCCCACTTCTTGAGGGAAAGCCCGTGTCCTTTCTCTCCAGCAGCCCTCTGTTGAGCACTGCTGTGTGCCAAGCTCAGCTGTAAGAGTCAAGGTCAGCAATGAATTCAGCAGTAAACTGAAAAAATGTTTAACAACCAACTCTGGGGTGCAGTGAAGGGCTCTGATCTATGGCACTTGCCCACTTCTGTGGGTCAGTATTTCTACCATGGCATGTATCAAGCCACTAATGTGATGTCTCTTAATACTGAGTTGGACTCTAGCTGGTTTGGCTCAGTAGATAGAGCATTGGGTAGAAAGTTTGATTCTGGCCAAGGGCACATGCCCAGATTACGGGCTCAATCCCCCGCAGTGGGATTGGCAGGAGGCAGCCAATCAATGATTCTCTCTCATCGTTGATTTTCTATATATATCTCTCTCTTCCTCTCTGAAATCAATAAAATATCCTATATAATTCAAGCCTAATATACTAAGTGTCTGGTCATCTGGGCGGCCATTCAACCAATCAGAGCATAATATGCTAATGATATACTAAGGCCACTCAACTGATTGCAATGACATACACTGACTTCACCAGGGGGCAGAAACTCTGACCAGTAGGTTATCTTGCTGCTGGGATCCGGCCAATTGGGACTGAGTGAGATGGGCTGGACATGCCCTGAAGCCCTCCTGCAGTCCCTCCCTAGCTGGCCAACCTCCTGTGTCCCTCAGCCTGGCCTGTGCCCCTCGCAATCTGGGCTGAGAAACCCTTCATCCCCCAAGTGCACAAATTTTATGCACCAGACCTCTAGTATCTACACTAATAAAAGAGAAACATGTGCTCTGACCAATTTGGCTCAGTGGATAGAACGTCAGCCTGCAGACTGAAGGGTTCCAGGTTCGATTCCAGTCAGGGGCATGTGCCTTGGTTATGGGCACATCCCCAGTGGGGGTGTGCAGGAGGCAGCTGATCAAAGTTTCTAACTCTTTATCCCTCTCCCTTCCTCTCTTTAAAAAATCAATAAAATATTTTTTTTAAAAGAGAGAGAGAGAGAAACATGCAAATTACCATCACTCCACTCAACAGCCAATCAGAGTGAGTATGCAAATTAACCTGAAAATATGGCGGCAGCTCCACCCACCTCACCCCCAGCCACTCCTGGCCTATGGGAGTCAGAGAACTCGGGCGCCAGTGCCCAAGGCTGCCTGCAGCCAGGGATATGAAGAAGCTGCTTGCCCCATAATTCCAGGCCACAGCCAGCCAGAGAAGTTGCCCACACTGCATCCCAGGGGAGATGGAGAAGCCACCCACCTGCGGTCCGGCGCCAGCACCTGTGGCTGGCTACAGCCTGGTAGATGGAGAAGCCACCCACCCCGCAGTCCTGGGCACCAGCCCCTGTGGCTGGCTGTGGCCCAGGAGACGGAGAAGCCACCCACCCCGTGGTCCCGGGTGCCAGCACTTGTGACTGCAGCCCAGGCGAAGCCAACTGCCCACCATCCCCTGCAGCTACAACTGGCCTGGGTGCCTATGGCTGACCAGAGGAAGGGAAGCCCAGATCCTGGGTGCCTGTGGTCGGCTGGAGGAGGGAATCTTGGGTCCCAGATGTGGGGCCCAGGCAGAGGCAGAAGTGGTTAGGGCCAATCAAGCCAGCAGCGCAGCAGTTAGGGACAATCAGGCTGGCAGGCAAAAGCACTTAGGGGCAATCAGGCAGGCAGGTGAGCAGTTAGGATCCAGCAGTTCTGGATTGTGAGAGGGATGTCTGACTGCCTGTTATCCCCTGATGGGTCCCAGATTAGAGAGGGTGCAGGCCAGGCTGAGGGACACCCTTCCTCTCCCAGCCACCTTCCTATGCATAAATTTTGTGCACAGGCTACTAGTCCTATCTAATAAAAGAGTAATATGCAAAATGACCGCACCTTCGCTACACCCACAATCCATGCCCACAAGCTACGCCCATCAGCCAATCAGGAGCAAATATGCAAATAAACCCAACCAAGATGGCTGTGGCCACTGAGAGCAGGAGGAAGGCTTAGGTTTCCCCAGCAATGGAGGAAGCCAAGCTTTCTACCTGCCCTTGTCAGCCTAGGCCTCCACTCAATGCTACAAAGTTTCAATTATAGAAGATACATAATCCCAATAGAAATGGTGCCAGTCACGAAGCTGGAGAGAGCAGAGGCTAGGGTTTCCCCAGCAATAGGGGAAGCCAAGCTTTCCACCTGCCCTTGCCAGCCTAGGCCTCCACTTAAGGCTACAAAGTTTCAATTATAGAAGGTAAATAAACCCCCAACAGAAATGGCTGCTCCCACGGAGTGAGCACAAGGCTTGGCTCCACTCCAGCTACAAAGTTTCAATTGTAGAACATAAATAAATCTGAGATTCCAGGGCCTCCTCTTGGGTCGCTGGGGGGTGTGGCCAGCCTGCAAACCACCACAGGCCCCTCACCCAGGTCACCTCATGCCCTAAAGGAACCCCCACCATGATCCAGGACACCCTTCAGGGCAAACCAGCTGGCCCCTACCCATGCACCAGGCCTCTATCCTATCTAATAAAAGAGTAATTTACAGATTGACCATCACTCCAACACACAAGAGGACTGCCCCCATGTGGTCAAAGATACTGCCCCCATGTGGACACAAGATGGCCAGCAGGGGAGTACAGTTGGGGGTTATCAAGCCTGCAGGGGAGGGCAGTTAGGGGTAACCAGGCCGGCAAAGTAGGGAAGTTGGGGGCAAACAGGCTGGCAGGGGAGCAGTTAGACATCAATTAGGCTGGCAGGGACACGGTTAGGGGATGATCAGGCTGGCAGGCAGAAGCAGTTAAGGGCAATCAGGGAAGCAGGCAGGTGAGCAGTTTAGAGCAGCACTCCTGGATTGTGACAGGGATGTCTGACTGCCCATTTAGGCTCAATTCCACTGGGATTGGGCCTAAACAGGCAGCTGGACATCCCTGAGGAGTCCCAGATTGGAGAGGGTGGAGGCTCGGCTGAGGGACAACCCCCCACCTCCACCCTGCCTGTGCACAAATTTCATGCTCCAGGCCTCTAGTGTGTGTGTGTGTGTGTGTGTGTGTGTGTGTGTGTGTGTGTGTGTATATATATATGAGTTGGTTTGCACCATTATATAGTACATCTGTTACTACCAAACCTGATAGACATAAATAACCTTATAAACATAGATACAAAATAATTAGGAAGTGATGTATTTTTAGTGTCCATTGCCATTTTTAACAAAAAGTATTTAATTGTAAATTTATGTGATTTAATTGTTAACAATGACTGTGTTTAACAACCAGTTCACAAAATTCCTGCAAACTTAATCATCAGCTCTCACATGCCAGTACAAGCCGACTCCAGCTCCCCACAGGTAACTGAATGTGGTCCATGACCTCAAGATTACACTCTCTGAGGAAGACAGGCCTATTCATCGTGAGGTCATTAGTGGGGGACAGAGGGATGGAGAACCTGAGAATCAGGGAAGGCTTCCTGGAGGAGGTGGTGTCACAGAGATCAAGGAAGAATGAGAGTGTCCCAGATAGTAGATGGGGAATGTGCCAGGCTGGATGTGCCAGACTGAGGAAAAACCAGGAGAGGAGAAAACACTTAGCACTGACCAAATAAAAAGTGAGAGATTCAGTCTGTCTGAGGGGAAGGTTGGCTTCCAGTGCAGATTCTGCTGTCACTTGAGGCACTCTGTCCTTCTCAAGGTTTCTCTCTTGTCAAATTGGGTCTCCAAGCCTTTTGATGTTCTAGACCAGTGGTTCTCAGCCTTTCTAATGCTGTGACCCTTTAATACAGTTCCTCGTGTTGTGGTGACTCCCAACTACAAAATTATTTTTGTTGCTTCTTCATAACTAAATATCTGTGTTTTCTGATGGTCTTAGACTCTACAACAGTGGTTCTCAATCTGTGGGTCATGACCCACAGATTGAGAACCACTAGCAGGGTCTCCTGAGACCATTGGAAACCCCAGCTATTTACATTACGATTCATAACAGCAGCAAAATTACAGTTATGAAGTAGCAATAAAAATAAGTTTATGGTTGGGGGTCACCACAACATGGGGAACTGTATTAAAGGGTCGTGGCATTAGAAAGGTTGAGAACCATTGCCCTAGAGCTATTTCTTCCTGTGAACATGCTGGGCCTGATATTCATTGCTCCTCTCCTGAGCAGCTGTCTGACCTCCTGAACCTTGTCTGATTCCTCAACTCTGCCAGTGTGTGAAAGGCCCCTGATTTGCGGCTCCCTGGGACTTCTCTCTGTACACACGCTCTGGGTGCCTGCATCCAGCCCCACAGCGCTGGGCTCTTTGTTTTAATCTTTATTGTTCAGTTTATTAATTACATTGTTCCCCCTTTTTTATCCCCCTATAAATCCCCTCCAACCTGTACCCATCCCACCCTCCCCCCTCCCCTCCCCCTCACACTGTCCTCTCCCATTGTGGCAAGATTTTTGTTCAGTCTCTTGCTGCACTTCCCACACCCCTTTTCTCCCCAAGAATTGTCAGTCCATTCCCTCTCTATGTCCATGATTCTGTTATATTCACCAGTCTATCCTGTTCATCAGATTATTAATTCACTTGATTTTTAGATTCATTTGTTGATAGATGTGTATTTGTTGTTCATAATTTACACTTTTATCTTTTTCTTCTTCCTCTTCTTAAAGAATATCTTTCAGCATTTCATATAATATTGGTTTGGTGGTGATAAACTCCTTTAGCTTTTTCTTATCTTTTCTTATTCTTTATCTGATCTTCAATTCTGAATGATAGCTTTGCTGGATAGAGTAATTTTGGTTGTAGAGTCTTGCTATTCATCACTTTGAATATTTCTTGCCACTCCCATCTGGCCTGCATCGTTTCTATTGAGAAATCCGCTGACAATCGTATGGGTGCACCCTTATAGGTAACTAACTGTTTTTCTCTTGCTGCTTTTAATATTCTTTCTTTATCTTTTGCTCTTGGCATTTTAATTATGATGTGTCTTGGTGTGGTCCTCTTTAGACTCCTATATTTTGGGGTTCTGTGTACTTCTTGGACTTTTAAGTCAATATCTTTCACCAGGTGGGAGAAGTTTTCAGTCATTATTTCTTCAAATAGGTTTTCATTGTCTTGTTCTCTCTCTTTTTCTGGCACCCCTATAATTCGGATGTTGGTATGCTTGAGGTTGTCCCAGAGGCCCCTTACACTATCTTCAATTATCTGGATTCTTTTTGTTTCTTGCCTTTCCAGCCGAGTGGATTTTGCTTCTTTGTATTTCAAATCTTTGACTTGGTTCTTGCAGCCCTCTGGACTGCTTTTAGGACTTTGTGTAATATTTTTTTATTTCAGTCAGTGAATGCTTGATTTCTAGTTGATTCTTTTTCATATCCTTAGGGGTCTTATTCATATCCTCATAGGTCGTGTTCATTTCTTTGTAGGTCTCATTCATTTCCTTGTATGTCTCATTCATTTCCTTGTGGGGCTCATTCATTTCCTCATAGGTCTTGTTCATTTCCTCATTGGTCTTGTTCATTTACTCATAGGTCTTGTTCATTTCTTCATAGTTCTCATTGTAAAACAAAGCAGTCCAGTGTTCTCCCAAACCAGGGAGCAAGTCGCGTCTGTGCTGTCGTGCACTTTACGCGCAAATGTTCCAAGCTACGCGTAGGGTGCATACCCCGGACCTCGGACCTCGCCTGGCACTGGGGAATCTGTGCAGTGGGACATCTCCGTCCTCCCCATTGGATAAATCCAGCCGGGGTTGCTGCTGCCAGCCCTACAGCCTGAGTCCGCCCCAAGGCTCTGAACCTCTCTCCGTGCATATCTTCAAGGCTGCGCTCCGCTGCTCTTCTGAGTCTCAGTGTCCCACCTTTACTTTTATTTGTGGAATTTTCACTCAGCCAGCTACCCGGTGATTCTGGATGATGTTTGTTTTGTTGTTATGTTGTAGTTTTGGAATTGTTGTGTGGAGCAGCACAATAGGTGTTTACCTATGCCTCCATCTTGGTTCTCCCCCAGCACTGGGCTCTTAACTCCCAGGTGGCTCCACCCCTGAGCCCAGCCCTTTGCCTCCTAGTAGCCTCAGGCCTGCACTCACACTATACCCAAACCTGCCCACCAGCTTCCTCAGCCCTATCCCTCTTCGGTCAGTCTTTAAAGCCTCAACCTCCAGCACCTCCTTGTCCTTCTCCCAAGTGTATTTAAACCCCATCTCTCTTAACCAACGCCCTCATCCCTGCCCCACTCAGGCCACTATCCTCTGTCACCTAGACCCCTACAGTGCCCCCTAGCTGGTCTTCCCACTCCTAGGGTTGTGTGTGAACAGTATGGTTACTGAGAAATTCAGAATGGCCAATAGTAGATGAGGGCAAGGGGATAAAACGAGGCAGAAAGAGGCATGGGGGCCAGGGCCCTGATCAATTTTATATCTTAAATGATGCCCAGGGCATGTCCTACCTTCTCTTCTGCAGAAGCTGAGAGCCTGCCCAGCACCCCCCCTCTCCTCTCCCGGGTGCTGGAGGCATGACTTCAGCCCCACCAACCATCATGTATACTTTTGTACCAATAGGTAAAGGAGCTCTCCTCTCCTCTCACCAGACTACAGTCCTCTCTCACTGCGGGGGGCCAGGACTGGGCAACAGGGTCTGATCTGAAGTGCAACCCAGCCAGTGAGTGGCAGGGCCCTGCATGCAGTGGCCTGGGGAGAGTGGCCTCAGGGACCAGACACGGCAGCCTTCCAGAACACCGCCCTTCTGACACAGGGCCCCCACCTACAAGCTCTTTCACAAACATACTATTAGCTTGTTTAAGCCTCATAACGGCTCTGGGAGTTGGGTGTCACTATTCATTTTACTGTGGACAAACTGAATTTTATGGTCCCATTAGATGCCCATCAGGAGTCTGCTCAGAACCAGCAGGGCCAGCCAGGCCCAGAACAGAACAGAGGCCAAGTGTTGAGGGCCTGTGGGCAGGAGAGGAATCACAGAGGGGCGGAGGGATGGGTGTGCCTTTAGTGAGGGCTCCCACAGTGGGGTGCGCCAGATACTGAGGGGAGAGAGGTTGGGCAGGGTCCGGAGAACAGGGATAGGATGAGAGATAGGTTGAGAGCAAGCTTTAAACCTGAGATCTGTTCTTTCAAAAGAAGCCAGAGGTGACCTCTGAAAATGGTTTGATATTCACATAATCCAGAAAAACCTCACAAAATGAGACCTGGCCAGTGTTGCTCAGTGGTTGGAGTGTCGGCCCCTGAACTGAAAGGTCACAGGTCAATTTCTGGTCAAGGGCACGCATTTGAGTTGCAGGCTCGATCCCCAACCTTAGTTGGGTGCATGCAGGAGGCAACCAATCAATGTGTCTCTCTCATATCAATGTTTCTCTGCCTCTCACCCACCCTCTCTTTATTCCATTCTCTCTAGAAGTATTGTTGGGTGAGTATTTACAAACAAACAAAGAGAGAGAGAGAGAGAGAGAGAGAGAGAGAGAGAGAGAGAGAGATTCAAATCTCCGTATTCACTTTAAGAACACTCATGAAACTGCCCAGGCCACCAAGGATATGCATATCAAAAAGCCACCAAGTGTCTGAACGATGTCACTTTACAGAAGCAATATGTGCCATTTTGCTGTCACTGTGGTGCAGTTGGTAGGTGTGCCCAGGACAAACATGGGGCTGGACACCGAGTGAGTGGCCCACATAAAGTGCTGGATTTCTGCTGCACACACTTAAAAACGCAGAGAGTGATGCTGAACTTCAAGGTTTAGATGTGGATTCTCTGGTCATTGAGCACATCCAGGTGAACAAAGCTCCCAGGATGGCATGGAACTTAAGCGTTCGTGGGCAGAACCCACACTCGAGCTCTCCTGGCCACACTCGAGCTCTCCTGGCCACACTGACATGATCCTCCCTGCGATGGAGCAGGAGGTGGCCCAACAGAAAAAGATATCCCAAAAGAAACTGAAGAAAAATTGTGGCCCTGGAGTAAATTCGGCATGAAGTGAATACTAATAAAAGTAAAAGTGGGGGGAAATCTGAGGTCTGAAGGAAGTCTCCCTGAGTCACCCTGTTTATTGTACAGATGGGGAAACTGAGGTCCCGACAGGAACAGAAATTTGCCCAAGATCACTCACTCAGTCTGCCAGAGGCCAAGCTGCGACCTCCCCTAAGGGAGGTTTAAGACAGCAGCGGAGAGATCCAACCCCTCTCCCAGCAGCTTAACCTCCACTCTCATTGTGTCCTGAACTAGACAGGGGCTTGATGGGAGGAGGGCCAAGCAGAGGCTGGGCCCCAGAGTGTCCCCAGCCTGGCCTTGGGGAGAAACAAGGACCCAGTCCCTGTGGGGGCCCCAGGGGCTCACAACAGACTGACTGATGTTGGGCACAGGATGAGACTTCTGTTCCCCGAGCTTCTCTGGGTGGCCACATGGGGCAGTGCCGTCCCAGGAGTGAAAGCTCTCACCAGTAAGACTCCCTAGGTCAGTGATGGGTGTGTCAAAATTCGCCAAAAAACCGAGCATAACTCAGGTGGTATGTCACTTTGAGAAAAAAAAACATAATTTTGAGATATTTATAGTTTAAATAACAAAAATGTATATTTGTAATATATAACTGTATTTAATAAATCAAAAACTAATTATTTAACTTACCTGCTTAGTGACTTCTTTGTTCATCTGTCACTTGGTTTCTTTTGGTCTTGATATTATTTAACTTGTGTGGGGTCCTGTGAACTAAGATAAGTGAGGGGGAGGGGAAATTCTTTAACTAATCTGCCTATTAGTGACTTTTTGTTGCTAAATTTCATTGGCTAAACCTTCAACTGAAGGTTGGTATTTTGTACACTTCAAGCCCAAGCAAGCGCTACTAACTTCATCTGTCAACCTGTTTCTTTTGTTGGTTTTGATATTTTTTAATGGTGAGAATAAGGTCTCACAAAAGTACGTAGAGGTAAAAAATTGTGAGTAAAGCCATTGCTATATTTTTCAGGGTGCTAAAAGTGTCTGGTAATCGGTTCCAGGCACTCCAAATTTCCTGTTCGTAGTGGCACTCCTCTTGATTCTCCAATTGGCACCTTTCCAGATTCTCAAGCTTTGACCTCAAGTCGACAAACACCTGAGCCCAGATGCTGTCTTGAAATTCTGCAAGTTGCATCTCCAAGTCATCAATTTGCATCCATTGGAAACCATTTAATTCCAAACTACTGTAGACTACTACATCAGGATACTTAATTATTTTTATGGTCTGTTCTAGGCTTCTAAATTGATTAAATCTATCACTGAAATGGGCAAGTAACGAGTCTAAAACATGCTGGTACTTTATATGCAAGGGTTCCATTTCATTTTGTACAGCTGCACTAGCCTTCTCAAAATACTTTGTTACTCGAGGAAAATAATTGTAAGTTTTAGTTTCTATATCTGGCTTGAAAATTTTAAGTTTACTTTCAAAAGCTTTTCTGTATCCAAACATAATGTCAATACTTTTGCCAAAACCTTGTAACTTCCTGATGTACTTGTTGGCACTGATACTTTTATCAACTCTTCTCTCATTGTGAGACCATCAGACTATTGACCAATAATGGCCAACTGAGCATGTGATGTGACATCAGTAGTTTCATCAAGAAAGATAGAAAAATATTTACAATTAGTTATGTCTCTCTTTAACTAATGTTGTACGTTTGTGTTCAGTCTTTTAAGATATTTCTACTGAGTGCTAACTCAGATATTCTCTTAATAATTATATCTTTAGTCTGCATATCGTGAAACAGAACTGGTGCACATCTTAGGAGGGTTTCTTTCATAAATTCTCCCTCACTGAGTGCTATTGCATGGCCAGGTGCAGTAGCCAAGGATGAAACATTGGCTGTAGTGTAGGGTAACACTCTGTGCCGGAGGTCTGTAAGCCAAAACAACAGAACTCTGGCACAGAGCCTCTAGTTCTGGGACTTCCAGTTAGGCTGTTAGGGCCCCCAGAGATGCATCCCCCACGGCATTCAGCTGCTTCCTGCTCCACCAGCCGGAAGTGAGATTAAAGATCCCCTAACAGCCTAACTGGAAGTCCCAGAACTAGAGGCTCTGTGCCAGAGTTCTGTTGTTTTGGCCTCCAGACCTCCGGCACAGAGTGTTACCCTACACTACAGCAAATGTTTCATCCTTGGCTACTGCACCTGGCCGTTCAGTAACTGAGGATGAAACGTCCTTCTCAACATGTGGCCCCATGCTTCTCTGTGTTCAACCGCGTGCAGCCTCGTGTCATACGTTCGCATCATGGCCCTAGGTCCTACCCAAGGCCTCAGGGCAGGTGTGAGGGGGGGAATACTCAAGGTCTGGGGGAAAGGCAGAAGTGATTTCCAGTGGGAGTGGGGCAGGGGGGGGACACACAGGGCTGAACATCAGGACTCCATCACCTGAGCCCTGGAGGAAAATAAACTCTTACCCCCCACCCCTTACATGCCCACCAGCTTAAAGAACATTTTGGAAATGCACCCAGCTCCACCCAACCTCTGCTCTCTGGAAAAGACCATGCGGCCCAGGCCACAGGCCTGCACATAAAGTTGTCTTGAAGAGAGGCTAGACCTAAGGAGGAACTTTGTGAGGTCTCCACACTGTGTGTCCCTGGTGGATTCTAGGACTGTTCTTTTACCAAAATCCTACCCTAGGAGGTAAGGAGGGTGGTCAAGCTGCATGGGGCTGGGTATTTCTGCTGCTGTCTCCGACCTCCCCGGGGTGAGAGAGGAGGATGGGATCCTGGTACAGGGCAGTTAGCCTCCCCAGGTGAGGGGTCTTCATGTCAGGAAAACCCACTGGTGAGGTTTTCTAGTCTTTTAGAATCTGATTGCAGCAAGAATCCCTGCTCTGACTGGGAGCTCACTATTTTCCGAGCCTCTCTTCAATGTCTCAGAGGTCCAACTTCTAGGGGCAGGAATTCCAGAGCAGGAGACAATGTAAGACCAGGCCTTGAGGATATTGGGGGCCCTCAGCCCAGAGAGAACCCACAGTCCTGCCTGCCCCAAGATTTAAAATGCCCAGGAGGCTGGAGGTTCTCATGCAGGTGTGCTGTGCCCTGGTTCTCAGCACTCCATCTGGTGTTCCCCAAGAGGTCAGATGGTCTCCGCTTTCATCACCCTCCTCAGGTTCCCATTGATGTTAGCATATAATAAAGTCCAGGCACTGTCTGTAGGACTGCCGCCTGTAAGGGCCACTTGTCCCCATTAGCCTTTTCAGTTCTCACAACTCCCTCCTCCCCCAGAGAGCAGACAGCAAGGGGCAAGGGGGCTGGGGAGTCACATCAGGTTCCCTGGACACAGGGGCAAAGTAAATGGAGATGGAAACACAGGTGAGGGGAGGTGCAGCATCCTGGCAGGATCCAGCTTATACTGCCAGAGAGGCTGGTGATTCATAGGGGACGTTTCCTCTCAGAAGTGAAATCAGACAGGGACTCTAGCTGGTTTGGCTCAGTGGATAGAGCATCGGCCTGAAGAGTCTCAGGTTCAATTCCTGTCAAGAGCTTATGCTGGGGTTATAGGCTCAATCCCCATTGGGGAGCATGTAAGGAGGCAGCTGGTCAATGATTTTCTTTCATCATTGATGTTTCTATCTCTCTCTTCCTCTCTTTCCTGAAATCAATAAGAATGGGTTTTTTGCCCTAACTGGTTTGGCTCAGTGGATAGAGTGTTGCCCTGCAGACTCAAAGGTCACAGGTTTAGATTCCAGTCAAGGGCATGTGCCTTGGTTGAGGGCACTTCCCTAGTAGGGGATGTGCAGGAGGCAGCTGGTAGATGTTTCTCTCTCATTGATGTTTCTAACTCTCTCCCTCTCCCTTTATCTCTGCACAAAAAAAAAATCAGTAAAATATCTTTTTTTTTTAAAGAATGGGGTTTTTTGTTTTGTTTTTTAAGAAATCACACAGGGAAGCATGGAAGGAAGGAACATCTGTCCCACAGCCTTTGTCTTCCCAGGTGTACTTACAGGTCAGCGTTTTGAGGGTCAGTGTGACACCCTCCTGCTGTCTTCTGCTGACATCTGAGTCCAGCCATGTCCAGTGCTCTTGACTTTACCGCCTGACACCCTCTCTGTCCCACAGGCACCGTCACCTCTGGCCTGACCACAGTGAGTTTCTTCACATTGAAATCTCTCCCCACCCCTAGTCCCAGGGCTTTCTTCACACTAAAGGTAAAAGCAGACCTTCTGGTGCCCCCATCTCCACTCCAACCACCCCAGCTCTTCTTCAGCCCTTGTATGCACCTGCTCACCACCATCTTTGCTCCTCTGCACCCTCTTTGCTTCTCGCAACCCACAGGTTGAGAACTATTAGCAGGGTCGGCTAAGACCACAAAAAACACAGATATTTACATTATGACTCATAACAGTAACAAGATTACAGTTATGAGGTAGCAACAAAAGTAAGTTTATGGTTGGGGTCACCACAACATGAGGAACTGTGTTAAAGGGGGGCAGCATTAGAAAGGTTGAGAACCACTGGCTTAGAGAGCACTTACTCATCCTTTAGGTTTCAACCCATGTCACCTCCTCCAGAAAGCCTTCCCTGACCTTTCAACTAAGTCAAATTCCCCATTACACACGCCCCTAGCACCATACATGATTCTTTGTAGCCCTTGTCAGAGTTGCATGAGGTTTTTGTTGGGTGCTTAGTAATGAGTGCCTGCTTCCCCCACTGGATTGAAACTGGATCTAATTTGCCCTATATTATCTCTGCAACATGTGGCATAGTACCTGGCACATAGTAGGTGCTTAGTAAACATGCACTGAGTGAATGGACTTCCCCTCAGCTGGATGTCCCACTGCCCTTGGGAACCCCAGCCCTCTTTCCGAGAAAACCTCCCGACTGCAGAGCTCCTAGCTGAGGACCAGGTGAGGGCCCAGCACAGTCCTCTGTTCTGTGAGCTGAGAATCCGGGGATCTGGTCCAGGTACCCCGGCAGGTGCTGGGTCCCAGGGCTCAGCGCAGGTGAGGGAGGGGTTCGTGGTGTTCCAGCTCAGGGTGAGTCTCAGTGTCACACACTGACTCACCGCATTTCCCTGACAGAACAGCCCAGCTGCATCCGATGGGAAGAACCTCCCTCCCCTGGGGAGGGCTCAGGAAGCAGTCCAGCCAGCTAGATGTCCCTCTGAGTCTGCAGCCCTTCTCCTCTTACCCCTAACCTGTTCCCCAGCTCCACAAGCCCCACTCCTCTCTGTGAGCCCTCTTGACTGCAGTCCCTGCTAATGGTTGGACTTTCCAATAGAAAGTGGGCAGCCTGCCCCCAGACTCCAAGATCAAGGCCAGACTCAGGACCCCTTTAGGTTCCCAAACAGGCGCCAGGGATAGCCAGCCTCAGCGACACCAATTGCTCTGACCTAGTGACTCAGAGGAAGCCAGCCCTCCAGAACCCACCCTCCACCCGCGATGGGAAGAGAGCTTCTTCCTGAGTTTGCATCTGGCCACCTTTTTAGACTCAGGCCTATGGTCCTCAGAGACTGTCCAGTCTCCAGCTGGAATCAGGTGCATAGAGAGGTCAGGGTCCAACCCAAGTCCACACAGCAAGGCTGTGACAGCGCCACATCGAGAATCCAGGCGACGGCTCGTTTACGGCTCTCCCTGCACTGTAATAAATGTGGCTATTTTTAGGAAACTAATTAGCAAGTCAAATGTGACTCCTGCTAATAATAATACCACCTTTCTGCTTTTTAGCCTCCTCATTACCTTATTTGATCCTGCAATAGCCAGGTAGTCCAGTAGTGAAGTAGGAGGTGTGGTCCACAAAAAGGAAGTGACTAGTCCTCCAGCCCAGCCCACCAGCGGACTCAGTGATGCTCCAGAGGAATGCAGTGTCCCAGAGGCTCCCCTCCCCAGAGCCTAGCTTACACCTCTCACTCAGTTTGCCTGCTCTCCTCAGAGGATCCCCTACCCCACCCACCCACCTAGAGTAAGCCTCTGGCCCCTCCCTGCCCCTGGTAGCTCCTGAGCCTCAGGCAACCCTGAGGCCTGGTATCTGCTGGTGGTTTTCCTTGAAGGTCTCCAGGATGTGCCAAGATAGTTAAGGGCAAGGAGGCATGGTGGCCTAGTTTGAGCCGTCTCTCAACTTGAAACCCCAGTTAGAATGGAGGACAACTTCTTCCCAGGAGGGGCCTGGGTCATAACCAGTCCCTAATCCTGCAGCCCCATCTCCTGCTCCCTAGCTTCCTCACCCCCTTTTCCCCCCTTACCCCCCCAACCCTGCCTCCCGCAGAAGCTCCTGGGATATCCTATGGCACCGACAGGGCTGGATAGACACAAACATAAGGTCAGATCCTGGATTGCTTCCTGAGCCCTCCCCAGAGGAGGGAGGTGCTTCCCATCGGATGCAGCTGAGCTGTTCTGTCAGGGAAATGCGGTGAGTCAGTGTGTGACACTGAGACTCACCCTGAGCTGGAGCACCACGAACCCCTCCCCCACCTGCGCTGAGCCCTGGGACCCAGCACCTGCCGGGGTACCTGGACCAGATCCCCGGATTCTCAGCTCACAGAACAGAGGACTGTGCTGGGCCCTCACCTGGTCCTCAGCTAGGAGCTCTGCAGTCGGGAGGTTTTCTCGGAAAGGGGGCTGGGGTTCCCGAGGGCAGTGAGGCAGGAGGATGGCAGGGAGACCGGGACATCGCAGGTATAAAGGTGTGGAAGAGAGGAGGCCTCAGTGGTTGCCATTCAGGCCAGAGTGCCCTGGCCCATGTCACATCTCGTCCAGGTAGGCTGGCCCACAGGAGAAGAATTTGGACACATGGTTTACCATAGGTTTGGCCTGAGTGTTAACTGTCCTGGGCACTGCCCCCATCCTGAACTCTTTTTACTAACTGACAGGTTGGGCTACTGGTCCCTGAGGCCAGCTGGGGAGGGGCAGCTTGCCAGGAGGGAGGTGAGGGATATCCAATGAAAAATGAAAAAAGACCATCCAGGGTGGCCCCGCTGCCCAGAGGGTGACAGGTGCTCTCCCTCCTGTACCTGGCAGGATGAGGTTGGCACCTCCTCACTGGGTCCCAGACCTGGTCCCCACCAACAAGGAGCCCGTCCCCATGGGAGCTGTGTTGGCACAGGACACTGGAAGGACGTATAAAATAGACTCTCTCTGGGTGTTCAGTCCAGAGTGTTCCTGATCACTCTAAGGCCTTCATAGCTGAAGTTTGGGGCATGCTGCAGCCTTGCTGGAACACTCCCCTCCCTCCCGCACACACACCCACCCCCTCGCCCAGGGCCCGGGCCTTTCTCTCCCAATGAAAAGGCTTCTGAGTTTCCTTTTGACCCTGATAACAGAGTCTGCTCACTACCCCTACCTTCCCTTGCCCTCTCCACCCCACACTCTCTAAGTTGGTAACAAGGGAGCCCAGAAAGACACCAGCACCAGTGGGAGAGGATATGTAGACCCTGGTAGCCTGTGGCAAATGTGCCCCCATGGGGGAGGTGCCCAGTAGCAGGACAGCTGCAGGAGCCCTGACTTGGGACTGTCACACAGCATTAGGGAAGAAACAGCTAGCTCCCAGTGAGGGTTGGGAGCCTGAGGGTTAGAAAGCTGTGGCTTTTCAGCTGAGTGAGCAAGAAACATTGGCTAAAGTGGAGTTGGTGCTCCACTTTCCTGGCAGAAGCTAGGAAGAGATGCCCACTGGCTGTAGGGCCCAGCACTGAGCAGTCCACAGAGGCAGACTGGACAGGGCAATATCAGGGTTTCGGAGAGGGGGGGGAGCAGATTGTTGTGGATACCTCCCCTCCTCCATGATAAAAGTGAGTCGTCCTGGTTAGGAAGAGGAAGGTTGGTGCTGGAGAGAAGCCCTGCTGTCCAGGGGAGGGAGGGGCAGCTCCCTAGACTGTGAGCTCAGCAAGGAATGCGGCCTGAGTCACCGTGGTCCAGTGGGGCTCAAGAACTGGGGTGTAAACAGGGAGGGGAGGCAGCATTCACTCTAGAACCAGATCCTGGCAGTACCTCCAAGGCATAGAACTTAGACCCAGGCAAAAAGTGGCCTTGTCCTGGATCCCCCATTGTAGAGGAACCCACTCTGGCCCTCCTCTGGCTTCAGCCTCCCTCTCACGGGGGGGAAGAGATGGGGGTGTAAAAAGTCTGAGCCAAGGAGACAAGCCTACCCAAATGCAGGACCCCAGAATTCCCTGCCACAAGGTCCAGAGCCCAGTTCCTCTGTCTGCCTGGGCCTTTCCCCTGGGTCTGTGGCTTGTGTGCATACCCAGGCTACAGTGTAACCAAGGGCAGCTGCTGCCAGCTATGTGAATGGACCATGACCAAATGGCCTGAGTTGGCCACATGGACTTCCCAAGATTGGAACTGGAGGAGGGGCTGGAGATGGCTCTGTGCTGCCACATTGTAGCACCGAATCCAGGAGGCCAAGCATTCTAAATGCAACCTGGCCTGCCAGGTTGTTGTGTAAGTAGATTTGTTAATGTAGGAGGCTAGTACATATTCTATTTTTTAAATATATTTTTATTGATTTCAGAGAGAGGAAGGGAGAAAGACATAGAAACATCAATGATGAACTCAAGTGAATAAAAAATCTGATGAACAGAATAAACTGGTGAATATAATAGAATCAGGGGCATAGGAAGGGAATGGACTGAAAATTCTCGGGGGGAAAGGGGTGTGGGAGGTGCAGGAAGAGACTGGACAAAAATAGTACACCCATGGATGAGGACAGTGGGAGGGAGGTAAGGGTAGAGGGTGGGGTAGGAACCAGGTGAAGGAGAGTTATGGGGGGGGAGGGAAGGAAAATTGTAATAATCTAAACAATAAAGATTTATTTAAAAATTTTAAAAAGAAACATCAGTGATGAGAGAGGATTATCAATCTGGTGCTTCCTGGACACCCAGGATGGAGCCTGCAACCTGACTGGGCACTGAACCAGGTTCATAGGTTGGTGTTGAACCACTGAGCCGCCCCAGCCAGTCTAGAACATATTCCATTTAGCCTTTTACTTGCTTGGTTTATAGCCTTTAAATATCTACACATATGTTATGTGAGCCTCATTTGTACTTCTGCCCTGACCTCCACAAATGCTGGGGTAAGCCTCTCAGAGCACCTGATGGCACAGGCCGGACACCTGTCTTCACAAGTGCTGCCTCATTCTTGCTCTAAAGCTCGTGGCCTCCTTCTGTGAGGTCCTGGAAAGAATGTAAATGCCAAAACTCCCAGATGAACCGTCAGCACCCAGACGCAGTCCTAAAGCTCCAGTCCCCAGTTCTTTTCGGAGCTGGCCTCCTCGGCACTAAGGGGCTCACAATCAGGGTGGTCCCAGGAGGCTGGGCGCCTGAGGGAAAGAAAGTAGTACTTACTGCACACCAGGCTCTAACAGGCTCCACAGCCCTCAGTAACCCTCTGGGGAGGCCTGATTTGTAGGTTCACAGGACTTGCCCAAGGTCACACAGGCAGCCAAGAACCTGCGTTCTTTGCACTTGAGCAGTCAGAGAGAAGTGTGGGGCATTTGTGGGGAACTGAGTAGAAACAGAGAGCGGATCTGTGGGTCACCACTGGGGATCCAGGTGCAGCCACTATGCGTGGACCTCATGCTCTGGCCACCAGCCCCATCAGTAAATTGAGGGGTATCTGTGAAGCCAGTAGTGGACCAAGTCCCCCCTTCTATCCTCTCTCAGACCCAGAGTGCCTGTCACCAGAGATGGAGGAACTTTCATCCATGAGAGCCACAGAAGCCCCAGACATCCATGAAATGAGCACTCAAGATAGCAGGGAAGAATAGAAATTTACCTGGCCACATGGGTGCCTGGCTGGCCATGTGCAGGAGACAGATAATCCATGGCCAGACCTCTCCATACTCGGCTCACACAGGGGCCTCACTAGACTTACCACACAGTGCACCCTTGGGTGTCACTGCACCTCCTATGCATGACCTCAGGTTCCCCATCTGGGGACAACAGTGTCCTCTCTGTGAGGCTTTATGAGGATAACACCAGATGGGCACCAGCTCAGGACTGGCACTGCTCACACACCGTATGTTAGTACGTGTGGAGGGGAGCAAGTGTGGGGAGAGCTATCAACAAAGATTAATTCCTCTTTCTGAAGGTAACAAAATCAGTTCCTGTTTTCAGAAAAGAGGAAATAGGTGGGTTCCTGAGAAATGATAAGCCAGAGGGGAAGATCCATCCCCAGGCAAGTGTCTAGCTCTGATGATTCAATAAACGAGGTCCAGGTAGGCCCAGAAAGGAACAGGTGACCAGATACAAGCTAGTAAACCCAGCACCTGTCTGCTAAAGTCCTTTTGGCCCCAGCCCCACCTCCAGGCATCCATTCTTTCCTGGGACTTTTGGCCCAGAACCTGGGGAGGGTGCTAAGTGCCAGCAGGCATCGCTGGTCAGGTCACACTCAAGAAAACTCTACCCCTCAGCACTCACGCCTGCCGAGCAGCACCCACCCGCCCCTACTTGGCTGGCTGGTCTCTCCCAGATACCACATGGCTTCCCTACCTCCCTGTCTTTACCCAGACTGCCTCTGGCCCTGCCCACTCTCCTCCCACATCTGTGTCTGCACAGTTGTCCCATTCAAAAACCCTTCTGTGTGGGGGGTCCTCTGAGAGCAGCCAGGTTTAAACCTGAAGGCAGGACCAGGCTGGGAAAGGGACTTACACCTTCACTTCAGAAAAGTATTTCAAAAGATCCCCTGGCTTAAATGGGTTTCCTTTATGGTCTTCCCACCACAGTGGAAACAAACATCAGATTCTGTAAGCTCTGACCACATTCCCCTCCCACAGTCTCCTCTCCTCAGGATTCAGGGCTCAGGACTCGGGAGCAGAGTGGAGCAAGAGGTGGTCAGTCACCTCAGCGTTGTTCCAGCAAGGCCCAGAGAAGATGACATTCATCCTGTCTCACGTGAACCAACCTCCTCGACCTTCTGTTGCTGCCTCTTAGCATCAAACCCTTTTTCATGTCTTTGTAGCCTTTAGGAACCTCTCAGAGCCCCCCACCCCACCTCCAGCCTCTGCCCAGCCGGGTAAGGAAAGCAATTCCCTCATGGGGTTTGGAGTTGTTGCAAAGTTTAATGAGACAATGTACATAAAGCACAGTTTACATGTGGTTTTTGCTTTACTGATGCCAGATTTTGGGCCAGGTAGAGCCAATCAACACCTGCTGAACACTGTTACTTGGGTCCTGGTAGTTTTCAGTTTTTTCTCTGAGTCCAGGGGTCCCCCAAAGCTGGTCTACATCTCACTACCCTGGCACCTTTCCTTCTTTCTAATTACCGAACTCCCCAGTCTCCTAAGCTTCCAACCTGGCCAGAAGGGCATGAGCTGCTCTCTGCTCTTCACAAACTCACACTTGCTTTTCTGTTGTTGTTGTGTTTTTTTAAGTGAAAGGCATCTCACAAAAAGGAGAAAGTATTTTATTTTATTTTATTTTATTTTATTTTATTTTATAATATGTCTTTATTGATTTCAGAAAGGAAAGGAGAGTGAGAGAAACATCAATGATGAGACAGAATCGTTGATTAGCTGCTCAACTTCTACTGGGGGTCGGGCCTGCAGCCAGGCATGTGCCCTTTGGCTGGAATCGAACCAGGGGCGCTTCAGTCCGTAGGCCAATACTTTATCCACTGAACCAAACCAGCTAGAGCTCACACTTACGTTTTAATTTGACAAAAATCTCAGGGCTTTATGGACGTTCATACATAGAAAGCATCTATATTTTTCACTGTTGTGTAGTATTCCATCATGTGAACCTACCACAGTCTAAACCAGTTCCAATCTTGTGAATCATCTTGTGTATACAGGTGTACAAGTAGGGTTACAGCTGTGAGTGACATTCTTCTGAGTTAGCAAAGCTATTGTATTAATCATTAACTCATGTGCCTTTTTCAATACAAACAACTGTAAACATACTTTTGCCCACTCCAAATGCATGCAGGTGCTGCTGTAGGACAGACTCCAAAAGTGGGATAGCAAGGTGTAAGGTGCCTCTTTCCCACAGCCTTACCAATCTCGTGTGTTTCCCAGCAGAGTCTGGATCTGGACCCAGGGCTGGGTAACTCCAAATTCATACCCTCCCCTCTGTACCAACCTACATCCCTCAAAAGTAGGGCCTGAGCCATGGAGGGACCGAGGGCAGCCGATGGAGTCAGCCCAGGCTATACCACTGCTCACGTGGCCACCAGCCCCTGCCTGGCCCTCACAGAGGCAGAGCTGATTCGGCCGCCATCAGCCACAGGGTGGCGCTGTCCATGCCAGCTTCATGTGGGAGGCCATCCAGCTCTTCACTCCACTGCTGGCTTCAGGGAAGGTTCCTGCTCCTTGCCTGAGCCCTTGGGATCCTTTCTGAGCTGCCCTGCCTTCCTATCCCCCTATATCCACTCTTCTCCAGTCATATGGAAGCACTCCCTACCTCTGTGCCTCTGACCATGTAGTTTCCCTCAGCTCTTTCTTTGCCCAACTAAGTCCTGCTTTTACACAAAGACAGAAAGCAAGAATCATGCACTGTACTAACGGTACCTAGATGGTTTTAATGTCTTCTCCCTGGGTTTGGCCCAAAGGCATGAATGATGTCCTGATGTCTGCCCCCACAGTGGTACAGGCGTGGCTGGCACAGCATGGAGGCTTATACTTGGGCAGCTAAGCCATCCCCAGGAGTCTCAGCCACACTGAGCCCCTGGAGTTACCAAAATACCCCACCCCACAGTGCCACACACCAGGGCAGCCCCAAGGAAAAGCCAGTCCCTCAGAGGGCTTTTGCTAAAAATCTAAAAAGTGTTCTCAAAGCCCCACGATGGGGAAGTGAGGCCTTCAGGAGGCCAGAGTGGCAAGAGGCACTTCAAGGAAATCATCATCTGGACTTCCCCTACGACTCACATTTCTTCATAGCAGCTCCTGGGACAGGCCTGGGGGCTACCAGGGAACAAGATAAAAAAATAAAGTCAGCCTGAGTGATCTGAGCCCCAGAGAAGGAAGGCCTGAGCTCTCTCTGTCAATGCCCAGAGCCCCTAAAGGGTGTAGCCCAACCCTGGAGACTCAAGTGAACCAAAGACATGAAAGTAGCCACAGACACCTCCCCCACAGGGACTCAAAGACCTCTGCTAAACCCAAAGGTGGTACAAGACCTTGAATTGGCACCATATTTGGTAAATTGGGTGCATGATCTCTGAGCTCATACTCCATGGTGGAATAGAAAGTCTTCCAGGCTCAGGCAGGGCCTGGGCCTGCCAGCCTACCCACCTGAGCACCAGGTAAGGCCCATCCCTCCTATCTGCAGCCCCATCAGAGCCATTGCCACTGAGCACTCCGTTCACAGGAGGATTAGGACCTCTTCTGATGTCCAGGAGAAGAGGCACTGCATCCCACCCCTTCCCCACATACCCACAGCAACTGATGTGGCCAGGGATGTACCCTGAGGACCTGTCAGTGCCCACTGGCATGGCTCAATGGTTGAGCATCAACCTATGAACCAGGAGGTCATGGTTCAATTCCTGGTCAGGGCACATGCCCTGGTTGTGGGCTCCATCCCCAGTGTGGGGAGTGCAGGAGGCAGTTGATTGATGTTTCTCATCATTGATGTTTCTAAAAGTAAACATTTCCCAAGTCTACCTTTCAGGCCAGTCACCACCCACTGGATGCTTCAAGCACCAAAATAGGACAGGCCGTTGACATTGTCAACCAGCGAGGCCCAACCCTAGCTCACTCCAACCCAGTGAGGATGGAACCCAGGCAAGCCTCCAGCCTCTTCCCCCAGACCTGTCAGAGACAAGGCAGGCTGAGGGGGGGTGGCTTGATGACTATGTTGGGCTCATCCCTCCATTCCCATCCTTTAGGGACCAAGATGGATTTGACTAAGAGTCATCCCCCATACACCCAACCCACCCAACCATGGGGCCTCAAGGGGCAAGTGAGGTAGAACTGAAACTGGACAGAGAGAAATAGGTTCGAACAGGCCCCAGGAGCCTCTATTGCTTACCCCTTCTCCCCACACACCTTGCCCAGAACCCCTTCCTGCAAGCCTGGGAAAGTTTTTAAAGCTTGGCTTCCTCATACCTGGGCCTCCCCTCCCCCTTCCTTCAAACCTCCTGCTGCCTCCCCTTTTCTACCCCCAGCCCCATTCAGCCACCTGAGCCCCGCCCCCCCCCGCCCCCCCCCCCCCCGGGTCACAGTTCAGAGAAGCCCAGGCTGGGCTCTGGAGATCAGAGCTCTGGTCTTCCAAAGTGACCTTGGCGGGTCACCCCTCTGAGCCTCAGTTTCTCCACCTGGTTGTGTTGCGGCATACAATCTTTTCAACACAAGAAACAGGCTCTGATGGGTGGCTTTCGGGAAAGGATGGGATTTTTCAGATGTCGATACTTGGCACCTTGGCCACCAGCCCTTCCAGGGCCATGGGTGCTGGGAAGGGAGCAATGGCAGGGACCAGGGAGCCCAGCATAAACATTGACTCCTTTGAAGTTTGCCTTACGCCCCCCTCATGGATAAGGCACCCATTCCCCATCCTTCACTTCACTCATAACCAGCAGCCAGTTTCCAGTCTATGTCCCCTGACCCTTTCAGAGCAGCCTGAATCTCAGTGCAGCCCCTATCCCAAGCATAGGCTTCACACCAAGCAGGTTCTTTACAAAATGTGTGTTAAAACAATAAAAGCACAGAAAATAAGTGTTGGTGAGGAGGTGGAGAAATTGAAACCACAGTATGACCACTGTGGAAAGCAGTTCCTCAAGAGTTAAACATAAAATTACCATATTAGTCCACAATTAGTGGCCCAGTACATGAAATTTGTGCATGGGGAGGTCCCTCAGCCTGGCCTGCACCCTCTCCAATCTGGGACTCCTCAGGGGATGTCTGACTGCCAGTTTAGGCCTGATCCCTCCTAAACTACCAGTTGGACATCCCTCTCACAATCCAGGACCGCTGGCTCCTAACCCCTCACCTGCCTGCTGGCCTGATGACCGCCAATTATGCACTCCCTAACCCCACTGGCCTGATCACCCCTAACCACCTCTGCTTCAGTCCCGCCACCATGGCTTTGTCCAGAAGATCTCCCAGTCTAATTAGCAAATTACCCTTTTATTAGTATAGATTTCACTTCTAGATAGGTAGACCCAAAAGAATCAAAAAAATATGTCCACACAAAAACACAGACACCAATGTTCATGCAGCATCATTCATAATAGCCAAACAGTGGAAACAACCCCAGGGTCCATGAACAGTGACTGATATCCACAGAATAGAATATTATTCAGTAATAAAAAGACCAGAAATACTGATACATGATACTACAACATGGATGAACCTTGAAAACATTATGGTAAGTAAAAGAAAACAAGACACAAAGAACACACAGTGGAGGAGAAACCAAGATGGTGGCATAAGTAAACACCTAAACTGCTGCCTCACACAACAATATGAAAACTACAACTAAAAGACAAAATGGACACTATCCAGAACCCCAGGAAAGCTGGCTGAGTGGAAATTCTACAACCCAAAGGAAAGAGAAAAGCACGTTGAGACTCAGAGGAGCTGCAAAAGGCTGAGGTACGGAGACGTGCGTGCGGAGAGGATGGGTGGCTGAGTGCGTGGCTGGCTTTCTAAAGCGGGAAGGAGACAGAAGCTCCCGACTGCACTGAACTCCAGGCCTGGGTGAGACTCTGGGAAACCAGACTCATTGGGGGCGGGGAGAGAAAGCACACTGAGATTTAGAGGAGCTGCAGAAGGCAGAGGTCCAGAGGTGTGCACGTGCAGAGAGGACTGACTGCTGAGTGCAAGGGTGGCTGAGTGTGCGGCTGGCTTTCTAAAGCAGGAGGGAGAAGGAAGCTCCCAACTGCATTTTACTCCAGTTCCAGGCAAGTTTCTGGGAACCCAAAGTCATTCAAGGAGAAACAGGACTGTCTGGCAGCAGATGAAACTAGAGGGCGTCTTTCTCTCAGAGGTACCTGCAGTGATGACTGAGGGACACTGAGACCCAAGGGCCTCATAGGGCAGGGCTGACTGGAAACCAAGGCTGTCTGCTCCACCCTGAAACTCTGCCCCATCCAAGCTGAGCACAGAGGCTTTTGCAATTTTGCAAGTCTTGTCTCATAAAGGTGTCTCCAGCACAGAAGTTCTCCCAGTGTAGACATAGCTGAGCCTCACAGCCAATTAGCCTGGAGGTCAATTCCTCCCAGTGATACCAACAACAATCAAGGCTTACCTACAACAAGGCTATGCACACAGCCCACAAAGGAGTGCATCAAGAGTGTCTACCTCAGGTAAGTAGGGAGGCTGAGCCACTGGGCCCTATAGGATACCTACCACACAAAGCTACTCTACCAACTGAGGGAAGCAGCATAAATGTGGAGACAAAGAAATAGATCACAAATGAAAGAACTGGAGGAAAGCAAACAACTGAAAATAGAGTTTAAAACCATGGTTATAACTTTTTCAAGAATTTAATATAAAAGCCAATAAATTTAGCAAGATCCTCAAGGATATGAAAAAGGACCAACTAGAAATTAAACATGGGGGGAGGATAATGGGGGGGGGAGGAAAACATATGTACTACTATTAAATCTAAGTTATACTGCAAAAAAAATATTTTAAAAAGAATAAGAAAAAAAGAAATTGAACATATTCTGACTGAAATAAAAAATATTATACAGAGATCCAACAGCAGACTAGAGGATCCCAAGAATCAAGTCAAAGACTTGAAATGCAAAGAAGCAAAAAACACCCAACTGGAAAAAAAAAAGAATCCAAAAATATGAAGATAGTGTAAGAAGCCTCTGGCACAACTTCAAGCATACCAACATTAGAATTATGGAGGTGCCAGAAGAAGAGAGAGAGCAAGAAATAATGACAGAAAACTTCCCCCACCTGGTGAAAGAAATAGACTTACAAGTCCAGGAAGTGCACAGAATCCCAAACAAAAGGAATCCAAAGAGGACCACACCAGGACACATCATAATTAAAATGCCAAGAGCAAAAGACAAAGAGAGAATATTAAAAGCAGCAAGAGAAAAACAGTTAATTACCTACAAGGGAGCACCTATACAATTGTCAGCTGATTTCTCAACAGAAACTATGCAAGCCAGAAGGGAGTGGCAAGAAATATTCAAAGTGATGAACAGCAAGAACCTACAACCAAGATTACGCTATCCAGCAAAGCTGTCATTCAGATTTAAAGGTCAGATAAAGAGTTTCACAGATAATAAAAAGCTAAAGGAGTTCATCACCACCAAACCAGTATTATATGAAATGCGGAAAGGTATTCTTTAAGAAGAGGAAGAAGAAGAAAAGGTAAAGATAAAAATTATGAACAACAAATACATATCTATCAACAAGTGAATCTAAAAATCAAGTGAATAAAAAATCCCATGAACAGAATAAACTGGTGAATATAATAGAATCAGGGTCATAGAAGGGGAGTGGACTGACAATTCTCAGAGGGAAAGAGGTGTGGGGGTGCGGGAAGAGACTGGACAAAAATCATACACCTATAGATGAGGACAGTGTGGAGGAGGTAAGGGCAGAAGGTGGGTGGGAATTGGGTGGAGGGAAATTATGGGGTGGGGGGGAAGAGAAACAATTGTAATATTCTGAACAATAAAGATTTATTAAATTTTAAAATTTTTTAAATAAAAATAAATAAATAAATAATAAAATTAACATACAAATTTTCTAAGCCAGCACTAATAGAAAAAATAGTAATTTTAAGTTTTTAAGTAACAATAAAAATCTTAAAAAGAGGGGGGGGGGGGAAGAACACGTAGTGTATGTTTCCACTCATATTAAATGTCTAGAATGGCCAAATCCAGAGACAGAGTAAATTAGTGAAGGCAGAGGGAAGAAGGATGAATGGACAAGAGGTATAAAGTTTCTTTTGGGTGATGAATTGCTCTGTTAGTAGATAGTGGTGAATATGCATAAACTGGAAACCACTGGATTGTACATTTTAGGTTTTGTTTTGTTAATCCTCACCCAAGAATTTTTCCCCCATTGATTATTAGAGAGAATGGAATGGAGAGAGAGCTGATTTCTCAACAGAAAGTATGCAGGCCAGAAGGGAGTGGCAAGAAATATTCAAAGTGATGAACAGCAAAAGTCTTCAATGTGAGAAAGATGCCTTAACTGGTTACCTCCCAAGTCATCCTGACTGGGCTGGAGATCAAACCTGCAACCCAGGTACATGCCCTTGACCAGAAATCAAACCCAAGACCCTTTGATTCACGGGGCCAACATTCTAACCATACTGGCCAAGGCTGGATTGTACATTTTTAAATGGTGATTTCTTTAAAAAAATCTCAATAAATTAAAATAAATAAAGGCAAACTACCTCTCTAGGGAATAACTAGAAGGCCAAACTCGTCTGCCTTGTTGGTTTGCTTGTCTATTTCTATCTCTCTGAAAACACCATCCCACAGGAGCCATTCTTTGTCCTGGGGAGGTTGCACCTCCCACCCCAGTCCTGCCTCCAGAGTAGCCTGTGGGAAGGGACAAGCCCCAAGGAAACCCTTGGGCCTCGTAATCGGATGAAACCCTCTCTGTACCCTCAGCTTCAGAGCAGGTGCCCCCACAAGTAAAACCAAGGTGTGGCTCTGGCACAGGGCCTGCCCTTCCCTCAGTGTCTCCATCAGCAGTGTGCCTCACAGGGCAGGATGAGGTGTGACAGAGCCTGGGCACTGGTATCCTCCCAAAGGCCTCTCATTTGCAGACATTAGAGCAGAATATGGACCAGCAATTGGAAATTTCATCCTTTGGTCTGACTGCAGTATCTGACTTGAAGACAGTAGTGGGAAGAGGTTTCCACTGAGTCAGCTTGATTCAGCCCTTGTTGGGGTCCCTGCCCTTGGATGCTCACTTCATAGTGATGGAGCAGGAGGTGGTCTCCTCAGGCCCCCAACACAGTAGCTTCCTAAATGATTCTGGTGGGAACCAATGAAAGGAGAAGGCTGTCCCTGCCCCAGCCCCCTACCCACCCTCCTTACCCCCCTATCCCGCTCCTGGTGGCACACACCAGTCAGAGCAAAAGGGCTAGGCCACCACCCAGCCTGCCTCTGATCACTAAGAGGACAGACAGGTTGGCAAGTGGCCCTCTCCTATCTGAGCCTCTTGGAACTGGTGCTTCCATGACCTTCCCAGAGGTCTGAGCATCAGAGTGACCCCACTGTCTGCTTACCTCTACCCCATTTATCCCCTGTGTCAACCGTGAGCCAGCAAAGAAGAGGAGCTTAAACACCTGTAAGATGAGTGAATGTGATCAGATAAAGCGGTCTCAAACCCCAGTTTCTTGAGGACAAAGATTAGAAGAATTGTTTTGCTACAAAATGTTGGTAAATTGGTTACACTCTTTGTACCTCAATTTAATTAAGTATAAAATGGAAACAATAGTGGTATCAACCTCATAGGGATGGTGAGAAAATTAACTAAAATAATTCATGTGAAACATTTAGAACAGTGCTGACACTCACAAGATATATGCTGCACATCACCACTATCGCTATTTGTGATATTGTCTTTATGGTCTTGCCCATTGAACCCAATGTGAGTCTCTGACAAAGAGTGTGGAGATAGAGGTACCTTTCAGAAAGACCTCTGGGCTTCTGCTGGATTAACCTCAGTCCCTGGAGGGACTTTGACTTCTGCTGCAGCAGTGTGAGGTACACTTTTCCAAGCGCCCAGCCATGACTCTTCCCAAGTGCAAGCCTCCTACGCTCAGAACCTGCACTTAAGAGTTAGGTGCTCAGAGAGGAACCAAGATGGCGGCATAGGTAAACACCTATCTTGCTGCCCCACACAGCAATTTCAAAACTACAACTTAACAACAGAACAAACATCATCCAGAACCACCAGACATCTGGCTGAGTGAAAATTCCACAAATAAAAGTAAAGATAGGACACTGTGACTCAGAGGAGCGGCGGAGGGCAGCGTTGAAGATACGCGTGGAGTCAGAGGTTTGGAGCCCTGCACACGCACGAGCGAGCGGAGAGGGCAGGTGGCTGCAAAGACAAAGGCGTCCCACTGCACTGATTCCCCAGTTCCGGGCAAGGTCCGGGGAGCCCATACTCATACGAGGTGAAACTGGACAGTAGGGAAGCATGCTGAAACTCGGGCGCTGCAAAGGTCTGCGAGCTTGTGGAGAGGGTGAGCTTGTGGAAAGTGCGCATAAACTTGGGAACAGCTGAGCTGTGTGAGCAGAGTTGCGCGAGCATGCAGAGAGGACTCATGACTTGCTCTCTCATTCTGGAAACAACCAGACTGCATTGTTTTATGACCCTGGGCGAGACTTTGGGTGTGCAGACTCATTTGGGAAGAGGCTAAATTGTTCGGCAGTGGGTAGAGCTCGGCAGCAGCTTTCTCTCAGAGGTGCTTGCAGCCATTACCACCAGGCACAGAGACCCAGGTGCTGCATAGGGCAGAGCTGACGCTGCCTGCTCAGCCCAGAGACTCTGCCCATCCAACCTGAGCATAGCTGACCCTCACAGTCAATTGGCCTAGTGGTCAAACCCTCCTAGTGCTAACAACAATAATCTAGGCTTAACTTCAACAAGACTGTGCAACCCATAAAGGGCTGCAGCAAGATTATCCACCTCAGGTAACTGAGGAGGCTGAGCCCCTGTCCCTTAGAGGACATGTACCACACAAAGCTAATCGACCAACTCATAAAAGCAGCCACCATGCAGAGACATGGAAAGAAATCAGGTGTGAAGGAAATGGAGGGAAAAAAACGACTGGACATAGAGTTCAAAACCACAGTAATAAGGCTTTTCAAGAGGCTCCTAGAAAAGGCTGATGAACTTAATAAGACCTACACAGAAATGAACAAGACCTATGAGGAAATGAAAAAGGACCAACTAGAAATTAAGCATACACTGACTGAAATAAAAAATATTATAAAAAGACCTAAAAGCAATCTAGAGGACCGCAAGAACCAAGTCAAAGATTTGAAATACAAAGAGGCAAAATCCACTCAGCCGGAAAAGCAAAAAGCAAAAAGAATCCAAAAAATTGAAGATAGTGGAAGAGGCCTCTGGGACAACCTCAAGCATACCAAGATCCGAATTATAGGGGTGCCAGGAAAAGAGAGAGAGCAAGGTTATGAAGAAATAGTGACAAAAAAGTTCCCCCACCTGGTGAAAGAAATTGACTTAGAAGTCCAAGAAGCTCACTGAACCCCAAAATTTAGGAACCCTAAGAGGACCACACCAAGACATATCATAATTAAAATACCAAGAGCAAAGGCACTCAAGCATTCTATATTGGCTCCTTTTGCCCTTTTTTGGCAAGATGGACCCTCTTCTCACAATCCAAATACACACAGCTGTTGCCTGAGCTTTCAGTTCAAGCTGTGGCTGAAGCCTCTGGGTCGCTGGCACCATGGATCTGTCTCTCACCCAATGGTGTGAGCTGGGCCCGCTCTGGAGAAGAAACCTGGGTCCCCCGAGATATGTGATCAGTACCGGGATCCCGCCAGCAGGCGAGGGGACCCCAAGGCAGGTACATGGACATGGAGGCCATGGGGGCATAGACTACAAAGGAGACAGAACTGAACCTCACATCACGCTGTTTGGCCCCGGAGGATGGCTGGTTAGCCAGAGTCGGGTAAGATTCTTCAGGGAAGGAACAACCTAAGACAGGCACAGTCGCAGAGGGGCCAACAGGAGAGAACTAAAAGGTCAACAGAGGTGGGGCACAGACCCTCATCCACAAACCTTGCAGGGGTTTGAACTCTCACCCTTCCTGAGGAAGGTCTCCTGCCCCAACAGCTGCTTCGCCTCCCACGCACAACTCAGACCAGGACCCAGGTGGCAGACAGAAACTTGGCCAGCAATAGCTAGCTGCTCTATATCTAAATTCAGTCTATTACCAGGAATGCTCAGGACCTAACTCAAGAATGCAAATATTCCTTTCCACTAGTATTTACAGGGCAAACTAAGATTTTTGCTTGAGTATTAAAATTGATAGTAAAATAGTATTCAAGTTTTCAGATTAATTTAAATTGGCCAAGTGAAATAAGTGAATACTCAAGAAAATTATAGTGTACTGGACAAAAAGCTTTTCCTAAAACATTAACTAAAATATCTATTAGTAGTTCATCTCACTGTAAAATTGCCTAACATCCAAAGAACCTAAAGTAGTCATATTTGTGTGCAAAAATTAAAATTTAAAATTACCAAGACTGCAATCTAAAATTTCCAAAAGCCCCCATTAATCAAAAAAGGGGGGGCTGAAACCAGTTTGGCCCAGTGAATAGAGCGTCAGACTGCAGACTGAAGGGTCCCGGGTTCGATTCCGGCCAAGGGCATGTACCTTGGCTGCGGGCACATCCCCAGTAGGGGGCGTGCAAGAGGCAACTGATTGATGTTTCTCTCTCATCGATGTTTCTGACTTTCTATCCCTCTCCCTTCAGCTCTGTAAAAAATCAATAAAAATATATTTAAAAAAAGGGGGGGGATAGTTGGGGTAATATCATGTAAGGAAAAATATCCTGTGAGTAAAATACATCTAGAAAATTCTTACTCCAGAAAAGTAACTTCCATTTGCAAAGCCAACAGCAGGACACCCATGAAAAAACACACATGGTGTCAAACTAAGCCAAAGGAAAATAATTTAGGCAAAAATAAAAAAGAATCCCAAGTCTAATTTGCAGAAAGGATCCCTTTGTTAGCTTTTGGTCGAGAATGTGTTTGTGTGTTTTCAGAGAACAACTCCAAGACCATGTGGGTTCCTGCAACAGCGAGGAACTGACGGGTCTGTTCCAACCACAAGGATAGTCCAGAGATGGGGGACACTGACGACACCTTCCCATGCTAGCAGTCGGGAGCTGTGCATGGCTGCAGGCGGCCCAGGACCATACCAGAGAGGATGGAACTTGCATTGCCACGATGTGTCCACCATCTGAATACCATTGCTGACATGTACACATGAAGAACTATTTGACACTGAAACAGGGACTAAGAACATTTGGACATTGAAACCGAGACTGAAACACTTTTTGTTCTTATACATTTATTTCTAGTATGCAGAGGCAAGATATTTTTGAAGAAAAGAAACAGGGGAGAGTGATTGATATAGAGGCAGGGTGGCCTTGAACAGGCTGTCAAGCTACAGGGGGAAGGCTGGGGTGGATGGGAGGCGGATGCTGGGGGAGATCAACTGAAGGACTTGTATGCATGCATATGAGCATAACCAATGAATGAAAGACACTGAGGCGGGGAGGGGGGCAGGTGGGGACATGTACTGGGGGGTGGGGGAGGCTGGGGGGAGGATATTGGGGGGAAAAGGAAAACATATGTACTACTTTTAAATATAAGTTATACTGCAAAAAAATAATTAAAAATTAATTTTTTTAAAAAATGCCAAGAGCAAAAGACAAAGAGAGAATATTAAAAGCAGCAAGAGAAAAACACTTGGTTACCTATAAGAGAGCACCCATACAATTGGCAGTGGATTTCTGAACAGAAACGATGCAGGCCAGACGGGAGTAGCAAGAAATATTCAAAGTGATGAATAACAAGAATCTACACCCAAGATTACTCTATCCAGCAAAGCTATCATTCAGAATTAAAGGTCAGATAAAGTGCTTCACAGATAAGAAAAAGTTAAAGGAGTTCATCACCACCAAACCAATATTATATGAAATGCTGAAAGATATTCTTTAAGAAGAGGAAGAAGAAAAACATAAAAATTATGAACAACAAATACACACCTATCAACAAATGAATCTAAAAATCAAGTGAATTAATAATCTGATGAACAGGATAAACTGGTGAATGTAACAGAATCATGGACATAGAGAGGGAATGGACTGACAATTCTTGGGGAGGAAAGGGGTGTGGGAGGTGCAGCAAGAGACTGGACAAAAATCATGCACCTATGGGAGAGGACAGTGGGGGGAAGGTGAGGGCCTAGGGTGGGATGGGCACTGGGTGGAGGGGAGCTATAGGGGGAAAAAGGGGGAACAATGCAATTAATAAACTGAACAATAAAGATTAAATTTTTAAAAAAGAGTTAGATGCTCCGAAGTAGGCTGGTCTGAACAGAGACAGGTCCATGCATTCAGGGTGATGGATGGAGGCAGGCTTCAGCCCAGATGCTAGGGCTTCCTGCCTGCACAACCTCTTTCCCTGAACCCCTGTTATATGTGTTATATGATTTTGACATGGGGAGACCAGGAAAGTTTGACATTCCAGGAAAGTCCCTACATGCCCAGGAAATTTAAGTACCTGGCAGGGCCTTATCCGGTCCATTGTCCTGAAAGGAAAGGAACAAAGACCTTGCCACTATGACCATGACCTTCCCTAGGAACAGTCTCGCTTCCTCCCTACAAGCCACCTCCCCTAGAACTTCCCTTGGTCTAGTCATCCCAGGCGGGTCATAAGGCATCTCAACAGGACCACAGGGAAGTAGCATCAAATGGAGGAGGGGCTGGAGACGTGGACTAGTTCATCACTAAATCTCCATCACATCTTCATGCTCCATTCTCTGTGCTCACCTGAAGAGTGATCTCTCTCTCCCCCTCCTTCTCTCTCTCTCTCTCTCTCTCTCTCTCTCTCTCTCTCTCTCTCTCTCTCTCTCTCTCTCTCTCCAGTTCCTGTTGGCCCAGTGACCCCACTAGATTCCTCAGATACCAGAGGGGGTTTCAGACTAGGTCTTCAAGTTCTCAGTTGCCAGTGTCAGGGAGGCAGGGACAGCCTGAGTGTCAGCTGTGGGTTTGCCTTGAGCTTGTGGACACAGAAAGTTTCATAGCCTCCCTTCTCTGAATATGTGGACAGGACCTGAGGAGTGAAAATTCTGTGGGGAGTGCACATGTGCACAGATGTGCATGCCTGCATGTGTGTATGTATGAGCAGGTCATGTGTGTGGTCCCCTGTGTTATGTGTATACATGCTTGTTCTGGTGGTTGGCGGGAAAGGCACCAGGTGTTAGGTGGGGACAGATTGGACCTGGGTCAGCAATCTCAGTACTTGAGTTCTGGCTAGGAAAGAATTCAGATTCAAGACTCAAGTTATAAGAAAACATTTATTTGGAAAACCAAAGAGATAAAAGTAATTTGTAGAAAAAATGGGCTTGGAAAACAAGTTATAGAGATAAAGGAAGGGCCCTAGGGCTTAGGAGTGAGGAAGGTAAATGTGATGCAGGCCTGAGGGAAGGGAGAGGGAAAAGGACAGGTGTTTTCCTGGGAGGGAGAGGGTGTTGGGTCCTCCGTCCTAAGGTTTTTAAGGGTGGAGAGTTTAGGGGCGGTCCCAGGGGAAAATCTCAATAGAATAATCGGCAGCTTTTCAGGTGCCCTTTCAGGGTCTAGGTCTCCCCAGATTGATTGGTCAGTGCCAGTGCAGGGGATCATGATCTGATGCCCTGAGGGCAGCCATGAGGGCCACTCGTCTGGTTTTGCTGCTTTTCTAGGCCTGGAGCTGACATACAACTGAGGCCTAGATGTTATCTCTAAGGAGGAAAGGTCAGGGGGTCCAAACCCCATGATCAGTAATTTGCTAGGGAAGTAAAGGTCACCCTGGGGTGTAGGTCTCATCCTACAATTGTCCTTTGCTAGGCATCTGGGGCTTTCTACCCTGGTGACCTTCCGTACCTGGTCCATCGTCCTGACTTTGCTCATGTCTATCTAACTGCCTACCATAGTTCCATGTGAGTGAACACAAGAGATCAAGTCACAGAGAGAATCAGGAGGTACATGAAGAGACAAAGAGGCCAACAGAGAGGAAATAAGACTGAGACACAAGAAAAGTATAGGTAGAGACAGAGAACCCCACAATTCCATCTTCCCTGGTACCAGCCCTTCTCCTATCACACCTGTGTTTCTATCCATGATTGAGGTGGGCTCAGAGGAGGTGACCAGGCAGCAGAAAGGCCTGTGTCAAGTCCAGGAAGTCACAAGCCACACCTATCCCACTCACACAGCCAGTCTGGGCTTCCTCCAAAGGCTATAATTTTCTCATGCTGAAAAATGGCTCTAAGGTCCCCAAGGATGCTCTCCAGCGTATAGAGGAGCTCCCGGTGTATCTGAGCTTTGAGGTGGCTGGGGGAGGGAAGTCACCTCTGACAGACCCCAGAGCCAGAACAAAATGTCCTAAGATTGTCTAACTCCCCACAGTGGCCAATGTGCACTCTGAGTAGGGCTCCTATGTGCTGAGAAAAGAGGGGTCTAGTGGGTGAGAAAACCTCAAGTCTGAAAACCTACCAAAAAGCATCTAGTTCACACCCACTTCTACTTCCTTGGGTTAGGGTGCTGTGTGGGGACAGGAAGAGGCAAGAGTCATGGGTTCTAGGCCAGGTTCTGATAGGTCCGGTAGTTCTGGGCAAGAAGCTCCCTTCCCCCATCTGTCTACTGGGGACAATGGGAACAATAATGCTCACACTGGCACTCTACCACCAAGGGCTATCCCTGGCCTACCAGGAGATGTTGAGGCTAGAAGGGGCTTTGGTAATAGAATTCCCAGCACCAGCTGTGGAAACAACCACCCTATGAACTCAGTATTTCCTCAAAGTCACCACCCAGAAGAGGAAAGTATGATTTCTGATGCCCTCACTTCCTGCAGCTGGGACCCTGATCAGTTCGGAGTGGGGAAATTGTCATGGGTTAACAGTGTCACCAGGAAGCGCTCCATAGAGTGGCCCCAACTCCATGATTCACTCAAACCAGAATGTGCCTTCAACATTGACCTCAGAATAAGAAGCTGGGTCCCACCCAGCTGGGTATCAGGATTTACAGGCTCTGGCCCCAGCTCTGCCAGATGCTCCATGTTGCCTTGAGGACTTTCTTTCTAAGGGTCCAGTGAGTAGGCCTGCTTACCCATCCACAGCCCTATGAGCAGACTGGAAGTCCCAAAGCTCAGATCTGGAAGGCACCAGGGCTGCCCACAAATCAGAGGTGTGAAAGGTCCAAACTGAGGAGCCCTGGCACTGAGAGTTCCCATATAGGTGATATGACAGATCAGCAATAGCTCCACCTTGGAGGGGAGGGGAGACGAAGGTTCAGATCTGAGAATGGCAGTTCCCTTCCCGTGAAGCACAACAAAGATGTCTAGAAGACCCATGCATGTGTCAGCAGACCTGCCCTAGTGCCTTCCAGCGTGTGCCTGGTCCCACCACTCCATCCTGTTCAACAAGCCCTTCCAAAGGACTTGCCAACTGCCATGGTCTGTCCACTTGGTTTTGCCTGTGCTGGTTCTGTTACAGGACAAGGGACCTAGCTCTGAGCAGATGTGTCTAGGGCCGGCCAGTAGTATGTAGATTCTTGACTTCGTGTAGGAAAGATTTCACAACACAAGTCCAGGTGGCTATAAGGGTACATTTATTAAAGCTGGGAACAGTAAAACAAGGAAGGGCTTAGCATAGAAGAAGTAACAGGAGAGCCTAGGCTGGGCTACCCTACTCAGCTCCCTAGGAAGTCAGAGAAAAGGGGGCCTTGGGGATAGGTTCTGGGGTTTGGCCTGGGACAAGCCTGCTGTTCTGGTTGCAAATCTCATGGGGACCCTTAGAATTTAGGAGATGTAGGCTTGTGGCGGGAGAAGTGGGGGAAGAAGGAGGGGAGGGGAGTGAAGCAAGAGTGCTCCACAGAGGGAGAGCATGCTGGGTCTTTTTCTTTTTCTTAAGTTTTATTTATTTTGAGAGAGAGAAACACTGATGTAGGAGAGAAACATTTATCAGTTGTCTTCCACACAAGCTCCGACTGGGGATTGAACCCACAACATGGGTATGTGCCCTGATCAGGAATCTAACCCGCCACTTTTTGGTGTACAACTGAGCCACACCAGCCAGAGCCTAAAAGCTTTTGGGGGTTGAGATCTTAGGGGAGGTCCCAGAGGAGGATCTCAATAGCTTCCCAGGTGGCTCCTTTGAGGGTCACGGTCTCCACTGATGGATCAACTCCAGTGTAGGGAGTCATTAGTCATTGCAGCTAGTCTTGGCTTCACCCACCTGGTTTTGCTGATTTTCTGGGCCTGGAGCTGAAATATAACTGAGGCCTAGATGTTCCCTCTCGGGAGGTGGACTTCTGTATCTGCTGTAAATTGCTCAGCCAATTAGTTCAGCTATGTCTCAGTTTCCCTATTTTGCTTGCCCTGGCTTACTGCCTGAGTTCCACTGCCTGGAACTCCCTCATCCCACCTCTGCATCTGGCTAATATCCCTTCAAGAACTGGATAGTGGGCCGATACCGGTTTGGCTCAGTGGATAGAGCGTCCGACTGCGGACTGAAGGGTCCCGGGTTCGATTCCAGTCAAGGGCATGTACCTTGGCTGCAGGCACATCCCCAGTAGGGGGCGTGCAAGAGGCAGCTGATCGATGTTTCTCTCTCATCAATGTTTCTGACTTTCTATCCCTCTCCCTTCCTCTCTGTGAAAAATCAATAAAATATATATTTTTTAAAAGAACAGGATAGTGGACAGAGCCTGGGATTTGGAGGTCCAGGGGATCAGAGCCCAGTCTGCTTAGAAGCTCAGGGCAATAGGCAGACCCTCAGCAGGCCTTACAGTGGGAACACTGAGTTCAGGATCCCCAGAGGCCAGGATGGGACAGAGGGCGAGGAGTCAGGATTGGTGGTTGAGACAGGACTACGTAGACATCGTCTGGGCTTTGGAGGAGATGGCAGGCACAGGGACTAGCTCACAGAGGGCAGCTGTGGGGAAGACTGGAACTGCAGAGTATTTTTAGGCTCCTGCTGGATGGGTGAGACAAGGATACTGTGGGCTACAGCCCTTGCTCACTGGGGAAAGACTTCAGGTGGTCTTGCTTTTCCCAGGAGCTTAAGGTCTCCAGAGTTTCCTGTTTTGTCCCTAGGGTTAAGGGTTAGGGTCAGAACATGAACAGGAAGCATCCCCAACAACCCCGAGGTATGCAAATACACATGAGAGGTGATTTCCATATCATTTCCATGCTGCCCTGCTTCCTCATGAGAAGGAACAGAAAGTCCCCTTTCAGAGGACCCTCTGGGGAGCAGTGTATTCAGCAGAGTCCATTTCCAGCTGCCCTCTCCTGGGTATCAGGAGAGTCCCCAGAGGGTGACACCAGCTCTAAATCAGAAAGCACACACAGGGGATTTTTTCACGATGCTGGGACTACTACATAGGCTCAGAGTAGCAAATACAGTCCATTTGGGGGACCCCTGAAAAGAAATGTTTATGAGGACTCATTTATTCATTACACAAATAATTACTGAGCATCTACTATGTTCCAGACACTATTTAGATGCTGGATGTTTAGCTGTGAACCAAAAAAGGACAAAATTTTCTGTCCTGGTGGGACATATTTCAACAGCAGTGCTGGCCAGAAGAAAGATATGTGAGTCATGCAGATACTTCTAAATGTTCTAGCAGCCACATGAAATAGAAATGAAAAAAAAAAAAAAAAACAGACAACCAAGATGGCAGCATAGGTAAATACCTGAACTTGTTGCCGACCACAACCATATCAAAACTACAACTAAAAGACAAAATGAATATCATCCAGAACCATGAGAAGGCTGCTGAATGGAAATGCTACAACTAGAATGGAAGAGAAAAGCGCATTGAGTCTGGTAGGAGGTGCAGAGGTGTAGAAGTATAGAGATACGGAGGTGCACACGAAAGGGGCTGGCCCTGTCTTTTTCAATCAGGAGGGAGATACAAGCTCTCAACTGCCCTGAACTCCAGTTCTAGGCAAGATTCTGGGGACCCAGATTCATACTGAGAGAAACTGGACTGTCTGGCATTGGGTCAGTATGCGAGGATAGCTTTCTCTCAGAGGTTCGTACAGTAATCATTGTTCCTGCATGGTGCTGCAGGACACAGAGACCTGGGGGCCTCTTCAGGGAAGGGCTAATGGGAAGCCATTGCTGTTTGCTACACCCTGGTGATTCCCTGAGACCCCACCCCACCCAATTCACAACCCCACCCAAGCTGTCTGCAGAGGCTTTTGCATATGAATGGCCTGGCCTTTTACAATCCAAAATTACCTAACAAACTCCAGCTGGGTCAAAGAGCCCCAGAACTTCCAAAAGAAGGCCCAAGGCTCCACAGCAGCTTGCATTGCGTCATAGATGGGCCTCATCTGGGCAACTCCAAACCCCATACAGAGAGGAGGAATCTGCAGATCTTTCTGTAGCTCCTGCTGGGTGGCCTCAGGCAGTGACTGATTTTGCACCTCTTTGGAGATCCAAGAGCCAGTGTACCCAGGGGTCAGAGTAGGACCATCCAGATCTTCACATCCATAAGAGACACACTCAGGGGGCAACTCAGTGAGTGCCAAAGCCCCACTGAAACAAGTCCTGACCCATAAGGGTGTCTCCAGCATGGAAGTTCTTCCATTGTCACACAACTGGTCCTCACAACCAATTGGCCTGGAGGTCAATTCCTTCCAGTGATACCAACAACAATCAAGGCTTAACTACAACAAGAATGTGCACACAGCCCACAAAGGGGTGCACCAAGAGTGTCCACCTCGGGTAATTAGGGAGGCTGAGCCATTGAGCCTTACAGGATACCTGGCATACAAAGCCACTCTATCAACACGGGGAAGCAGCCAAAATGTAGAGGGGAAAAAAACATGCCACAAATGAAAGAAATGGAGGAAAGCAAACTACTGGATATAGTGTTTAAAACCACAGTTATAAGGTTACTCAAGAATCTTCTAGAAACCTCCGAGAAATATAGTGAGACCCTCAAGAATATGAAAAAGGACCAACTATAAATTAAGCATACACTGACTGAAATAAAGAATAATATACAGAGCTCCAACAGCAGAATAGAGGATCCCAAAAATCAAGTCAAAGACTTGAAATGCAAATAAGCAAAAAACACCCAACTGGAAAAGCAAAAATTAAAAAAGAATAAAAAAAATATGAAGATAGTGTAAGGAGCCTCTGACACAACTTCAAGCATACCAACATTAGAATTATGGAGGTGCCAGAAGAAGAGAGAGAGCAAGAAATAATGACAGAAAACTTCCCCCACCTGGTGAAAGAAATAGACTTACAAGTCCAGGAAGTGCACAGAATCCCAAACAAAAGGAATCCAAAGAGGACCACACCAGGACACATCATAATTAAAATGCCAAGAGCAAAAGACAAAGAGAGAATATTAAAAGCAGCAAGAGAAAAACAGTTAATTACCTACAAGGGAGCACCTATACAATTGTCAGCTGATTTCTCAACAGAAACTATGCAAGCCAGACGGGAATGGCAAGAAATATTCAAAGTGATGAACAGCAAGAACTACAACCAAGATTACTCTACTCAGCAAAGCTATCATTCAGAATTGAAGGTCAGATAAAGAGCTTCACAGATAATAAAAAGCTAAAGGAGTTCATCACTGCCAAACCAGTATTAAATGAAATGCGGAAAGGTATTCTTTAAGAAGAGGAAGAAGAAGAAAAAGGTAAAGATAAAAATTATGAACAACAAAGTGACAACAAATACATATCTATCAACAAGTGAATCTAAAAATCAAGTGAATAAAAAATTCCATGAATAGAATTAACTGGTGAATATAATAGAATCAGGGGCATAGAAAGGTAATGGACTGACAATTCTTGGGGGGAGGGGGTGTGGGGTGCCGGAAGAGACTGGACAAAAATCGTACACCTATGGATGAGGGCAGTGGGGGTGGGATAAGGGCAGAGGGTAGGGTGGGAACTGGATGGAGGGAAGCTATTGGGGGAAAAAGAGAAACAACTGTAATAATCTGAACAATAAAGATTTATTTTAAAAAAGAAAAGGAATAAAAAGAAACAAATAAAGTTAACAATTACAATAGTTTACTTAACCCAATATATCTAAAACATTTTAATGTCTGTGTAATCAATATAACCATCCTATGTAATAAGAGTAATATGCAAATTGACCATCACTCAAACACACAAGATGGCTGCCCCCATGTAGTCAAAGATGGATGCCACAAGATGGCCAGCAGGGGAGGGCAGTTGAGAGGAACCAGGCCTGCAAGGGAAGGCAGTTAGGAATGACCAGGCTAGCAGAGAAGGGAAGTTGGGGGTGACTGGGCCTGAAGGAAGGACAGTGTGGGGGGTGGCGGGGGGAACCCAGGCCTGCAGGGGAGAGCAGTTAGGGGTGACAAGGCCTGCAGGAGAGGGCAGTTAGGGGCAAACAGACTGGCAAGGGGAGCAGTTAGGCATCAATCAGGCAGGCAAGGGAGAGGTTAGAGGGTAATCAGGCTGGCAGGCAGAAGCAGTTAGGGGCAATCAGGAAGGCAGGAAGGCAGGCGTACAAGCAGTTGGGAGCCAGCACTCCTGGATTGTGAGAGGAATGTCCCACTGCTTGTCAGACATCTCTCGAAGGCTCCCAGATTGGAGAGGGTGCAGGCTGGGCTGAGGAACACGACCCTCCACTCCCCGCATGAATTTCCTGCACCGAACCTCTAGTTTATTAATAAGATAAACTCTTTTTTTCATATTACATATTCAAATCTCAATCAGTAGCCCTTGGAGAATGCAGTTTCAGAGGAAATCACTCACTGGAGAAAGGATGATTGATTAGTGATGTCTGCTATGAGCATGGACATGTCTTGGAGCTGGATAAAGTTGCAGGCCATGTGCTTGCCCCTGTGTTATAGGCCTGACCCCAAGCATGTGTTTTCTTCCTCCAGCTACCCTCTCCTGGGTATCAGGAAAGTCTCTAAAGCCCTTCTGAGCCCATTCATTTTGCCCAACATGAAAAACTGCCGGTCTGACTTCTGGGAATTGAATCAGTTCTGAGACGAGCACCGTTCTCCAGAAAGTCACCACTACACTAAGAGGGCAAGTGCCTCCTGGGTGTGGTCCCATGTTCCTTCCTTCGCTCTGGGAATGTGGGCTTCGTTTTGTTTTTGTTTTTTCCCCAAGGCCTTTTCCTCCAATGTTAATACCAACATGAAAGTGTTTCCTAAGCCTAAGTGAGCCATTCCAGCCCATTCCACCAACCACATCTGCAGACCTCCTGGCCAGAACCCTTCCTGGAATGGCCCAACCCAGACGCTCCATTTGGTTTTTCAGACAATGAGGCTAAAATTGGACTGTGTAGGCAGCCAGAAAGGCCTTGGAGTGGGGGAGGGGTGGGCTTGCAGGGAGGCAGGCAAGGATGAGGTGTGAGAAAAACTGGATCTCAGGTCCCGTCATCCATATTAGCATTGTTATCATCACCCACCCACTCCTTGCTCAAAACTCTTTAATTGCTCCCTATAACCAGCAGGATAAAAATCTAGGGCCTTAGCTCCCAAGAGCTGGAACAAACTTATTCTATCTCACTTCCAGATACTCTTCCCTCTTTCATCTTGTTCATTCATTCAATAAGAATGAATTTATTTTTAAAAATTCCAGATGATGCCGAGACCGGTTTGGCTCAGTGGATAGAGCGTCGGACTGCAGACTGAAGGGTCCCGGGTTCGATTCCGGCAAGGGCATGTACCTTGGCTGCGGGCACATCCCCAGCAGGGGGTGCAAGAGGCAGCTGGTCGATGTCTCTCTCTCATCGATGTTTCTGACTTTCTATCCCTCTCCCTTCTGCTCTGTAAAAAATCAATAAAAGAAAATATATTTTTTTTAAAAATTAAAAAAATAAAAATAAAAATTCCAGATGATACTAAACTCAAGTTCGGCTACCTGCTGCTTTAAAAGCCAATACTTGAGATACTGGTGCTGACGTAAGGAAAGATAGTTTATTCAAATGCTGGCAGCCTGAAAAGATGCAGTCTCCTGTTCTAAAGATCTTCAGCCCTGGCAGGTTGCTCAATGGTTAGAGCATCCACCCACACACCAAAGGGTCTGTGGTTTGATTTCTGGTCAAAGGCACATACTGGGTCAAGGAGCATGCTGGCGGCAACCAATTGATGTCACTCTCTCACATTAATATATGTATATCTTCCACTCTCCTTCCCTGCCACCCTCCCTTCAACTCTTTCTAAAAAAAAAAAAAAAAAAAAGGAAAAATAGCCTTGAGTGAGGATCAACAATGACAAAAAAGACCATCTTCACATCTCAGTGCAGGTGGGGTTTTTTATTAGGCGGTGTAGGGAAAGCAGGACAAAAAAATCAGGGAGAAGGGAGTTGAACATTTTCATGTGTGAGTCAGCACCGCCCATTCTGATGATTACCTTGAAATTGGTCCAGTTTTTTTGATTGACCATCAACAAGTCTCCTAGAGCCAGAACATCCAAAAACTGGGAGTTAGCTTCCTTTGAACTCTTACACAAATATGCTGTTTATTTATGGGTTACATATTAGTTAACAACTCACCTTTTACAAAAACGTTTTTTACAGAAACAGTATTAAAGGAATGGAGGGGTGGGTTATATGGGCATTCTTCAGTGATAGTTGCAGCTGTGACCAGAACTGAGGAGTCTTTCTGCCTTCTTAGAGCTCAGATTACTCAGCCAAGCCCATAGCACTCCAAGCCCTTGCACACTCCCAGGCATTGGCAAAGGCTGTCCCCTCTTCTGTTCTTTAGTGACTTCCCCACCTGGGGGACTCAGCCTCTAACGCCCACCTTTCCCTCATCTGTCCAGGGGTTGGGTACCACTTAGGATCATCACACAGATGATCACCACCCAGCTCCACATCTGCCTCCCCTCCAGGCTGATAGGGTCTTGAGGGAAGAGGCTGTACCCCTGGGCCTGATTCTAGATGCACCGGCCACAAGGCTCCATTTCCTAACCCCAACTCAGGACTGAGCAGGGGGCATGGGGGGTGGGAGGGTGTCCAGGATGCCTCTAAAGAATTCAAGGTCATTCTGGAACCTCTGCCTGAGATTGTCCTACTCCTGGCACCCAGGGAAAGCCTCCCAGGAGCAATGGCAGAGTGCTTCCAGCATAGGCAGGTGGAGAACCGAAGGAAGACTGGATGGAGAAGCAGGGCTATGAGCACTGGGTCAGGACATCAGCTCTGCACACGGAAGAGGATGTTACCAGGTTTCAGTGGCAAGAAGAGAAGGCACTGGCCTTTCCCCAAGAGAGATAGGTTGGCAAGACATGGACCTACCCGAGGTCAACCTTAGTGGCCCTTGAGATTTATGAAGAAAGGGAGACATAGTTTCCCACTTCCTCTGGCTTGCTCAGGAAAGCTGAGCTTTGGTTTTTCAGTCTTGCTCCCTCTTTTGCACCCCCACCTCTACAGCAGCAGTTCTCAACCCACAGATTGAGAACTGCTAGTTAAGCAGGGTCGCTTAAGACCGTCGGAAAACACAGATATTTACATTATGATTCATAACAGTAGCAAAATTACAGTTATGAAGTAGCAACGGAAATAATTTTATGGTTGGGGGTCACCACAACATGAGGAACTGTATTAAAGGGGCTCGACATTAGAAAGGTTGAGAACCACTGCTTTAGAGGTACTCGCTTGGGGGTGGGGAGAGCCCAGGAAGCCCCTGTACTGCTATTGCATGGCTATGAGGTGGGGGGAAAAGAGAAGGGCTCAAGATAGAGACTCTGAACTCCTTCTAAGACAAAGTAAATTGGTCTTATAACCCAGAACAGTGTGTCAGAGGGGCTCCCAGAGGCCTGGTCCTGCCCTTACCTCTTCCATAGAATGAGACTTAGACAAGGCAAGGTCTGCCTGAGATCAGGAAAGGTGACAGCAGCCCAGTCTCTGTCCCCAGCCCAGTGCTCATCCTGGTCCCTCAAACTCCTGGACTCCTGGCTCCAGCACCTGCTGCCATCTTGGGTGGGAGAGGAGAAACCAGGCGGGCCCAGGTCACAGGGCCGTGTGGGAGGTGGGGGCGTTCCAGCCCTGTGGGCTCCGCCACAGCCGCCCAGAAGCTGGGCTCAGACTCAGAGAGTTGTCTCAAGTTACACACCCGCCTCCAACAGTTACTGCTCAGGAAAACCTCCCAGCAAACCCCAAAAGGCACAGGCCCTCCCACCAGGGGTACGTGAGAAGGGATCGAAGGGTAGAGGAGATAAAAATGGGGGGAGGCCCCTGAAGGACATCCAGGCTTCTCTTCGAATCCCCCACTAACCCTATCCCTCATCCCTGGACCTGCCCACTCATACCCCCGGACAGCTTCCCCACCTCTCACCCCAGCCTCAGGGGTCATTTTTCACACGTCCTTTTGGGTTCTAAAATCTATTTGCTTTACCTTTGAGAGAACTCAAGAGTGTCCGTTTCAAATCCCACCCCAACCCTGTCACTGCCTTGGGGTTGAAAGGTCAAGCTCCAGGCTAGTATAAACCCTACTATCCCTCTGTCCCTCTGCATGCAGACCAACACCTACCCTGCCTGGTGGGCTGAGCCTGGAGAACCTCATTCCACTTAGACACACCCTACAGCTGCCCTCTAGCCTCCTATCACGGCAGGTTTACTCCATGGCTCTGACTAACTCACTCCCTAGAATGGGAACCTAGAAGGCAGGGAGGCCTGAGGCTATTGCCAGCATGGCCAGAAAAGGCCAGGCCTCACCTGGCAAGTGAGGGAGACGGAGGTTGAGAAGGGGGAATGAGGAGAGGAGGTGGAGTGCAGGAGTTGTCTGGGCTCCAGGGCCAATGGCTTGGCAGGCAGTGCACTGCTCAGGAGCATTGGTTTCAGATCCCGCTCCTGCCTCTCACTGGCTATGAGCCCTGCCGAGGGTCTCCTCCCCTCCAAGGCTCTATAGAGAGCGCTAGCGGGGAGGGGTGATGGCCCCAGAGGCAGGAGGTGGGATTACAAAGAAGAGCCCTCACCGCTCCCCCCCCCCCCCCCACTAGCACCATCAGAATGGCTTTGAAGGGAAGAAGCAGGCACTGGTAAATAAATAGCTTTATTAGTAATATGTTACATTGTTAAAGTGCATTGAAAAGAGACGCAGGGACCAACGCTGGAAGGTCACCAGCCCCAGGCCCTGCCCAGAGCTGGCCAGACACACCAGAGAAGGCCCAGCTCTCTGCTGAAATCCAGGGACAGGGTTGGGGCAGAGCTACCCACCTGGAGAGCTTGGCCCAGGCTGTCCCCACTGGAATTCACAGTTTAGCCTTAGTTATAGCATGTCCTGAGCTGAAGGTGGGAGGCTAGGAGCATGGAAGCACAGCCCCTGTGGAAGGGGACTGAGGGGAGGGGGCCCGCCCCCCAACCCCCAACGTCAAGGGCAGAGTCCTGGAACCTCTCCCTGAGGACCTGACTCCTATATGAATGTGTGAACCTAGGGCTGTTTTTTCCTTCATTTTCCCCTCTCCCTCACCCCACCCCCTCCCACAACCAACAGGGAGACCTGAACGGTATACCCCTCAGCTTGGGCTTCAAGGGCAGAGCCAGCTCGTGCCATCTCTTTGAACCCATGCTACCAGGTCCCTGGACTCTTACCCCATGCCCAAGAGCCCAGGCTGGGACTCCCACCCACACCCCGCACCCATCCCTTTCCAGCCCCTCCCTTCCCCACCCACCCCCAGCATGTATTTTGGTATTTTCATACAGATGCAGTCGGAAGTAGCAGTACATGAAATAAGCCTAAGATAAAAATAGAGCCTTTTCCGTCCTCATGTCCGGAAAGCAAACATCCTTCAATAAACATGCAAGGAGGCTGCCTTAGTGGGACCCAGGGCTGGTGAGAGCCACAAAGGCAGCCTGGGTCTGCAGGAACACCAACCAGCCCCTGCAGTGGCAGGAGGGAGGATGAGGGGGCAATTTGAGTATAGAGAGCTTGAAGGTCCAGAAACAGGATCCCAGCTCCCCTTTCCCAACCGCTCTCTAGCCCACAGGCTCTTGGACCAGGAGCATCACTGAATTTGGGCAAGTCTGAGGAAGAATTTTTGAAAAATAGTCTCCAGAAGATTGAGTCTTGGGCCATCAATGCCCCAGCTTCACAGCCAGTGCCTTCATTCTGCAGCCCCACTCCCCCGGCCCCACCCCACTCCCCCGGCCCCACCCAGCAGCTGCCTGTGGCTGGCCACCTCCAGGCCTGTTGTCTCCCGTCAAGCCATGCGGTCTCCCCGGAGCCTGTGACAGGCAAGGAGCTCCCAGCCGGCGGCTCCGGGTGTGAGACTCTTCTAGTGCCCTGGAACTGCAGAGGCCACGTGTCCAGCCCCGGGAGGCCTAATGAGCCAGGAGGCCAAGAGAGAGTGCCGGCAGGGCCCCCAGCCAGAGGGATGCCCAAAGGGCATGGGCGCAGCCCAGCAGATGCTGGGCCTTGGCCTCGTCCTCAGACAGCAGCTGCCAGTGCTGGGTCTTGTGAACATAGGAGCCCTCTTGGGCCTCACAGTAGTAGTGGCCATAGTGACCATCCGTGAGGTTCTCGATGAACAGGATGCAGTTGGGACTCTGGTGGCCAGGCTCGCAGTTCTGCTCCACCTTCTCTCCGTGGCGCCACCAGTAGGTGGCATGGCGGGACTCCATGGGGCAGCTCAGGTAGTACCGAGAGTTCCGGGCTAAGGAGACCTTCTGAGGTGGGGCCTCATCTGGGAGGAATGGGTACACAGCTGTGAGGAGCGGCTGAGAGCTCCCCGGGCAGGCTGTGTCCGCCCCCAGGCCTCTAAGGCCAAGGCTTCTCAATGAGCACAAGAATCTAAGCACCCAGTCTCCTTATTCTCCCCTGCCTCCCTCACCCCACCCTTCTTATACCACCCCCACACCAAGGACGGTCTGGAGGCCCCAGGAACAGGCCAGCTCTCTCTCAGAGAGAGCAACTGAAGCAAGGCTGTAGCACCCTCATTGGACTGGTACCTGGCTTTGGGTTGGGGCACTCTTTGTGTGGCTCGTCTGGATTAATCGACTGCAGCACTGGCCTGGAGTTGGGAAGAGAGAGGCTAAACAGACAGGAGGCCAGACACCTGGTCCTTCCCTGTCCTTGTCCCCCACCCAGTATCTGCCATAGTGCCTACCAAGAGAGGGTCTGGCCAGAATGGCTGGGTACCCAGCACTGACGATTCCTACGGCCTGTTTTCTCCACCCCCACCGCGTCCACCTTCTCCCAGGGAGAAGGGGTCCCAGCCAACATACCTTTGGGAGCTAAAGATGGAGACACAGTGGCCCTGGTCCCAGCCGCAGTATGGGTCTCGGGCCATGAGGCAGCCATGGCAGCCCCCACCATAGATGTCACACAGGTCCAGGGGCACCTGGCTCACCTCCCATTGGGAGCTTACATACAGTTTCCGCTGGAATGAGAGACTAGGTCAGACCAGGGCTCCCTTCTCCAACACTGAGTTTTAAACTCCCAGGTCATGGCCGGCTGCCCTGCGGCCCAGAAGCTCTGAAAAGGACATGTAAATTGCATGCAAAAGAGCTATGTCCTTAGCTGGCCATTACAGGGTAGTCTCACGGGGCAGGGCTGGGGGTGTGAAGGCTCACCCGGTCAGGGTCCAGTGACATGGCCTGGATGGCTGCTGCACGGTGGAAGGGCTGGATCTCCATGATATTGAAGACAAGGCTGCGTTCCCACTCCTCTGACTTCACCACCTTGTGGATGGTGCCCCTGTCTGTGGGTGGTGGGCAGAGGGTCAGCAGATGGGCATCCCACCTCAGAGACAAGCAGCTTCCCTCTACATAGGACCAACCAGGGAAGACACATGTGGGAAGGCCTGGGAAGTCATGGCTCAGGCAAGGGTCACTAGACTAGGTAAGGTGAGTCTGAGGGACACAGGAGTCAGAGGGCAGCCCAGGAAGTTTCCAAGGCCAGCCCAGAGCTCCGTGAGGCCCTGGGCAAGCTGGAGCATGAAGAACAGAACCAGCAGTCCTGTATACCCGATTACTGTGCTGACCCTTCATTACTTCTTTCCTCCATATCCCTGCTTGTGGTTATTATCTTCCCCACTTCCCAGATAAGGCAATGAGACTCAGAAAGTCTAAGCAACTTGTTTAAGATCACACAGCTGGTGACTGCAACACAGAGATGTTAGAATCTCATCCCTCAGCTTCTTCTATAACTGCCCTGCCTCCTGGACAACTTAAGGTTGTGTTTTCTTTAAATACACCTTTTATTTTGGAATAATTTCAGATTTACATTTAAAAAATGCAAAGATAGCACAGAGATTTGCTGTATACCATTCACCCAATTTCCCCTAGTGCTACCATCTTATATAACTACTAGAGGCCTGGTGTACAGAATTCATGCATGGGAGTGGGGAGAGTAGGGTGAGGGGTGGAACCTGTCCCTCAGTCCCGCCTGCACTATCTTCAATCTGGAATCCCTCTCACAATCCGGGACCACTGGCTCCTAACTGCTCACCTGCCTGCCTGCCTGATCAGCCCTAACTGCCTCTACCTGCCGGCCTGATGCCCCTAACTGCTCCCCTGCCAGCCTGGTCACCCCTAACTACTCTCCCCTGTAGGTCTGACCGCCCCCTAACCATCTTTGTCTTGGCTCCTGCCACCATGACTTTGTCCGGAAGGACATCTGGTCTAATTAGCACATTACCATTTTATTAGTATAGACTAGAGGCCTGGTGCATGAATTCCTACACAGGTGGAGTCCGGCTGGCCCACCCTGATGGGGACCCACTGAGGCAGGCCAATGGGGGGCAGGGGTAAGTGCGGGGCGCTATGGGTGGTTGGCCAGCCGGCCCTGCTCCTGATCAGAGTTTGGGGCCCAAATCAGGTTGTTTGACTGCCACAGCATGAGTCATAGCCCCTGGTCATTCCACTGTTCCAATCACTGGGCTTTTCGATGGCACATTCATCACAACTGAGCAGTATAGTATTATTAACTCAATACAGACTTCACTGGGATTTCATGTTTTTGTTTTGTTTTGTTGGTTTTGTTTTGTTTCAGGATCCAATCCAGGACTCCACATTACATTTAGTCTTAGGGAATTTTAAAATTTTTATAAAATCTAAAAATAACCTTAGATTCTGGACAAGGATTCCCAAGGTCATATAATGGCTGCCTGCCTCCTAGGCCAGTGCTCTACCCATTCACACCTTTTGGGGGTCTAATGGGCATCCTGACCCTTGGATCCTCTCAATCCCACATCACCTTCTGTCCCAGTTTCTAAAATAGCCTCCCTCCCTCTCAATTCCCCAGGGCATTGCTTGTTCCAAAACAACAGTCAGATGAAAGGATGGTTGCTTGCCTAGGACATGTCTTAGTTCTTGCCTTAGTTCTGTGATGCCTCTTATAGGCTCTGGGATGTGGCCCAATGCTTCTTTGGCCTGACAAGCTCCCAGCCCACTCACAGCCCTTCACCTCCTTTCACAGCAGCCCAGTGAGAGCCTTCCATGGCTTCTCCCCGCTGTGAGAGCCTTTCGTGCCCTGCAGAGGGCTCAGAACGCCTGTTTCTCACCTGGCTCCCATTCCTCCCACTGCAGGTTCCAAATGGCATTTCTGCGATGGCCCTCAGGGAGAACCAAGGTAAGTACTCTCATCATTCAAGTGTGCTCACCTCCCAAGTCTGCAGGAAAAGAGTCCACGGTTCCCTTGGCCCAGGCCCCACCTTTCTGTCTTTGGCTCCTGCTCCTAGTCCTCCTCTGCTGCCCCCCAGTGCCTGCCTTGTCTGTCTGCATTATCTAGACCAGCCACTGCTGGAGCACAGAAAGGACAAGAGCCCATTGGTACAGCCAAGATGAATGGAGGTGCAAAGAGGTGTGATCTCAGGACCTGGAAACCAGACCCTGCTCCATAGGAACTGATGTGGCCACTATGGCCCCGAGAAGATCCCAAGATGAAGCAACAGCAGAAATCACACAGGAGGGGTGGGAGCTGCGCTCTGGAGCCCCAGGTGCTAGCACCTGGCAGAAACACTGCCCTTTTTGATGGCATCACTGCCCACCAGGTTTCAAAGAAATGCTATAACTGCCTACACTGATCCCCATGTTCACTCTCAGGAGTCCCCTTAGCCCACAACCGGGACCAGGAAACTGCCATAAACCTGCTCAGGGCTGGCTCTTCCATGGCCAGTGGCTTCTTAGGATACAGGGGCATCTCCCAGGGCATTCCACCCAGCTTCAGGGGTCTCCCTGGGAAGAGGAGGTGCCTCTGTAAGACTGCAAAGGCTCTGCTACCTGGAAGCCCTTCCTCATGTCTCACTAAATACTGTGCATCCCACATTATGTTTTGTGCATAATCCCAAAGACAGGGAAAGGGGTTCAATTCCCTCATTTTGTCCAGCAGGTGCCCACAGGATACCCAGTGACCAGATCCTTCCTCCTGGCTTTCCACATCTCTTCCTCCCAGCTTCATGAATCAGATATCAGAACCAAACCTGCACCTGACTTTGCTCAGACTGGCTACCTTTCTGTCTTAGAATCCTGGAACCTGCCCTCCTCTCACCTCTTTGCCTCTGCCCCTACCTCCTCTAGGAAGCCCTTCCTGCCTGATTCTTCCACAGCCACACATACTAACTCCTGACAGCTCTTAGTCAATCATTCTTCCTTCCAGGTATAACGATCCAACCACATGTTAATTACATTATTATTTATACCTTTCATATCCATTTTCACAAGGCAGATTAGGGGTCATGGGGTAGTCCCTCACCTGTGGTTAGGTAAAGCACGTGAAAGGTCTCCCCACGGCTGGCACGCATGCGGTGGACAACTACTTTCTGGTAGTGGTACTTAGAGTGAAACAGTGGTGTCTTCAGAGGCCCCATGGGCTCCACCCTCTGTGCTACCTCAGGGTGACTGTCGGCCACCTGGAAGGTCTCCGTGGGTATTGGCTTCCGGCCTGGGAGGCACTGGACAAGAAGAGTAAGCCCAGGTCAGTGGATGGCTGGGAAGTGGGGTAGGGGTCTGGGTCATGGCAGATCTCAGTGCTCACCTTGCCAGGCCGAGGGGTGGGAAGACCGGTGTGGTAGCCTTTGAGTGAGGAAGTACGGAAGACCTTGTCAATGTCACCAAGGGAATATACACAGACAGCTGAGTAGTTCCTGGGGAGACACAAAGACTACCTCAGTGAGGGGCCCAGTACTCACCCACCTCCATTTACCCAGGACAGCTCAGCACTATACAGGGCACAACTAGAGCATTCTAACCAAGCTCCCCAGCCTACAAGCTCCATGAGGACAGGAACTGTCCTAGGGGCCAAGACCAGTGCCTAAGAGTCATCAGTCACCATTGAAGGCAGGAGGGAGAAAGAGAAATTCCACCTAATTTATTTCTGCTGAAATCTAAAACCACAACCTGATAGGATCGCAGGGTTCATAGGCCAGACCCAGGGCAGAAGCACCTCCATGTGCATCCCACCCCATTGGGCAATTCTCCCGCCTCTCTGGAAACAGCTGCAGGATGCTGATGCCCAAAGCCAGACCCCATGCCCTCCCCAGCCAGCTGGATCCACCCACATGGGAGCCACAGAGCAGGGTGTTGATTCCCTACCCTGTCCCACCTCTCCCACACCCAACACTTTTGCCTGTCTTATTTTCAGTCAGTGGGAGGGATTAAGATATGCAGATTATCAGGAGCAGGCAGTGTCTGAATGGTTGTTAGAGCTCCCTATGAGGCCTCAGCAGCCTTTTTCCAGGGCCCAGCACCCACTCTGAGCACACAGCTGGCAGACACAAGGCACCGCCATGAACATGTATACAGTACATGCATGTACACTAGTTGTATACATTCCGAAACATAACACAAAAATCTCCCCAAGCACTGACTACATCCACACCCCAGGCCCGGCAACAACCCTGCCCCCTGGTGTCCCTGCTCATCAACAGCTATCCCCTCAGCAGGGCCCAAGCCCTCGAATCTCTACGAGACACATAACTAATGCCAGGCTCAGCCCCAGGACAAGGGTCACTCACCAGGGGTTGGAGAAAACGCCATAGACTCTAGTGTCCCTCCACTGGCCGTTGGGGTCAGGAAGTAGGAAGACATCCTGTAGCCTGTTGAAGTTCTTGTTGGTGACGGGGTCGCTGCACACCAGCATGGCCTTCAGGAAGGTATTCCACTTGGAGACCGACAGCGAACTCTCGCCACCCTGGTCCCCCTGAAAGGGTGGAGGGAAACGGAGGCCCCTCAGTACCCCCTGCATACCTGCTGCCAGGAACATCAGCACCCAGACTTCAGAAGAGGGAGGTAGGCTCTGAAAGGGGCAGGGATCTGCCAGGGGACCAGGCAGAGGTGCCCCATGACTCAGGCCAGATTCCTGAGCCAGGTTCTAGCTAGAAGGCCTAGCTGACTGAGGGCACAAGGCCAGCAGTGGTGACCTGTAGGGTGAGGGTGCTAGGTCTGTCCCTATAGAGCAGATGGACGCAGACACACCTGTGTCCATTCTCACACATGCACACTTACACACAGATGACACACTCGATTACCCCAGCACCTTCATACTGGTGAAACACACATGTAAACACACTTTCATACTCCCATTCACACTTACACACATTCTCAGATGACTACATACCCTTGTACACTGCCACACATGCGCATGAGCTCAGCTATCTTTACCCACTCACAGGTGCACAGACACTCTTGTGCATATACATGCCACACGCAGACTTACACATTCCACACACGCCTTCACACAAACAGGCACTCACACACACACACTTATGCATGCACAGACACACACTCTTGCCCATTGAGCCACCCACTCACCCTGCACAGCTGGGCCACGCGGGACACATTGAGAGGAGCCTCGGGATTCTTATCAGGGTTGTCCTCCCGGAAGAAATAGTAGATTTTGTCATCATAGGCCTGGTCTTGGTGCACGATGGTGGCCTTAATGAACTGTGGATCTACCAGTGATACATGTGAATTGGTGTCATGGGGAGCCTGCTCGGGAGATCCATTTGAACCCTGCACCACACCCCCCAACTCTGCACAAACAAACCTGGAACAAATCAGACCTGGAATAAAACTCAGAACATCAAGCCCAACACCCCATGGGTCTGAGACTGAGCACCCCCATCCCACATCTGTTTTGCTCTCCCCCTACAAAGATGTCATCAGCCCAGGAGCAATGACTTCATGCCTGGGGACTAGGAAGGTCCCTGGGTCTTTATGTCATTTCTGCCTAATTGGCAGAGCCCTAATGAGGAGGGAAGGAGAGTTGCCCCCACATGAGCTCAGCAGAGGGATACACTATGGCTCCCAGGGATCCCACTCTGGGTCTGGGGCTCCTCTGTTTTGTTACCACACTGTGTAGGGCCCATCTGCCTCTGTACCTTTGCCTCTGCTGTTGCCCTCTCCCTGCCAGGCCAACATCCTCAGCTCTGGCTATTCAGGCCTGTCTCCAACTCCCACTTTCCTGACTGGCCTGTGGCCCCAGTCGCCCTTGGGGAGCCTTCCCAAGGGACATGAGGATCCCATGAGCTGCCGTGGGCATTCATACACTGGTCCACCCCAGCCCAGCTGGAGCCTGACTCACTCTGCATGACGGTGTCGCTGGTGTACAGCTCAATCTCGCCCTGGATGCGGCGGAACCGAGGGATCTTCCCGTTGTATTCCTGCTTCCGGATTGTAGAGTACACCTCATCCCCTGGTCGTGGTGGAAGGGTGTGGGTAAGGGCAGACAGCTCCTAGAAGCCCGTCCCCTGGGCCTGGGCACTGATTTGATCACCCTCCCCCAGGCAAGGGCAGCAGCCCTACCGTCAAACAGAACCAGGGAGTTCTCATCCGGGCTGAAGGGGGCATAACCTCTCCTCTCACCAAGTGACTTCACAGTGCCATTCACCTGGGGGAGACAATGGGAGTTAGACAGGCACACAATCACATGACTACTGTTTCCCATGTGTGCCAGCTTCCCCTCCTGCCAAGCATTCTATACAAGGCGAGCCAGCCTCTGAGTCTCGCACCTCCTCCCCACCTTGGAAGGCAGAAGCCCACCCGTGCGAGAGTAAGCTGAGGAGGCATATGGGTAAGGGCCTTCTCACCAGGCTCCAGCAGCTGGGGTGCCGGGCATTGGTTCCGCAGGCCAGCAAGCCCTCGCCCTGTCTCTCCAGGAGCGTTATGTAGTTCTCACAGTCCTGCCCAGGAGGCGAAAAAGAGAGGTTGGTCAGAGGCCCTGACAGTACTCGAACCAGAGCCCTTAGTCTTAGGGAAGACAGAATCAGAAGGCTGAGCATGGAGGCAGCCAGTCTCCAAGGATCCCAACGCCCCTCAGATCAGGGACCTTGGAGGAGGACTATGTCTCCCATTCAGACTGGGAACCCTAAGACAGGGCTGCCTCTTTCCTCCCAGACTGGGGCTCCCAAGCCAGGGCTATGCCTCCTTCCTCAGACTCCCAGGGACTCCCATCCCTTTTCCAAGGTGCCAGCCTCCCCTCTACACTCCCTCTCCTCCACTCACCTGCTTGCCCAGGCAGGATCCCTTGGTGGAGCCAATGTTCACCTGGGGGAGAGGTGAGGAAGCATTAGTCTACCCTTCCAGGGGTCAGATGCCCTGCAAGCACTGTCTATGTGCCCTCAGGACAAGTTCATTTTATAGCATAGGTGAGCAAGTAGGGCTCTGAGAAGGTGAGTGATTCACCAAGGTCACACAGTCTGCTCCGCCTGATACCCAGAGCCAAGCCCAGCCAGAGCGCCAGTCCAGAGATCTCAGAAGCCAGAGGCAATGGGGTTCTGGAGCTCAGCTTCCAGCCCAGGCCTTCCCCATCAGTGCAGCCCACCTGGCCAAGTGGGTAAGCTCGGGGCTTTTCTCCACACTGACCAACACCCACACCCATCTGGACTACCTTTAGGGAGCCTCCCCCAGGGACCGTTTATGGGATAAAACGGGAGGTGGACCAGTTTAGGAGGAGATGCCAGCTCCCATCCCCCAATTCCGAGACCCCTCACCAAGGCCAGAAGGGAAATAAAGGGGAATTGGGGGTAAAAGGCAGTAAGGACCCCAGGCTCACCGTGTGCACAGAGACGTTCTTGCCCTCAGGGAAGCTGAAGAGGTAGATCTTGCCACGTCCACCCACCCACACAGAATCGCTGCCTGGCTCATGGAAAAGCACGGTGTGTGGCTCTGCCGAGCCAAAATCCACCCGGTCCTTCCCTGCACGGCCTGAGGAGGAGGCAATTGGCAAAACCTTGAGACTGGGCCATGGGCAGGGAGACCCTCTCCTCCCTCTCAGGCACCCAGCACCTGCCTGACAACTAGTGCTTGAATCCGGGTTGGGGCAGCACCAGGACTCGGAGCCACAAGTGGAAGAAGTTAGGGGTACCGTGGTAGGGTCCTCACCCCAAAGCCATGGCCCCTACCCTATAATATGTGACCTCAGAGTAGGGACCCCTAGGACTGAGCAAGCTTCCCCCACTCCCACCCTTACCCTCCCACACACTTGGCTATTTCCAAGAGGCTGGACTTAGGCAAGAGGGACCTCCACGATGCTGTTTGGGGCTCTCTGCAGACCCACAACACAGCAAGCAGCCATCTCCACCCCCTGCAGGTAGCAGGGCTCTAAGCATCCCATTTAGAGTCCAGGTTCCCTGGAATCACTTTGTTCAGTACGTTATCCCCTCCTTCAAGCAGCCTTCTCCAACTCCTCCTGGCCCAGCCCAGGCCTTCAGTGAATAGGTCAGCTCAGATCAGAGATGGAAAGGAATCTAAATGTCCATTCTCTCCCATTTCACAAATGGAAAAACAGAGGCCCAGAACAGGTATAGCACAGGTTGTGAAGTCAATAGCAGTCTCTTACTGAGAGACTGGCTCCTGCCCACAGCTAGATACTGGCCTGGCCCACTCTGGCCTGGTTTCATGGAGGTGCCAGCTTACCCCAGGGGTCAAGTTCTACCCTCCTTCCCCAACAACTCTGGGACAGGATGTCCTTTACAGAGCACAGCCTGGGCCTTTAAACAGGAGGGCTGATCTGGGCAATTTTGCCCAAAAAGGAAACTCTCTGCAGATACTGCCTCTGGGGAGATGTCTCATCTCCAGTGACATTGCTGAGGTTGTCCTGGTTGCAAAACAAAATTCCAGGGATTGGACAGCTCACATCTTCCCACCTCCGACCATCCTGAGGCTTCATGCCGGAATTGGGCCTGACCACTGTTTATTTAGCTACAGCAAACTCTGGGGTAGCCAACTTAGCAGTGATACCCAAGGAAGACACACTCCAGTCCAGACAGAAAAGAACTGCCCTTTCCTTCTTGCTGCCAGTTGAGCCATTCCTACTGATTCTGCATTCAAGGGGGCAAGGAGCGCCACACCCTTCACTCCCTTTCCTTAAGATACATTCCTGTGTAGCCAAGTCACTCTGGAGGTAGGGGAACACACTCTCCACCTCAACTATCGCCTGGCTCACTGCAAAGATGGGAACTGAGGGCTCCTTGGGGACACACCAGCTGAATGTCACACTAGGCAGCAGGACAGACTGCCTAGTCCATTACTGACGACTGGCTCTCAGGAGCGTTTGGAAGTGCAGGGCTGTGGGCCACAGAAAAGTGAACTCACTGCCTCTTGTTCGCCTGCCTTTCCTTGGGCACTCCACAAACAGCCCAGCAGCCTCCCCGCACTGTGAGGCCCACTCCCCACAGTCCCAGCTGTGCAGGGCCTCCTTTCCAGCTGAGATAAAATTAGAGCGCTGGGGTCAGCAGGCAGAATATACAAGGCCTTCCTGATTCAGCTCCCACAGCTCCCCTTGCACCTGCAGCCAGAGCAGCAACCATCATCCCATAGCCCAGAGCCCAGAGCCCAGCCTGGAATCCAGACAGTCAGCAGCCCCAGCTCCCCTCCCACATCCCCAGCCAGCCAGGGGCCAGGAGAAGCTCTGAACCCCTCACCCCAAGGCTAAAGGGGAAGAGCCCCAACCTTGGGCCATGCTGGCCATCTCTACCAGTCACCTGTTTGCATCAGCAACAAGACCACAATCAAGACAAAGCTCTCGCCCCTGGAAAGAAACACCAGAGGGATCCTGAAGGAGCCCTGGTCTGGTCATCTGAAGTCCTGCCTGGGGAAATCGAGTCTGATGGGAAAGGCTGTAGCCTGGTCCCGAAGAGCAAGGTCTGCAGGGAAACTGGCCCTACCCTGAAATAAGGGGGGGGGGGGGGGGGGGGGCGTGTCACCACATCAAAACAAGCCTCCATAATGCTCAAGCAAAACTGTCTAGGTGCTGCTCACAAGGAAGTTCTGAGGACACAGAGGGCAGGTGAGAGCTGCAGCAGCTCCGTGGAGGGGACTGCAGCATCAGGGCCAGGGAAGTCCTGCACAGAATTGCAAGCCTGAGCCCTATTCCTCTCAAACCCTGGCTGCAGGCCCTGGGGTGCAGGGACTACTGACCCCATTTTGCAGAAGAACAAATAGGAGCCCAGGAGCATTGCCTCTATTGACCCCCAGGCTCCCACCCCTCACTGCTCTGCACCTGGTGATATGTTGGAGGGGATGGCAACAGTCCGGCACCAGGACCTGGACTTGGCCCATTCTCTACCCCAGTCCACCCCTGCTCCTGCACAGCCCAAAGCCCTCAAAGGGCCTGATTGTGCCTGGGAAGTGTCTGAGCTCGATGAATACATGAAAGGACGCTTTGTTCAGGTTGGCAGGAGTGGGGGCTGGGGGCTCGGGCAGGAGGGCTGCCTGGAAGTGAAGGCAGCACCAGGCCTTTGGGGCCAGGATCTGTAGCCCCACGGCACCTACATGGGCCAAGGAGAGGTTAGCTTTCAAGGTTCTGCCCATGCAAAGCAAGGCTGAGACTGCCCCTAAAAAGACCCAGCCAAGGGAACAATTGTCGCATCCTTAAACATGTCTTTTTGCTGCCTTATGGAATCGAAGAGATGAGGATCAGGAACAGGCAGAAAGAGAAATGACTTTGGCGAGGGAAACAGGCTGAGTAAAGCAGGGAAGCTGACTGTATGGTGAGTACAGAGAAGATCAGGAAGGCGGGCTAAGGACCTGTGTGATGGGGAGAGAAGGTGCTGCAGCCCCCCAAGGATACACCAACCCACTGCCCAGCAGTGGGTTGCTTCCCCTCCTCCCTAGGAGCAGGGTCAGTGTTCCGAAAGCCACCCCTCCTCTAGCAACCCCCTTCCATGCTCCCTTGCCTGCCCAGCCCCCCTGCTTCCCATCCTGGACATCTGAAAGGAGCGCCGTCTGGCACCACTGTGTCTCTCCCCTCACTCTCCAGCCTGATGCATTAGTGGCTAAGTGGTAGCTAAAAGCCCCCAGAATAACCAGGAGTTTAGGCAGGGGAGGGGGTTAGGGGAGCACAGGGTGGGCATAGCCCCAAAGGTAGCCTGGTATAAGACCCCCTCCTCCTACCCTATGTGATTCCAACCCTTACTTCTTCTGGATCAAGGAAGACCACACTCAGGCTGCCCCATACCCAGCAGGTCTCCATGGCCCTCCTTGAGACCTCACCCTCCTCACAGTATCAGGACAGGCAAGGACCAGGCCCAGCTAAGACCAAAACAAGGGTCAAGAAGATGGCTGGTGTGGGAGGCAATCTCCCTCAGCCATAGCTCCCCAAGTTGGGTTGTCCCTAAAGCCTGATCCTGTTGAAACCAGTCAGAGCTGATTCCTCTCATGCTTGTCTCCACTGTTGCAGCTGGCAGGGCTAAGTCTCAACTTCTGTAAAGCAGGCCTGCCGGGTAGAACACCATTCCTTCTCTCCTAGTCTCTGGGTGCTGTCCCCATTTCCTCTCTGCTTTGTGCAAGGGCAGGAGGCAAAGTAAGAGTTAGAATGTGGAGGGGGTACTGTTGTCCCTGAAGGGAGCAACAAGTGACAAGCCCCACAGTATGGCCTGACCCACAGACCCAACAGGTCTTGAATGCTAACCTCAAGGAGTCCTTTGAAAGTGGGTATTGAGGTTGGCTCTGAGAATGGTAGGAATTCAGACACCCAGCAGAAGCCAGACACCCAGTCCAATTGGGACTCCAGCCACACCCACCCACTTCACACTCTTGCCTACCACACAGCTGGCAGAAGAGGAAAGGCCCACGTGGAGCCCAGGAATTAGCCGGCAGGCTCTCCACCCTTTGGAACCCACACCCTATGGGTCAAGGAGGAAGGAAGGAAATCTGAACAGTCATTGGGCTGAGGGAGCATAGAGACCAGAGAGGCCCAAGGCACACAGCAAAAGAGACAGGGCAAGATCACAGCCCAGGGTTGCTGGTACCCAGCACACAGCTTAGCCCTCTGGATCCACATCCCAGATTTTCTTGAGAGCCTCAGGATTTGTAAAAAGCTGTATATCATCTTCTCTCCACTTTCCTGAGTCATCTCCTGCTCTCCCCCACTCCCGCCCCATTCGTTGAAAAGGCACTAACCTGATAACTGACAGGAATCACCCACACACCTACCTTCCAGGTGGGGTCCTGATCTCCTGGGACTTATAGCAACCAAAGCCTTAAACTCCAAAAAGTGACTAAAGGTGGACTGTAGCACTGAAGGTAGAAGGTAGCACTGTGTCAGAGCAGTGGAGGGAAACCTTTCTACTGGGGTGAAATGGAGTCAAAGGGGCAAATGTTGCATTGATTTCATCTCTCCTGATATGGCCTTGGATGAGGGTGTGAGAAGCTACTCTTCATACCCAGAAGCCCATTTTCCAGGGTGGCACTAACTCGGGCTAAGGACGAGCTGTGGTTGTTACTGGGATGCTTGTGACGTTTGACATTTGGCAGGACAAGCTTCCAGACAGCTGCCTGGTAGGGGGAGAGCCATGCACTAGACAGGTAGCAGGCTCTTGATATGGTTCTTAGTCATGGGAAGTGAGAGGTCTGCTGCTCTTTATCAGCCAGAGAACAGGGCTGGGCTAAGGAGCGCATCCTCTGCCCACCAAGGTCAGCTGTGGGTGGGAGTGAATCCTTTGACCACCAAGGTCAGCTGTGGGTGGAAATGAATCCTCTGCCCACCAAGGTCAGCTGTGGGTGGGAGTGAATCCTCTGCCCACCAAGGTCAGCTGTGGGTGGGAGTGAATCCTCTGCCCACCAAGGTCAGCTGTGGGTGGGAATGAATCCTCTGCCCACCAAGGTCAGCTGTGGGTGGGAGGGCATCCTCTGCCCACCAAGGTCAGCTGTGGGTGGGAGGGCATCCTCTGCCCACCAAGGTCAGCTGTGGGTGGGAGGGCATCCTCTGCCCACCAAGGTCAGCTGTGGGTGGGAGGGCATCCTCTGCCCACCAAGGTCAGCTGTGGGTGGGAGGGCATCCTCTGCCCACCAAGGTAAGCTGTGGGTGGGAGGGCATCCTCTGCCCACCAAGGTCAGCTGTGGGTGGAAGGGCATCCTCTGCCCACCAAGGTCAGCTGTGGGTGGGAGGGCATCCTCTGCTCACCAAGGTCAGCTGTGGGTGGAAGCACATATATCAGGTAGACTCAGCCCTGATTCCAAGAAGCCATGTTCTCTCTTGGCAGCCAGGCGGCTGGTTGGGTATGACCATGACCAGGACTGGGCCTTCCTGACTTTACTTTCCTCCTCTATGGATTGGAACAGCTAGTACATGCTAAGGTCTAGGTTTTATGACCCACCATCAATCTTGGAAAAATCACAAGACAATAAGGGTTAGGTTCATGGGTCACTTTTGGCAAAGTGAGGGAATTTATGGAAGTAGAGGCAGCAGAAGCCACATCCTCATCTGCCTCCACTGACTAGCCCACCAAATTCCCCAACCACCCTGCAGAAAAGGCAGGACAAGGGATGTATGCCCATCTTATAGACAGGAAAACTAAGGCTCTTCCAAGCCAGCTCTGAGCCACTGTGCTCAAAAGACATGAGGCTTGGCTAGTGAGAAGACCAGCTGGGGCAAAGGTTTAGAGGGAATGGGGCAGTTGAAAAGCAAGCTGGGGGGGAGCTAAGCTGAGCCAGATTCAGGGGCTCAGGCAGGGAAGGTTAGCACTGAGACCCAACTGGAGCAGAGAGGAAGCGACACACCCAGGGAAGGCAGGAAGCCCAGGATGAACACCATGTCACATCTACCTTCATTTGTTTTTGTTTGTTTGTTTGTTTGTTTGTTTTTAATATATTTTTATCTCAGAGAGGAAGAAAGAGGGAGAGACGGAAACATCCATGATGAGAGAGAATCATGGATCGGCTGCCTCCCGAAAGACCCACAACCTGGGCATGTGGCCTTGACCGGAATCGAACCTGGGATCTTTCAGTTCGCAGACCGATCGATACTCTATCCACTGAGCCAAACCACTAGGGCACTTCACTTGTTCTTCAGCCCAGCAGGTTCTAAAAGCCCCAAAGCCTGTGGGCCCCGTGCAGCTCCAACCAAAGCACCGAACGCAGATGCCTCATTCTGGTGGCAAAGCCCCCGGGGCCGGCGGCCTTCCTCCTCGTGCCTGTGGCCCAGGGAGCCCTCCAGCGGCCCCTGCGGGACTCGGGGAGCAGCCGGGTTGGTGCTACCCCTGGAGACACCTCACACCGAGGTCTGACCCCAGACTGCAGGGCTGGCTCTTACCTTCCGGTCAAGATGGACAGGCCCGAGAGCAGCCAGAGCCGCACGGGGGGAGACGAGCAGCCGAGTCGCGGACCGGAGCCCGCCCGAGAAGCCAGGCTTGGTTCTCACACCGACGGGCAGCAACGTGCCCACCCAGTGGCCACGGGCGCCCAGGCTCCAGGGACAGGCCTCCTCGCGGCTACACCTCGGTGTCAGGCCCTGGGTGAGCCCGGCTGCCGCCCGGCTCAGCCTGGGGGGGACCTTCCCCCGGCTCCTGGTCCCAGCACCGCCGGGCACAGGACACTGTCCCGGACACTCCCGGAAGTGTGCCCCTCAAGTGTCCCGACCGGGGTCCCCTTAGCCCCTCATTAACCAGTCACTGCGTTCCCTCAGTGTTAACCTGTAACCCCTCAGGCCCGAGAGGGCCTGTGGCCTCAGCCTCCAACCCTTGCGTGTCTCCTCTGCTCTACCACTGTGGCCTTGTTGTACTGTAAGTGTACCCAGCGTGTGAGTAAATGCTCCATGCGCCCGCGTACAGCAGAGTTCTCTGCTCCCTGCATATCTCTATCCAGAGTATAATAAATATTAACTTTGGCAATAAATAAATAAATAAATAAATAAATGCCCCAAAGTGAGGCCAAGTCAGCTGGTGGCTCCTTCAAAGGAAACAATGAATTAGAGCTGCAGGGCCTGCCCTTGGGCCCAGAGCCAGGGCAAGGGTGGCAGAAGAGGCAGAAGATGTTAGTGGAGGCAGGGAGGCAGGATGAGAAGACCGTTGAGAAAAAGAAGGTTCCCAGGTCAGCATAGCCTGGCCAGCAATGGGTGGGTCGGGGGAGCAGTAGAAGGGCAGCCAGTTAGGGAGCGCTGATGGGGGCTGGGCTGCCAGAGCCTTATTTCATCAGAAACCAAAGGAGAGATGCCAAAGGAGGAAAAGGATGACAATGACAATAGTGACACCCTACCTAACTCCTAACCACTCCATAGCATTCACCATGTGCCGAGCACAATTCTAAGTAAGTTGGGGATATATTAATCCATTTAATAATCACTGAACTCTTCTAAGGTGGGTTTTTTATTAGCCCCATTTTACAGATGAGGGCACCGAGACACAAAAAAGTAGAGTAACTTGCTCAGGATCACACAGTTATTAAGGTGGAGAGAAGGTTTAAAACTCAGACTGACTCTGGAATCTGTGCTTATAACTCTGTGCTTCATAAATGGGCCTTGGAAGCTTCCAGGCCAGCCTCTTGCATCTAGGTGGGGAGACTAAGGCCCAGAGAGGGTACAGCCTGCTCAGATGCCTCCCGGCCAATGAAGCCCTGACCTCCATCACGATGCTGTAAGGGAGGGTGTGTTTAAGTGAGCATCGGTATCCAGGCCTGATGCGGTGGTGTGGGTGGATCTAGGGCTGCAGCACAGTGCTGAGTGATGACCAGCATGACCAACTGAGAAGACAAGTTTTCTGAGATCTCTCTCTGTCCAGAAATAGAACATATTCTGTGGTCTTGGGCAGACCACAGCAAAGTGCAGGGTATACTCACAAACCCTTCTTTAACACATGTCCAGCAAGGTTCCCACCAGCCAGCACTGGCCAAAAACACTCCCCTCTTGGGTAAAGAGAAAAGGGAACCCTCACATATTGTTGGTTGGAATGCAGATTGGTGCAGCCACCATGGAAAATAGTATGGAGGTTCCTCAAAAATTTTTAAATATAACTACCATATAACACAGCAATTCCACCTCTTAGTATTTGTCCGAAGAAACACAAATCACTATTTCAAAAAGATATATGCACCTCTATGTTCACTGCAGCATTATTTACATTAGCCAAAATACGGAAGCAACCTAAGTGCCCATCAGTGGACCATTAAAGAAAGAGGATGTGGTACATATACACACTGGACTATTATTACTTGGCTATAAAAAAGAATGAAATCTTAACATATGCCACCTAATGGATGGATCTAGAAAGTATTATACTAGGTGAAACAGATCCGATAGAGGAAGACAAATATCATGTTATTTTACTTATATGTATAAACTAAAAGAAAAAAATAAATGAACAAACAAACAAAAGAGACAAATTCATAAGTATAGAGAATAAACTGATGGTTACCAGAGGATAGTGGGGTTGGAGATCTGGGTGAAGAAGGTGAAAGGATCAAGAAGAACTAATTGGTAGTTACAGTCAAGGGCTATGAAGTACAACATATGGAATATAGTCAATAATACTGTAATAACTATGTATGGTGCCAGGTGGGTACTAGACTTAGGTGATCACTTCATAAGATAGATAAATGTCTCATCACTATGCTGTACACCCGAATCTAATATAATATTGAATGACAACTGTAATTGAAAAATATTTTTAAATTAAATCATAAAAATAGTCACCTCTACCCCTGGCTCCTCAGTTCAAGAACCCACCATGTCTCCCCACTGCCCATCCCAGCAGGGCCCAATTCCTCCAGCTGACAGACAAGGCCTACCCATTTCTGCCATGACTCTTTCTCATCACCACACCTTTGCAGGTGCTCTTCCCTCTGACCGTTCTCTCCCCTTTCTCTGTGTACATGGTCTTATCTGTCCTTGAAGATCTAGCCTCAACCCCCGTGGCTCCAGGAAGTGTTCAGACTGCTCCAGCCCTCACAGTTCCATCTTCCCTCTGGCCTTATGCTGGCACACAACATCTTCTCTCAGATGTGGAGTCCTGTAGGCAGGGCCAGACAGACAAGTGGAGGGAGACCCAGAGCTGAGGCCAGGGGTAAGCACGGTCTTAGCCATGCCTGTCTCACTGAGTAGCCAAGGCCAGGGATGGATAGTGGGACAGATAAGATAGTAGGGAAAGCCAGGACTGGGGTAGGTTAAACACCATGTCAGACAAGGAAACATCTTAAAATAGGTTCTCAGGCCACTGAGAGGCTGCTGAGCTTGTCATGGTGACCCTCCTTTCTCCCTCAGGCCCAGACAAACAATGTGAGCAGCTCTCTGCTCCTACCCCACACCCTGTCCCTGTCCCTCGCTTGGTTCTTCCCCTTACCTAGGAAGTCTCCCCCAGTTATAACACTCCACAGTGACCTTTCTTGCTGGCACAGTCCTTGGCTGTATCTATGGTCCTTCCTGATATCTCCAGGTGACCTCCCTAGTCACTGGCAGCAGGCCTTGCTCTCCGGGCACCTGAGAGCTGCCCAGAGCTTCTCCTCCTCTCTCCCTAGATGGGCAGAACACAGACCAAGGCATGGGCAGCAGGTAGTTGCCCTCCACGGTAAGGGCTGCTCGGACTGCTGGCCCAGAGCCCTGATTGGAAGCAGGTGTGCAGGAGATACTCAAGATCAGCCTAATCCCAGAATGCTGTGAAGGTTAAACCCAGATTAGCCCAAGTTATGACACAGCTCAACCTGCCCTGGCAGACACTCTCTGAGGCCCAGCTGCCCTGAGGAAAAAGCAGAAGAGGTGCACTGAGCCAACCCAAATCTAAGATCCCGAATGGAGGAAGGTCATGACAGTAGGGCTCATGTCAGCAGACAGTGTCTGGCAGTAGGAGCTGGGCTCAAGCTGAGCTGAGCCAGCCACAGAGGAAAGGGACTCAGGGAACCCGAAGCCTGGGACAGAGCATGAAGACAGAAGGCAAATGGAGGGAAGCCAAGAACTGAGGCCAGGAGCAGAAGACACAGCCGTGGTCCCAGCTATGCTGATCTCACTAGGTGACCTTGGGCAAATCCCTGTCATCATTGTCCTCAATTTCCCCATCTGTGGAACTTGTGGTTAACTCAGCAGATCTGATTTTTTTTCCTGACGTCCTCCACTCTGTCCAGTCAGGTTGTGTGGGCTGAGTCTTCCCAAAGGCTCCTTGGAGGAAGTGAGATAGCACTGGCAGAAAGGAAGAAGAGAGTGAATGGGGGGAGGGGCAGGCAACAGCCCTGAGACAAGACAATGTGAGGAGTTAGAGAGTATGAGGGAAGAATGTAGAAGATAAGGTGGGAATGGGGCCAGGCTACCAGGTAGGACTGGAAAAGTGGCAGCTCTGTCTCTGTGTGTCCCAGGAGAAATTCTCAACACAATAACCCAGAGGGATGGAGGGGCCTTACAGAGGCCAGGGCAGAGTCCTGGACACATAGCAGGGTCCAGGCCCAGGCTGGGGAGCAGAGGCCTTGAGGAGGAGAACCACTCCCCTTCCTTATACCACAGGGGGCAGGGAGGGGATGGATCTCCTGGTCTTCCATGGTTTGGGCTCGCTAGAGAAGGTGGAAGCCCATTTTGCCAGGACCAACGAGTCCACCATGCTATAGGAGGAACCTTTCCTCCCCTACCCTGAGAGAGAAAAGGTTTCGGGGCAGCCAGGCCTTACCAAAAAAGGAAACCAAGAGAAGAGGAAGTTTCTAGCCCCAGAACTGCCCAGCAAAGCAGGGGAAGTGTGGTCAGTCTCCTGTGACACAGGCCCTATAATGGCTGAAATGAGTGAGATGGGGTCGGGGAGGAGGACAGGATATCAGATGGGGCCCCAGCTATCACAAGGGCCACCGATTCCCACCACTGCCCCCTGCAGGCAACTGGACCCTATTCCCTGGGCTGAGCCTGGCCCTCCTCATAGAAGAGTGTCCAGCTCTCCCTGTCTCCCACCCCAGGAGTAACTTACTCCCCCTTCCCTTGACCCCTCTTAAGAAGGTGAAATTTCCTGGAAGGTCAGAGCATCTGCCTCCCCCTCGTCCCCCCTGCAGGGCCTGGTTGGTGCTGGGGGAGCTCCCACCCTTCCATAGAAAGTCTCTGCAGAGGGGTGGGCCTTAGGCCTCAACTGTCTCCCACAATCAGGAGGGCTGGGGGTGGGGGAAAACTCTGGTCTCCCAGGATCCAGCCCCAGCTTCCCATTAGCAAGCTGTGACTCTGGGGAGGACTTCCTGACAGCCATGGTCCTTCCTCCCTACATAGGGCTGGTTGTGGAAGTCAGGTGGCTGAGCTCACATGTCACCTCCTGCAAGAAACCTTCCCAAAACCCGGAAGTCAAGGCTGACTCAATGTCTCCCACTCACCTCCTCCTCCTCTCCCTGATCCTAGTTGTAAGTTTTAGGGTCAGAAATCCTATCATGCCAGGTGCTTCCTGCCATCCCTCCCATCGTCCAGCTGTCTCCTGCTCCTCCTGCCATCGTGGCAGACCATGTCTTTCAGGAACTCTTACCTTATTGGGGACACTGGATCAGGTACCTCCCTCAACCCCCACAGCTGCTCTCTGCCACATTTCACTGTAACCACAAGTTGACCTCCTATTTCTCCGCCTACACTGAGAAGTCTACTGACTTGTCTAGTTTCTGATCCCTGGATCCCCAAGCACAGCCCCAGGACCATCACAGGTTGGCCCCAGCAAATATCAAATGTCAAATGTCAAAAAAGCTGAAATACTATCTTTCACGCCACAAACCAATATGCCACTTCCTCCAGCTGATCCTCAGCTCATGAGAGAAAAAAAGAAAGAACACGAAACTCAAGGATTTCCCAGGTTTCCATTTCTCCTCCCAGCTAAGATATGAGTGGGCCACCACAGACTCTGCTCACCCCAGAGAGGCAGGGATCACAGGAAATTAGTGCTCTGGTAAGTATAACTCCTCCCTCCATTCACTTTGGACATCTGAGGACACAGGCTCAGAAAAAAAGCAAACCCTTGCCTAGAGTCACACAGAAAAGCAGGCCAGAGCCGGGATCTCTCCCCTGACACCAGTCATCCTGAGCCCAGGCCTGCACTCACTCCAGCCTGCTCTCAGAGCCTTCACTGTTCAGGACAGAGGGGCCACAAACTTTGGCAGGAAGCTCCCAGGGACATCACAGAGCCTCTCTCTCCCAGCCTAGGACCATCCCCATCTCCTCCTGGGAATTGCCCTCTCTCTGTTCTGTAGGGGATTCACCCTGAAGATGAGGAGCACATCTAAGTCCCCAAAGGGGCAAGGATTTCCACTGAAAATGCTGATGCTTAGGGAGTCCCAGCTGTGACCTCATCCCCTGAAGGGGGTGACAACAACCCCTGCTCTGGGGAGCAGCTCCATAATGGCTCCCCAGCAGCCTCAAGTCAACAATAACATCCTGTTGTTTAATTGGACATGGGAAAGGCAGAACCGGCTGGGCAGGTAGCTGTTTCTCCCTGGGGGCAGGTTGGCTCATCTCTGACCTTGGGGGTCAGGACATTCCTGAGCTTCTCCATCTCCTCTAACTGGAGATGAAATGAGAGAGGGGTGCAGAGCTTCCACAGGCACTCACCCACAACCTACTCCTCTCCAGCCCCTGCTTGCAGGAAGGGCAGGCCCAAACAGTCATATCTCTGACTGGCCCATGTGTCAGTGACAGCCCTCAGGGGACAATCTCAAAGCCCTTCCTGCTCTGGTGAGCTCTGAGGGTAAGAGACAGTGTGGAGCTCAAGGCCACCCAGCAGGTTAATGCTAGCACATCCTTTTCTATTGGACCGGGACTCAATATTTTGGAGAGTTCTCAACCTCTGGCAAGTGCAGGCTGGGATCCTCCCGGAACTCCCTCATCTAATATTTCTCTAGGATGTAGGGATCCATGAAGCAAAAAATAAAGCACAAAGAAGAGCCAGAGCTCCATACCCAGTCCCACACCTATCTTGGCTTAAAACTTAAGGCCAACCTATGCCTCAAAGAGAAGTGGCTCCAGAACCACTATTATCCTACATCTGGTTGTTCCTGGAGGCTACCCCCCGCCTACCCCACCCACTGGTAGACAGGAAGCTAGGCCTATACTACAGCAAAGCCAAAGGGATCATCCTCTCACCCCACTTCTGGGGTTGCCCTGCCCAAGCCCATTTCTGTCCATGTGTCACCCACAGGAAATGGAAGGCAGCTGTCAGCCAGGCACACCATCACCAGCTGGTGGTCTTGAGGGATAGGCAAATGGCGGGTCTATCTGGCCAGTGGGATGAGCTGGATGCCTGGCATTGATGGAGACTACAGGCCATCCTAGAATGAGACAAGCAAGTGAGGGATCGGCAGATCCCAGCAGGGGACATCAGTGTATTACCAAGCAGAGGGCACAGCTAGAGTGGCTATTATAGTGAACTGCATGGAGGGGGGAAAGCTGCTTTTGGAGCTTTGAAAAGTTGGCAAAAGAAATGAAAGCAGCTTCAAATATGAAGTGCCTGAGATGGAGAGGTAAACATTAAGTACTAAGAAACGGGGGTGCATTAAATATGTGGGGGGAAGGGTCTTCAGAAATCTTGGGGAGTGGAGGCAAGCAGAACCAAATGCAAGGGGGTTGGCATGCGGGGGGTGGGGGGGCGGGGATGCTAGAACACTTAGACATGGCCATTTATCCCCTTGGGAGGGCCCAAATGCTGGCTGTCCAGGTCAGCCAAGGGATTTGACCCACGGCCAGGATGTTGGGAAGGCAAAGGAAGCCTGGGCTGGAGGTGTCTATCATGAGTAACACCAGAGGCCCACCCACTCTGCTGCACCCCCACCAGAATATCTCCAGCTGGGTTACAGAGCTGGCCCCCACAGTCCCTCCTTTGTGGCCAAGAAGTTGCCTAAATCCTTCTCCCCTCCCTGCCCCAGTGCTAGCACTGGTCCTGTGCCACATCAAAGCCCTGTCTGCACTTTGTCCAGTGACCTTGGGCGAGTCACATTCCCTCTGCTGCAGCTTTAGCTCATGCCATTGGTTTTGTGTGTGGTTTTCTCCTCTCTGCTAAGAATACCTGCCCCAGATAATGTTCAGGCTCTGGCAATCCCTGCAAACCGCCTCAGTCATCAAAGGGCCCTGTCAGGGCCAGACCAGGCAGCTTCTCCAACCCCCAACCTGAGTCCACCTTCACCACAAGGGGCCAAAGCACCACCAAATTTGGGGACAGAACCCAGTTGTCCTGGGGGTGGGAAGCATTTGCGTGCAGAGAAGGGGAGCTCAATCCCTCATGGCAGAAAGCCTCAAACCCCACCTAACCAGCTTTCAGACCCATTGTTTAACTAAGGCACCCCTGAGGGAGAGTCCTGTCCTTCAGACGCATATCCACCGCAGCCTAAAAGCTACACTCCCGCCCCAGATTCGCTGCGTGGGGTCCCCACGCCGCACCCCATCCTATGCTGTGCCCACAACGCTGGCACCTATTCCTGGTGACAACTGCCACGTGTGGAACGGGTAGGGTGGGGGATCAGCCGGTGCCGGTGCCGGTGCCGGTGCCGGTGCAGGTGCAGGTGCAGGTGCCGGCATTGCAGAGGGAGCGCCCAAGTGCCCCAAGCCTCCATGCCACCGCACCAAGTCCCAGCTCGCTACAGGGTGCCCACCCCTTTCCCACTGGGTCCTGGGCCCGGGGCGAGGGCAGGCAGCCAGGGTCTTTGTTCCCACAGCCAGAGCGGAGCAGCGGCAGCAAGGAGTCCGCGCCCCCGGCTCCGGCCCAGCCAGGGCTCCTTCCTTGCACAGCGGAGCCTGCAGCTCAGGAGGGACTTGGGTGGAGGTCCCAACCCGAGAGCGTCTTGCACAGAGGCCCTGCTGGAGGACAGAGAGCGCCTCTGGGCGGGGAGAGGGGCCCCGCTTCCTTCCCCAGCGCCCTGGCGCTGCGGCTCCCAGTTGCGGGAGGACTTGGAGCGACTCAGCCTGGATTCCGGCCCCACCACGCGCTCCCCTCAGTGTTCCAGGGCTCCGGTGTGCCAGCGCTCACGCTCCCACTCAGCCAGACCGTACTCTCCCCGAGAGTAGTGCGGGACCCGCACAGCCTCGCGCACGCACCCTCTCCGGTGCCGCACACTCTGCACCCACCCGCGAGGCGTCGTGTACCCCGCGCTCCATCCCCCTCCCCCGCGTGCTACCTACCTTTCCAGACAACGGAGATGCGGGGTCCACTCCTCGGGTGGCCTTGGGTGTCGGCGGCCGCCCAGAGCAGCAGCAGCAGCAACTGCAGCGGGAGTCCGGACCGAGCCTGGGGGGCGGGAATGCGGCAGCGCGGGACACCGAGGGCGGTGCGTCTGGGCGGAGGCGGTGTCATCGCGTGGACCTGGCTGCGGAGACTGAGCCAGCACCCGAGCACAGACCGATACCAGCATGAAGAGGCGGAGTCAACTGCCTGACCCCACCCCACCCCTCCCCCGCCCCTCGCAGCCTTTCTCGCCTCCGGGCTACCCAAGTGGGGTGCCGTGCCCACCGCCAGTGGAACCTTAGTCATTCCCCCCGGGCAGTTCCACAGGAGAACCGCAGTGGACCGGGACAAGACATACTTGGGTCTTCTATGAGCTGAGGTAGTTCTGGTTCCCTCTTAAGGCCTCAGATCCACGCTCCCCCCTGCCCCCCAGCCAATAAAAGGGTTGCCCTAGAAGAGGGGGAGGACCTCTCTGAGGGTACAGTCTCGCTAATGGCCAGCTCAGTGTTTTGCACCCTGAAGACTGTGTTTCTCAGAGGATAGGCTGGCCTGAGTGGACATGGCTCCTTCTGAGCCTATAAGCGCCGAAGGTAGGTGAGTGAGGAGAAGGGGGGAAGTGAGGGTTGATGGGCCGTGGGGAGCACTCAGCATCCCATCATTGCTCTGCTGTGAGGAGGTGGAATTTTCATCTTGGCCTGGCTCCCTCTCCTCCTTTCCCTCTTATCCCCATTCCCTAGCCAGCAGCCTTCTGGGCTGCCTCCCCCCAGCCAGCTGGTGTGCGCTCAGAAAATCCAAACTCATTTCCATGTGTGTGCAGGGGGATATAATCAACAAGGCCCCTTACCCAAGCAGAAAGAGAAGGAACATCCTGCATTCTTAGGACTCACTGTGAGGAAGCAGAGTCAGACAAGCTATAGGGTTTCTCTGCTCAACAGCTACATAGGGCTGAGCTACTGAAGACAATCTGGTGACCCCCTGCAGGGTCAGGCCCAGTTCCTCTACAGTCACTGAGCAGCCAAGGCAATTCTCCCATCAGTTCTGCCCAAAAAGGACCAGACCTGTACCTTGGCTTGTGCCTGAAGGAGCCATGGATGGGAAATCCACTTATCCAGTGCTTAAGAGAGGTCTCTCCCCTGGTGGACTGCACTGTGAGGACACAGGGTGAGGAGAAGATAGCAGAGATGCATGTGAGCTTCCAGAACCCACACACCTATCTGGACTTGATTCACACACTGCAGACACCAGCTAAGACGGGGGGGGGGGGGGGGGGGGGGGGGGGCAAGATATCCTCATCACAACCTCAGCTCCAGCCCTCTGCTCTGATCCACAGCCAGGGAAGTATTGTTACCAGTAAGTTTTGCTTTACCATGCCAAATTTTGTTTCCAGCTATCATCACCTCCATCTTCGTTAGGAGCCCCAAGATAACCCAACAGGTCAAAAGTCCTTCAGTGATAATGCAGGACTAGGTTCTTGGTAGGATGGGTGGGGTCGCACACTGCCTCATAGAGAGGATGGTTCAAGAGCCCTTCCCCAGGCCCGGAAGACAGCAGCATGTCTTGGCCCAGGGTAGCCTTCAAGACTGACAGTTTCCAGCTCAGGGCCTCATCTGCTAAACTGTATGGCCCAGTGTCTGCCTCTCTGCAAAGGTAAGCAAATTCAAAATTAATGATAACACTACTCATGTGCACAACTCACAACATACAACCCACTTTTACCTACATTCTCCCTGCACTCCTATATTCTCCCCTCAATGAGAGAGCATAATTCCATGTTAGAGAGGAAACTGAGGCACAGAGAGGGAAAGGGACCTGCGCAAGGTCAGCTAGTGGAGCCAAGATGGGAACCTGGGTTTTCTGACTCCAATGATAATAGCTAACACTGAGGTTACTATGTTCTTTGTGTGTTTCTTAGCCTCGTTTTAACTTATTTTATCTTCACAATCTTATGAGATGGGTGCTAGTATTTGTCTCCTGCAAGCAAGTAAACCAAGGAAAAGAGGAAGAATGTGATATCCCCAAGGTCACAGATAGAGAAGGGCTGAGATTAATGCTCAGGCAGTCTCTCTGGGCCGACAGTCTTCTACATCATAAAGCTCTCAGTGCAATGCACCCTTTTGCTGCTGCCTCTTGTGTCAGGCTGGATTCTGGATCTAAATGACCCTTAAAACCCAGACAGGCCCAGGCTACCAGGTGCGGGCCGGAGGGGAGGCTAGGGTCTAGGATCAGCCTTCCAAACAACAAGGCAGCAGATGGAAACGGGGCAGATGCCAGGGATTTTCTTTTCCAGGCTGGGGTAGGGGTGAGGGGGGTAGTGCTAAAGATCATCCCACCTCATGTCTCAGGGTGGGCCTCTGGCTGGGCTCCTCCATGGCCAGCTCAGCACCTGCTTTACCACCAGCCGGCTTCCCTGAGCCAGCCAATTTAGGGGCAAAAGGCCAGGCCAGACGGAAAACCACTCCTACTTGACTACAGATAGCCAGGGGAGGTGAGAACCAGGCCAACAGAAGGAGGGCAGCTAGACTATGGACATAGAGGAGAGCACAGGACCAGTGTTTGTGTGTGGCCTCCCTGCCTGAGGCAGCATAGGGAAATAAAATAATGGAACAGGTGGTGACAGGAGCCTTAAACAAAGACAGGGGCACAACCGGCATTCCCAGACAATGATGCAAAATAAATCAGCAAAGGAAGCAACAGATGTGGATGCTGACAGGTCTGAGGCAGAGGCCATTCCTGTCCTCCTCTTCCCCATGACTCGAAATATGAGTGATTGCAGAAAGAAAACCAAGAGAAAGAACTGATGTGGGGGTTCCTATCTAGGAAAAAAAGAACAACAAAAAACCTTGACAGGGTCTTCCCAGAACAGCAGCTAAGACACAGTCAAATCCAAGAAGGCTGCTTGGGGATCAGAGAAATGGACACACACAGCCCAGAGGTTCACAGGCCTGAAGCAGCAGAGGCCCTGGGAGCCTTACTCAGTCTTCCAAGCAAAGCCTTTCACAGCCCTATTCAGAGTATTCCTCCACTCTCCAGGCTTCCTCTGACCCCCTCCTCATCCCTGATTCCGTGGCTACACTTGGTTTCAAAGGAGTAACCCAGCCCTAACAAGAGGCCTGCCAGTGGGAAGTTATCGATGGGAGATATAAGGAACTCAAGCCGACAGACCCTTTCCTGCTAGATCCATGCCTGCTATGAGACATCAGAGCTTGGTGTCCACCGATGCCTTCTGGCTACTACTATCAACAGCAATTCTTACTGCTCCCAACCCCACTCATTGCAGGGGGCTGAGGGCAGGAAGATCCTGAAAATAGTGAAGCAAGTCAGGTGGGGCTGGGAACCCTGAGGGCACAAGCCCTGTCTATAGGGCAGGGGCTCCTCAGTTCCAGCCCACATGGCATTGAGCTTGTGGCAGGCGCCATCTGGTGGCCACTCCATATAGAGCGGCAATTTAGCAGAGTGTAGATAGACATACCTTGTGTATATTGCCACTTTCTGGAGACAAACTCCTCCCTCCACCCCACAATCCATCTCTGAGCCTCCATTCTCAGTGCTCAAGACCTGAGGCAGAGCAGGATCTCATGGGAACCATGTGAAAGCCATCTGGGCGAACGGCCTCCTGACACTTAGATATGGCTGGGAGGCCAAAGACAAAGTCCCGGCCAATGATACAAGATAAGCAAGGTCCTGCCCTAGCCCAGGCCTCTATTTCTTTGTTTACAAACTGAGAAAGAGGAGCTAAAATAGCAGTTCTTCCTCTGGGCTATCTCCTATCTAAGCCAGAGATAGACAAAGCTTTTTTATTCTATCTTCTACATTGCCTTCTGGTTTATAGGTTGAAATAAATATGCTTTTTAAACTAACCCTGCATGATAGAAGGTATCCTCAAACCCTCCCAGCTCTGATGTGATACTTGGGCCTGCCTGGGCCACCTGAGAGAGCAAAAGAAATGCATGCAGACACGTGATCTCCCACAAACAGTTCACTTTCTTTCATATATATTAGAGGCCCAATGCATGAAATTCATGCACAGTGGGAGGATCCCTTCGGCCCAGCCTGCACCCTCTCCAATCTGGAACTCCTCAGGGGATGTCTGACTGTCAGTTTAGGCCTGATTCCTGGTCTAAACTGACAGTTGGATATCCCTCTCACAATCTGGGACTGCTGGCTCCTAACTGCTCACTTGCCTGCCTGCCTGATCACCCCTAACTGTGCCCCCCCCCACCTGCCTGGTTGTCCCCAAATATCCCCCTAACTGTCCACCCAGCCAGCCTGGTTGCACCTTGCTGCCCCCCCTGTTGACTTGGTCAACCCTTACTGCCCCTCCCCACCAGTCTGGTTGCCCCCAACTGTCCCACCTGCCGGCCTAGTCACCCCTCACTGCTGACCCTGCTCGCCTGGCCATGCCCAACTGCCCTCCCTCCAGCCTGTTCATCCCCACCCTCCCCCCTCAGCCCCGCACTGGCCTGGTCACCTCCAACTGCCCCCCTGCTGGCCTGGTCGGACCATGCAGCCTGCTGTTTGGTCGTCCCTCACTAACCTCCCTGCCGGCCTGATCGCCCCATGTCGCCTGCTGTTTGGTTGTCCATCTGGTTGTTTCGGTCGTGACGGCCTCTGGTTTTATATATTACGATAGTGATCTAAGAACCCCAATTCTTGATATCAGAATTTTCAGCTATCATTCAGTCCAACCTGAGAGTGCCTTACAACAACCTTTATGGTCATGCAGCCACTCTTTCTTACATCCACGGCAGGCTGGCCCATCTTGCTTAGCTCTGACACAAAGCCTTCTCCCCAGAGAAAGACACCTCCTTCTCGCAGTGGTCCCAAATCTGCCCTCCAAGGACACACAGACCATGTCTAATCTGTCTTCCTGGAATAGAGCCCTTTGGGGATTTCAACACAGAAGCCATATCCTTCTAAATCTACTTTTTTCAGGGTAAATAATCCCAGTTCCAACTATATCCTTCATGGGGCTTTGCTTGGTCTCTCTAATCCTGCTTTTTTCCTAAGATATCAGTCAGTCATTTAACTAAAACTTCTGCTGAGACCCTCTTAGGTGCTATGTAGCCAAGTTTGTGTTCTCCTTCAACAACCTAGTGTCGGATCAGAATGCCACAGCTAGAGACTGGGCAATAAGAGGGCTGGAAAGACTGACCTTGTCCCTCCTGATTACAAAGGCATTGCCTTATTGAGATGAGACACCAGGCTGTTAAATCCTGTTGATCTTAGCCCAGGGTCATCCTTGGGCCAATTCCCATCCAGTAGTAGCTTTCTGGAACACGGTGAAAAAGACTGAATTTGAATCTGAGCCTATGAGAGTAAATGAGACTCCAACCTTCATGAGAGCAATTGGTTTTCTAGTCCCCATCACAGGACCCTAGACTGTTCTTGTTCCTGTCCCTCTTGTTAGGATTGTCTCGCTTTTAAGATCCTGTTAGTCATCTATTCACTTGGCCAGCTGAGTGTCCTGGCATCACTGATATAAAAATGGTCAATATTCACTCTTATAAATTGAGGAAATTGTAAAACAGGGCACAACCGAGGCTCCAAGAGGTTAGGGAGTCTGTGTAAGACACCATAACCTCAGTGGGTATGACTTAGAAGCCCGATTCCCCCCCCAAAATTCCAGGATGGATGAGTGGTGAGCAGACCTTTTGCCCCTTTTAGTGGCCACCAGGACTGCCAGGCACAAGGCTCCAGGTGGGTGCGTTGGTAGGACTGTGCGGATACAATCCCACCCAAGCTCTGGAAAGGCCAGTTTCCCAGCAGTCACATCCCATTAACAGGAAGCACTTATCTGTAAATGGAAATATCTACTTCTCAGGATCAACTGAGATGGCATATGTGAGTGCTTAGCTCAATGGCTGGCACAGAGAGGGTACTCGATAAATGAGCACTATTGTACTGCATTGCTATTAGCCATTTTGCCAAGGTAGAGTAGGGCAGTGACTGGGTCTCAAGTATGGAGGAAGCTGAATCCTGTTACTGCAGAGCCTACAGGAGCCAGACAGAGACAGGTCCAAGGAAATGAGGGGCACAGCCACAGTGACCTAACTCCAGCCCAGAGCCAGAAGGGCTTGGACAGGCTGGGTAAGCAGATAGAGGGAGGCTTAAATAACCCCACCACACTCATCCTCACCAAACATTTGCTGCCAAGGCCTGTGGCAGAGGCCATGTGGCCGCCTCACGTAGGGCTCTGGAAGCTTGGTCTGGGCCCAAGCCAGATGGGACCGAGAGGAGCAGAACCAGGGCCCATGTGCCCAACAAGCTGTGCCAGCCCAAATTTTGAGTTATATCAGGAGAAGGGATCTATTTAGAAACTCACCCATCTCTAGGTATTTGCATATTCTATTTCGAGGTCTCTTACCCCGCACCCTTTTGCTTCCTAGAAAAGTTTTTGTGATCAGTTCCAATTTCACCTTTGCTGAACTGCAAAAGCTTACTCAGTTCCCTCTCCCCTCCAACTACCAACTAGAGTTCTCAGCCCTCCCAGCTTCCACCGCCCTTCTTTCTCCCCGCGCCCCCCCCCCCCCCATGCCCCGCCCAATTCAGGCCTCAACTCCTGGAAGTGAACTCCAGTCCCATTGTGGCCTCTCCCAAGGTTAGCCCTTTTGTTACTGTTTCTCTGTGGCATCTCAAACCCGGCCAAGCCTTCTCAGTCCAGTCCTTCCACTCCATCAGTTTAAATGACTCCTGCTCTCATCTTTTCAAAAGCAGCAGGTCCTGGCCCCTTCCATGTTCCATGTCCATTAGTCACCATTTACTATAAAGTGGGTATGCCTACTCAATTTGCCTAAGAAGTTGAATCCTCTTTTCACATGACACAGGCCCAGTCTTCAACTTAAAAGTTCCTGATCACTATCTACATCCTAGAAACACCCAACTGTCCACTAGACATCCCCACATGGCTATCCCGTGGCACCTCAAGCTTAACTTGTCCAAAACTGGACTTGCGTTCCAAATTCCAACCCCAACCACTTGTTCTTGTTGCACTACCATCTACATTCACATCCTGCCTGCCTCCTCTTTCCCTTCCCCTTTCACATCTCACATCCCTCCTCTCGTCCCAGCTTCCCTGCTACAGCTCTAGACTAGGACCTAGGACCTACCATGTTTCATCTGGAGCAGGGAATCTCCTAGCTGATCTTCCAATCCCTGCCTCATTTCCCAAAAATTCAGCTTCCACACAGCTGTCAGGTTATCTCATACACACATCTGGTCTCCCACTGCCCTTCCTAAAGCTTTTTTTTTTTTTTTGCTTTTTGCCCTCAAGACTAAGTTCAAGCTTCTCAGCCTGGTCAGACTTTGTACCATCTCCTACTCCTGCACTACCAGCCTACACAATGTGTACACCTTCCTCCCCAATTCCTCCTCACCCTCCAAGTCTCAACTTAGATGTCACTTTCTCCAAAAAACTATCCATCACACACAGAGCCTCTAATCCTAACTCACGTTAGCTCCCCTGAATCCCATGCCCACCGGACCAGCCTGGCTTGGTTCTCATCAGATATTAGCATCAACTGTTTGTCTGTTAAACCATTGACCTGTTTCGGTAGAGCAAAGATCCCATCTTTCTCACTTGGCACAAAATAAAGGCTGAATGTTTATTGATAGGGTGAAGAGGCCAATAGTGAGGAAGAAGTCCTTTGCCCATGGAAAGCGCAGGCTCAGTAGGGGCACTTATCAAACTCAACATATTTAAAACATGGCTACAGGAAGCAATGCCAAGTTGCCAAGACCCTGGAGGAAAGAGCTGGCAAAGAAGGGAAAAGGAAGTAGTGGGGATGCTCAGTTTGGGGAAACAATGTAACTTATATTTAGGGGTCGGTTTTAGGGACAGGACAGGGTTACCCAAATGTTCCACAGCATAATAAGGCAGGGAATTAAGGAGCCTGGTGTCTTTGAAGGCAGTCCCTTGGGGGCAAGAGATGAGATGCCACAGAAAGGAAACCAGCTGTATCATGGGGACGGGTGGGCTGTGTCAGCCCCATTTAATCAAGGCAGGCCATGAAAATGGAACTGGCCCTTGTTTCTACCACAAACCAGCCAGAGACATTGGATTCAAAGACAGGTCCTCCTGGTTTCTGTCCCAACCACAGGAGGCAGCTGGGCTCTAGGCAGTCCACTGATACAAATGGGCCTGGCCCTGTCGGGTTTGGTCTGTCTTCTCAGCCAATGCAAACACCTCTCATTAATTCTAGAACTGAGAGGGAAATATAGACACCTCACATTTTCTGGAGGAAGGAAAGAACACCATGCCGTTTGGACTATTTCTAGAATAGTGCATCCTCCTGAGTATCTCCCATTAGGAATATCACTAACATGCTGGAGGTCATCCAAAGAGAAGAACAGAATGTGCTAGAAACCAACACTGGAGGTCAAGCAGCAAGTGAATTGCATTAGTCTCCTTAATGGAAGCCATGCTAGTGAAGCAGAGGGAGCAGAAAGGGGGCTGAGGGGTAAAGACTGGGAACAAAGTTCACAGTAGGCAGTCCATAAGTGGCAAACCTTTTGTCCCAGGTGACAAGCAGAAACCAAATGATCATGGTTATGAATGTATGAATGGAATGAACATCTGCCAAAGGCACCAGGCAAGAGCAGTCCTCTGAGCAATTTCCTACTGAAACACAAGCTGAAGAGAAGAATTTTTCTCCTAACAAAGTAGTCAAAGCACATGAAACCCACTCACTCAACTGGGACATATCTGCAGTGCGGCAAGGAATGCAGTGCCAAGGGGAACGAGTGCTCGGCAGATGGGACAGCAGCTTGGGGTGTGTGCCCTCTCTGAAGACCTATGCCTATTGTACTGTTGTTTAGTGTTGTTATGTGAGTGCTCTTGTATTTATGCCTTCAGGACGGAGAAGTGACCTGCCTCCTGGCACATTCTGAAGCCTGTATTCTGGCATCATTATAGAACAGACATACAAGAATGCCAGTGAGCCCTAGCCGGTTAAGCTGTTGAGAGTGTCCTCCTGTGGACTGATGGGTCCCAGGTTCAATTCCAGTCAAGGGCATGTACCTCGTTGGAGATGTGCAAAGGCAATCAATCGATATCTCTCTCAAATTGATGCTTCTCCCTTCCACTCTTTCTAAAAATCAATGGAAAAATATCCCCAGGTCAGGATTAACAAATAAAAACAAAAAAAGAAAGAAAAAAGCCTTAAAAAAAAAAAAAAAAAGAGTGCCTGGTGAGATTAGGCTGCAGACAAGGAATTTTTCAGAAGCCTCTGACAGAGGAATTGCTGTGGAGGGTAAGCCCCTCCCTGCTTCTCTGAAAGAGCACCCGGCCCCTGCCTAGACTGTAGTCACCTCAGAAACACAAACCTCTTCTGGCCACAGCAATAACACAGCAGACACTCTGACAACTGGCCAGCAGCTCCAGCCTTAGGCATATCCTGAGGATGCCATAGCCCAGAGGACCAAAGGGTTTGGGGACTATCACCAGAAACTTTTCCCGAAAGAAAATGTGGGCATCACACAGAATCCCATGACATGGAACTGAAAATCTCCACCTCGGGCCCAGCAGGGGCCAGCTCTGCTCCCTGATATCGCAGCACCAAGACCCACACATCATGCTTGCCCCACTGTTTCCATCAACATGGATCAGCCAGAAAGGCCAAGCACTGGACAAAGCAAAGGTCAACCATCAGGTATATTAAGGAGAGGAGGGATGGGGCACCTCCAGGAGTGCCTCCCATGGGCGGAGCCACCTTAGTATTTGTTGGGGGGGTTAGGGAGGAGTTCATGGGGCTCCTCCGGCAAAGATGAGCTCCAGAGCTGCTTGGATGTCCCCCCCAGTGGCCTGGAGGGCCCGCAGGCTCAGGTCATCATCCTGAATGCCCATGTCGCGCAGCTGCTGCAGCTGGGGCTGCCACTGGCTCTGCAGAAAGACAAGAAGGAAAAATTGTTAGTTGGGATCCTATGGAGATTCGCTTAATTCTATCCTTTGAGGGCAAAGAAAAGGGTGGGTTCCTATAGCAAACTCACTGATTTGAAGTTCCATAGAACACAGGGTTTCTAATAAGACTACAAGAGAGGCTATGGGTTCAGAGAACAAATTAAAAGTTTATCCAATAAAAAAAGGAAAATTTTAACATAAGGATCAAAAGCATAAATTACTCAATGTCTTAAGTTCAAAGGATTACTTTCTTTCTCCTACAGTATGTATAAACAGACATAAATGTGCAGATGCATGAGGAGTGAGGATAAGTTTTAAAATTGTTTTCTAGAATAATAAATAGTAAAAAGTCTTACTCTCATCCACTCCCATCCTCATAACTGATAACCAGTTATATTTTGAAAATACAAATACATATTCCTGTATTTACACTTTTCTTATATTCCTCTTCTATATCTATACCCCTCTTTTAAACATTCTTAATGTATCCTGGACATCTCTTGATGCCAAAAAATAAAGAGCCTTTTTTCTTTCCTTTTCTTAGAGAAAGGGGAGAGGGAAGGAGAGAGGAAGAGAGAAGGAAGGAAGGGAAGAGGGGGAGAAAGAGAGAGACAGTGGCCTACCAAATACGCACTGACCGAGAACAAACCCACAATAGGTATGTATGTGTCCCGACTGGAAACAGAACAGCAACGCTTTGGTGCACGGGACAACAAAGCCACCCAGCCAAGGACATAAAGAACTTTTTAATCCTATATAATAAAAGCCCAATACGCAAATTGTTTAACCTGGAGTTCAACTGCTTGCTATGATTTGTGCTGACCACCAGAGGGTGGCGCTGACAGTGGGTAACAGCGGAGGTGTTGTTGGCCCAGATGGGCCCCGGTAAGAGCGGGATCATGGCAGGATAGTCAAGCAGGTGAGTGGGCGGCACCAGGCCAAGGTGGGTGCGAGCAGGAGCCCAATCACCCTGCCAGTGGCGACCAGCAGCCACAGCAGAGTGTGGGGCTGCCACCCGGCTCCTAGGCACTGAGGGAGCCGGCAAGGGATCCAGCCCCCAATTGATGGCTCCACAGGTGGGATGGTGCAGCAGGTGAGAAGGCAGGTGTCAGACCACTGTGGGTGCCAGGTAAGGCTGCGGGGCTACAAGGCTGGGGGCGCGAGACGGGAACCAATCCCCACAGGCCACCCCATGGCACCCCTCCCATGTAGGAACTCATGCACCGGGTTTCTATTAACCATATAATACTCCAACCCATGGATGTCCTGAAATGTACCGTAACTGGGCTATTTCCAACCCTTTGCCACTGAAAGGACAATGGCAGTGGATGACTCTATACAAATGTCTTCTTCATGTATATACATCTCCAGATAATTCTGAGAAGTGAGACTGCGAGGAATTACATGGCTTAGGGGCTATCTGTACTGCGCTTCCATGAATAGTCTGTTCATGGCCTCTCCCCTCTTTTCTATGTAGACTGGGTGGCAGCCTTGCTCCATCCTTAGGCATATGCTGAGGATGCCATCTGCACTGCACTTCCATGAATAGTCAATACAGGGTCCTAATTTACTGGCCCTTCTAAATATCAGGGTTTTTTTCTCCACTGTGTGACAGATTTCCCCCCAATTTGTTGTTAGCAATCATACTTTGCCTATTTTTAAAAAATATTTATTTAGTTATTTATTTTTAACAGAGAGAAGGGAGAGCAATAGAGTTAGAAACATCAATTAGCTGCTTCCTGCACACCTCCTACTGGGGATGTGCCCACAACCAAGGTACAAGTCCTTGACTAGAATCAGACCTGGGATCCTTCAGCACACAGGTCAATGCTCTATCCACCAAGCCAAACCGGTTAGGGCCAGACTTTGCCTATTTTTGTTTGTTTGTTTGTTTGTTTGGATTGCTATGCATAAATTTTCACTTTTATAAACTCCTGGATTTTGACTTTCAGTTATGAAAAGCCTTCTCAAGTGTAAGAGTTTAAAGAAACTAACCCCCCTCCCTTTTTTTTTCCAGAACTCTCAAAGCTTTACTCTATCTCATGAAGGAGGTAAGTGCACAACTTAGGAAAAATTATGTGTTCGTACTGTGGGAAGGAAAAGGCAGTGGGAAAGGAATGTAAACCCATGCAGGCAGGAAGGCGGACGATGTGGAGAGCTTTCAAAACCCACACAAACCAATTCTGACTCAGTTTACAGGCATGATGGAGCCAACGAAAGCTCCTGAGCTGGAGAGCTGGGAGAGGGAGAAACGGAAAAGAGCCCAGCGGCCTGGCTCAGAGGCTGAGCGATGGCCTGTGAACCAGGTCACGGTTCGATTCTGTGGCTCAGGGCTGAGCCATGGCCCGTGAACCAGGTCACGGTTCGATTCTGTGTCAGAGGCTGAGCCATGGCCCGTGAACCAGGAGGTCACGGTTCGATTCTGTGTCAGAGGCTGAGCCATGGCCCGTGAACCAGGAGGTCACGGTTCGATTCTGTGTCAGAGGCTGAGCCATGGCCCGTGAACCAGGAGGTCACGGTTCGATTCTGTGGCTCAGAGGCTGAGCGATGGCCCGTGAACCAGGAGGTCACGGTTCGATTCTGTGGCTCAGAGGCTGAGCGATGGCCCGTGAACCAGGAGGTCACGGTTCGATTCTGTGTCAGAGGCTGAGCCATGGCCCGTGAACCAGGAGGTCACGGTTCGATTCTGTGGCTCAGAGGCTGAGCGATGGCCCGTGAACCAGGAGGTCACGGTTCGATTCTGTGTCAGAGGCTGAGCCATGGCCCGTGAACCAGGAGGTCACGGTTCGATTCTGTGGCTCAGAGGCTGAGCCATGACCTATGAACCAGGAGGTCACGGTTCGATTCTGTGGCTCAGAGGCTGAGCCATGACCTATGAACCAGGAGGTCACGGTTCGATTCTGTGGCTCAGGGCTGAGCCATGGCCCGTGAACCAGGAGGTCACGGTTCGATTCTGTGGCTCAGAGGCTGAGCCATGGCCCGTGAACCAGGAGGTCACGGTTCGATTCTGTGTCAGAGGCTGAGCGATGGCCCGTGAACCAGGAGGTCACGGTTCGATTCTGTGTCAGAGGCTGAGCCATGGCCCGTGAACCAGGAGGTCACGGTTCGATTCTGTGTCAGAGGCTGAGCCATGGCCCGTGAACCAGGAGGTCACGGTTCGATTCTGTGTCAGAGGCTGAGCGATGGCCCGTGAACCAGGAGGTCACGGTTCGATTCTGTGGCTCAGAGGCTGAGCCATGGCCCGTGAACCAGGAGGTCACGGTTCGATTCTGTGGCTCAGAGGCTGAGCCATGGCCCGTGAACCAGGAGGTCACGGTTCGATTCTGTGGCTCAGAGGCTGAGCGATGGCCTATGAACCAGGAGGTCACGGTTCGATTCTGTGGCTCAGAGGCTGAGCGATGGCCTGTGAACCAGGAGGTCACGGTTCGATTCTGTGTCAGAGGCTGAGCGATGGCCTGTGAACCAGGAGGTCACGGTTCGATTCTGTGGCTCAGGGCTGAGCCATGGCCTGTGAACCAGGAGGTCACGGTTCGATTCTGTGTCAGAGGCTGAGCCATGGCCTGTGAACCAGGTCACGGTTCGATTCTGTGTCAGAGGCTGAGCCATGGCCCGTGAACCAGGAGGTCACGGTTCGATTCTGTGGCTCAGTGGTTGAACGTTGACCCATGTACCAAAAGGTCACTGTTCGATTCCCGGACAGAGCACATGCCCAAGTTGTGGCTCAATCCCCAGTAAGAGGCCTGTAGGAGACAGTCGATGACTATTATCATTGATGTTTCTCCCTCTCTCCCTTTCCCTTCCTCTCTGAAATCAATAAACATATATTTTAAAATAATAATAAATGGAAAAGACAAGCTGTCCATGGGTCCTGCTCCCATCCCCTCACCATCCACCTGGGCCGCATGGGATAGACAAAACCACACAGCTAATCTCTACCACTTCCTGGCTTATTGACCCTGACCCATTCCAGAAATGATGCTCATCCTGACACTGACTGTGAGCAGCAAAGAAAACAGTGAAGCAGACAGCTGTGCACAAAAACATGGAGTAAAACCCGATCTCCCAGTTAGCTGCTAAGGTGACCATGCCGTGAAGCACAGCAGACGGCACCTACTTAACCTCCCGACAGCTCCCTAGAGATTACTGGATCAAGCCTAGTCACCTTACCAGGCACTCCGGCTCTCACGCTCAGGCAGGCACCTGCTCTCCTTTTCTCTAGCTCTCTATCTCAGGATCTCCTCCACGAGGACACTGCCTAGGGCCTTGTAGTTCTGAGTTTATCACATGTCCCTGTTCCAAACATGCCTGGGCACCATCCCTCCACCCCAAACACCCGCTTCCCTGCCTGGCTAAACTCTAACTAGTTCTTTGACAATCAGCTTAAACACCCCTTTTTCAGACAAGTTTTGTCTGCCCTAGGCTATCACCTCAAGCCTGGGGCAGACTTCTCACCCTGTTGCTCTGTTGCTCCTCAGGCTCAGTACCTAACTAGCTGACGCCCGTCTGTGGCAGGAATGAGGACAGCTCATCTCTACGTCGGAACGGGGCCCAGGCCAGGCCCAGTATTTACATGACATGGTCAACACTCAGGCAATGCTCATGGGAGGACAGAAGACCAAAACTACCATAAGTATCCAAGCCAGGTGATCACTAGAGTCAGGCCGTGGTCACTGGGTACAGGAGTGGAAGTCACAGGGACAACTGCCCCAGCTTGGAGTATCCTCCCATTATGCTACCATGCCCGAGCTGTACCTGGAGTGAAACATGACAAGTGGGAAGGCCCCCAGAGAGCAGACAAATCTGGCATCCAAAGTAACCAAGAAAGCCGCATGGAAGACACCAGCAGTGGGGAGACTGACCTGAAGGCTGGGCTGCCCCGAGGCCTGCAGGGCGTGCTGCAGGGCTTGGCTGAAGAGATCGTTGGTGATGGGCGTCCCTGACTGGACACCAGAGGACATTGGTGAGGTCCCTGAGGAATGGCCCTAGAAACAAACCAGTGATCACGGCCACCCTCAGAACCATCACAATCTCCCAGCACACACCCACTGTTGTCACATCCCCTCAGAGTGCTCCTGAGGTGCCCAACTATTGCCTCCAACAGGGCCTGCATGAGACAACCACACAGAGGTACCTAACGGCTGTTAGATGGGCAGGAAGGGCTCCATTCTGTTCCACTCCAGGGAATGAAATTGAGCCCCCAACCCAGCCTAGGACCCTAGCACTGGAAGCTGTAGTAACTATCACTAGGAACACTTAGGCCATTGAGGGCTGGTCCCTGTCAGGGATGGGGAAGCGCACTTTATGTGAGAGAGGTTCCCCTGAACTACTAAGAGGAGGAATCAGTCAGGACTGCACTACACCCCAACTTTTGAGCCCTAAAGGCAAGTGAGAAAAAGGTCTCACAGTGAGAAATGAGGGTCCAGACAGAGTTCAGCTCAAACCGGATCTAGCACCAGGTTCAGCAAGGACAATCCACTCTGCCACTAGGTAGCTTCTCCCCTGGGGCCCAGCCTCCATCTCCCGGCCCTCTCTGCATACCTGGGTGCCAGGAGTCGGCGTGTGAGAGCTGCTTTCTGGAGTGCTGGCCAGGGCCAGGGCAGTGGCCAGCTCGCTCTGGGTGATGGGCCGGGGTCCGGCAGCTCCACTGTACCCCAAGGACGCTGGGCGGGAACTGGGTGTGCTGCTAGAGGGCATGGACCTGGCTCTCTGGAGAAGAGAGACACACAGAATCAGGAAAGTGGCCCCGTGGCAATCTCAGATACCCTCTCAACCCCTGCTGCCAAGTTCAGAAGCAATAGTATGACATAGACTTGGCCACTAAAGGGCCTTATGACTACCCTACAGCTTGGGCTCCGGGTCCCAGGGAGTAGAGCATCCCTGGCACCAGGTTCTCCAAAGGGCAGGCAGCCAGGCCACTTACTGGGTGGAAGTCGTCCTCATCATCAGAGAGTCCCTCAAACAGGAAACCACCTGGAGGAGGGAGAACAGATTTCAGGAAGACGAACAGAAAGGCATGGGCGTAGCTCCAGAATCTCGGTTCAGATACTCTCCAAATTCATATTTTCATCTCTCTCCTTGGAAAATGACAGGACAGATGCACTCCTGGACTCAAACCAAGACTCCCCAAGGAACACCCTCTGCCAGTGCTATACATAGCTGCTGAGCAGAGCATTTTCCTGAGCACTGCTGGCTCCTGAGGGGCCTGCACAACACTCTCCCGGGACTCACCTGGCATGTCCCGGTAAGAACTGGAGGGCGTGCTCCGGGACGAGGAGTCCGCCCCCGGTAGTGGCGTGCTGCCCGCCACCGAATGCAGAACCAGGACAATGGCATTGACTAGGGCTGGGTGAGCAGGTACCAACCTGGAACAGGAGCAGGAAGAAACCCAAGAGTGAACAGGACACCCTCGCCACGACAAAAGTCTGAGTGGCCCTCAGACCCATTATGCCATCTGTGCCTGCCCTTAGATTCCTGTCTTCAGCACCTCCTCTCAGTTCGCTTTGTCCTCTTCTGCTCTGTCCTAGCAGCAGTGGCAAAGCCCTCAGTCCTGGGATTCACTGTGGATGCCTCACCCTCCCTTGGCATGACAGGAGCGCGCAGCCCGAGAGGCTCGGGGGTCAGTTTCTGGCATTGCTTCCCTGGGCCATCTTTGACAGGTCCCTTCTCTTCTCTTGGGGAGTAGGAGAGGGAGAGCTGTTTTCTTCACTTGCAAAATAGAGACATAACCTCTGTGGGCCCTTGCAGCTCTAAAACAGTAAGGATGGCTGCACCTGCTTCCTTCTCCAGCTTCCTGCCCTTTCAAGACTCTTTCAGAGCCACTGAACGAGCTGATCTGAGCCCAGCCCACAAGGCCCCTCCCTCAGACCCTGCTCCACCTCCACCACAACCGGCTTCCTGCCCTCGGTCTCGCTGTTCCCCCCCAGCATTCCTGCTCTTTCTCGCCTCCTGACGCATTCGGAAGGTAGACTTGGGGGCAGACAGGGACTGGACTCCACGAGCAGAATGCAGGGCAATAATCAGGCTCTGGCACAGCCATGTGAGGAGAAGTAGGGAACTCTTTAGTAAGATGGGAATACTTACGTGTCAAGCATGTTGGGATCAGCAAAGACAGAGAAAAGGTCCTTGTCCTGGAGAACCCCTAAGGAGAACAGGATTCCCCTCAGAAATTGAAACTTAGCCAGATCTAGGAGGGAGAAGAGCCTCAGAGCAACTGGCTCCACAGAGACACAAGGCGCCCACGACAGAAGGGGAAGAAACGAAACACCAGCAGCACGACTGCGTGCTCCCCGTCCTGTGCCCTGCCCACCACCGCCCTGCACTTAGTCACACGCTGTGTGCTGGCACGCCGCTTCTTTCCCCCGGGCCTCTGGGTTCTCCTTTCTCTACCAAGGTGTGTGTGCAGGAAGCCTTCCCGGACTACTGTGGTTTGGGCTAACTGCTGCCCTCATCTGGCATCCCTATAGTCTGATTTATGATGTTAGTCAGGCCATGATTCCTCTGAGGGGCTCACAGCTCTTGGAAGGGTAGGTATATATATCACATCTTAGTTCTCCCTTCCCTCAACAAGACCAGTTATTCCTCAAAAGAGAGTCTCTTTAGGGCAATTGCTGCTTTCTGGTTTCTGTGTCTCCAACAACTCCTATTGCCTCCAGTTCAGTTCTATACTTACCAAGAGCAATGGGGTCACTGCTGAGGCCTGGGGTGGCCACAATGATCTGATCCAGAGACTCCTTATTGCTGAGCATCTTAAAGACCTGCAGAAGAAATGGGAGGACTGAGTACTCCAACCAGCTTAATCCACTCAGCAAACTCCCGCCCTCTGGTGAGGTGCTCCCTCCCTGAAGTGCTGCACTAAACACCACCACAGTAAAGCAGGCCCGGGAAACAGAGGAGCCTCTTTCTTCTCTGAGACTCCAGCTCACTGGGGGAGAAACAATTTTTTAAAAGGCAATATCACAGTAACCCTTCCATCTCTAGCTCCTCCCCCATCTATACTTCTAAAGCTTCCAAAACTAAAGCTCTCGTTGTAAGACAATACAAAGCTTCCTCTGGTCCCACGTTTGTTTGTTTGTTGTTGTTGTTGTTGTTGTTTTGGTTAATCCTCACCCAGGATATTTTTCCATTCATTTCTAGAGAGTGGAAAGGAAGGGGAGAGATAGAGAGAGAAACATCGATGTGAGAGAGACACATCAATTGGCTGCTTCCCAGGTCAGGCCTGCAACCAAAGTGCATACCCTTGACCAGAATCAAACTCAGGATCCTTCAGCCAAACAAGCTGGGTACCAGTTCTTTTTAATCACTGCAGAATTATCATTGCATAATCATATATTGGGAAGTTTCAGTTGCATTACTTTTTCACTTATCAACCCTCCTGTAGAAAGACATCAGTGTATTTCCCAGTAAGGAAATCCAGGTAAGGAGCAGTGGGCAGGCAGTTCAGACTATTTCCAAGAATGAAGACCAGCAGAAACCATATGTGGATTCTTTGGCTGTAATCATATTCATTCTGTGAGGTATCAGGAGAGGTATCATTTTCATTAGATGGCAATCAACAATACCTAGCAGGTACAACCTCTTTGGGGGAAGATAAGGGGTTGGGGGACTCTACTGAGACCCACAGACATGGCAAAAACTCCTCAAGGAACTCTTCATAGCCATGGCAACGGGCTCCCAGCTCCCACTCTACACCGCTCTCCAGCATTCACACTCTCTTGCGGGACTGGCAAGAGTCTCAGGCAGGGGGCTGTAGCACAAACTCACCGCCTCCCTGTAGGAAGAGCTGTTGTGCAAGGCCGTGTGCAGCACCCGGAACTCCCGCAGGGCAGCCACTTTGTCCACAGGTTCTGGGGATAAGACACAATTACCCTCCAGCCCAGGCCCTGCCAGTGCTGCAGACAGAACATGTGTCCAGGTGCAGCCAGGTCTGCAGGTTCCCTCCCTCATCATCCCACTAAGAATGTGAATGCCCAGCCAAGAAAACCCATTTATGACACAGATGTAAAAACTGCCCTTTTAAGCATCTTCAGAGATAATTAGTTCACGTTTCCAGGAGAGGGGCATCTTATCACAGGAAAGAAACTGTTCTGATCAACACCTCACTGCAGGAATTCCAGCCTTCTTACACAGGTATAACCAACTCAATAGTTTACACACGCTTTAAAACACTAAGTGCTGCAAGCCATTTGAACAATATAGAGCTATATCAGGCATGTCAAACTCAAAGGCTAACACGGGCCACATAAACAAGGTTTAAGTTTATATGGGTCGCAAAAAAACAAAGCTTGAATTTTCATAGGAATGTAGGTTTACTTCAATATAGGCATGCTGAGAATATAAAGGGCTGAAATAAATGAGTCATCTTTAAGACATAATAATAGAACATTTTAATAAAAATTAACATTTTTTTCTTGAACATTAACTTACCAGACACTGAATAACTGCACAAGTCAATAAGTGTAATGCAGATAAACCTATTTTTTTTGTTCTCAGAAAGCGAAATATTTCCTGTTGCACACACCAAACAAGTCAGTAAAAGACTAATGATGTGGCAATCGGCTGCTAAAATATTCACTGTTAGTATTAGCGGAGAGAAATGGTGTACCTGCACATAAGTCGTGTAAGGGAAATGAATGCAACACAATTATAGTCATCAGTCATTAGCAAACGTTTTGTTCGTTATTAGTAATTATGAATAACAGAGTATTATAAAAATTAGGTTACAGAATTTTTATTAAAATGTTTCTTACATACTGTTATATTGGCTGGGCCACAAAAATATTCATTGTGGGCTGCATGTGGCCCGCGGACTGTGAATTTGACATGTTTGAACTACACTAACACAATATGTTAAATATATATATATTGTTTTCTCTGATATTTTCTTTCAGGCTTCCTTAATATTTAGAATTTTAAAAAAATACAAGAGGGCCAAGACCGGTTTGGCTCAGTGGATAGAGCGTCGGCCTGCGGAATGAAGGGTCCCGGGTTCAATTCCGGCAAGGGCATGTACCTTGGCTGCGGGCACATCCCCAGTGGGGGGCGTGCAGGAGGCAGCTGATCGATGTCTCTCTCCATCGATGTTTCTGACTTTCTATCCCTCTCCCTTCTGCTCTGTAAAAAATCAATAAAATATATTTTTTAAAAAATAAATAAATAAATAAAATAAAAAAAAATAAAAAAATACAAGAGGGACCAAGAATATACACTGTACTTCTAGGATTCTTAACAAACTTTCATCACATGCTTGATATCATATGTTTCACTGAGACTCAAAGTTCTTTTTTTTATTTCTGGAAACTATGAATCATATATAAGGGGAAGTTTAGCAATTGTCTTAGTTTTAGTTGGTTGCTTTACTATCTAGGACATCAGCCCATTTCATAAGCATAGAGATGTAGGTAAAAAGGGGGAGCATGTAAAAAGTTCACTCTGGGCCACACTTTTAAAAGTGTGTTTACCCTCACCTAGAATAGAGACTAGTGATTGTGTAGACTGTACACTATCAGAGGCCAGGGGCATCATCATATAGAACCACGTCTTTACCTATAGTTCTAATTGTGAGGATTATTTCTCCTGAAAATATTTATCTTAAGTAAATTACCTAATTTATTCATTCAACAAACATACACTAAGCATTGACTCCATGCTTGGTTTGGGGCACGGCACAAGAATGTAAAAATAAGAGCCCTTGACATGAGGAACTCTTAGGACAGCAGGAGAAAGACTAGACCAAACGAAAACCACACTATGCCAAAAGGCCATGCTGACACGCTGACGGCCTCAGCAGAGACGCGGGCCCAGCACTAGGAACAGGAGGCAGAGAGGCATGGCTGAGCGGGACAGCCAGGACAGCCGTTTCCCAGCAGAGGCCATTGGAGAGGGTATTTAAGGTAGAGCTGACTGTTCTTGTTTAAGCAAGAACATGTGTGATGGCATGGAGAAATAATATATGAGGTGCTCTGAAGAAACAGAGAGTCTTTTGTTGTGGCTGGAGCTTGAGGTACACATCCCTGCTCAAACAGGAGGCTGATGGAGATCCTGAGAGATTTTAACCTTCCAGGGGTCCAGGTGGGAAAGGAAGGCCTGACAGAGTCTCCTCCTACAGGTGCTAATCTGGCAGGGAAACAAAATGTGCTTCCTTTTGGAAACGCACTCAAGGATACAATATCTAAAATGCTGTGGCAAAATAGTTTCTTTTCCAGGTCTAAAAGTTTATTTTAACTTCTTAACAAAAAGTCCAGTTGTTTCCAAAATAAATCTCCAGGCAGAGGGGAGAGGAAGAGGACTCTTAATGTCTTAAACCAATAATCGGTTAAGAGTCATGGTTGTTTCTATGACATCTCTGAGCTAATCTCACTTTTTGGAAGTGGGAGGTGGCCAGCCTGGTAAAAAGAACACGGCCTCTTGAGCCAGGAAAACCTGCATTCACATCCCAGCTCTTGCATTCATTTTCTAAGTAGCTGACCTTGAGTAAATGCCCTTTTAATCCTCTTATTCTCATCTATAAAATGCTAATTTTGTAACCTATCCTGCAGGGCCAATGTAATTATGAAATGAAAAAGCAAGGAGATACAATCTGGCTGCAGAAGCAACAAATGTTACTTTCCTTCTGTCAGTGCCTTCTAGCCAAAGACCAGGGGCTCGCTGGTAACCGCACAACTGAACTTACTGCTCCTCACAGAGGAGCATGCTCTCGGATTCCCTAGGGGAAGATTAAGGAAGTGGGGTTTTGCTTTAAATTGGATGCTGTCAGAAAGTGGGGTGATTTTATGATTGGTTACCTTAATAATTCTTACCTAGAAGGAAAACTAGAGCAAGGCAAAAAGTATAACTGGAAAGAAGCAGTAATCACTCATAATAGCCAGGACACAGGAATGTTTTGTAATTTTGTGGTCTGGGCAATGTTCAGGTAGACGAGAGGGCTCTTGTTTCTGTCTTGATCCACTATGGTCCCCGAGTGGCCTTGTAGATATTGGTGATCTGAAATGGTTAATGTTCCAAGGTCTAACTGAGGACCAGGCAAACCTCTGGATATCAAAGACTACCTTTCTCTTTCTCACTTCCCATCATTTTGCAAAAGAGCTTTCTCCTTTATGTTTAGAATTGAAAAGAGGGTAAATTTCCAGCTGAGAACTAGTCATAGCAATCATGAACATTATAAAAATATCAAACTGACAGTTTAACAGTTTATATAATCTAGCTTTATTGTTGGGGAGACTTTTAAAACACAGTTGCAAATTTAAATTATAAATTCCAAGAAGCACCTTTTATTAATAAATCAAAAATACATTAGAGGTTTTATATGTTGTCTCTAAGAGCTACTTTCATACTGTTAGAATCTTTTCAAATTTCATAAAAATACATTCCCATTATAGCAGGTGGAAATGAGCTGACTAAATAAGTCACTACCTGAGGCAGTTTGCTGGAAAATTTGCCAACAAGAGAACAACAGCATTGGAGCAGCGATTTTCAACCTGTCACCTGATGGCACACAAACTAAAATTCTGTGGCACACCAAAAAATGTATTTTTTTGCTAATCTGACAAAAAAAAAAAAAAGGGTATAGGAATGGACAAAAGTAGATTTGCAGTTGTGTTATACATTTTTTCCCATGAACAACTGTAAACCCACTTTTGCCCACTCCTGTGTAACTGATCCATTCAACTGGATGGCTATTGCGTTGGCTGCTGTCGTTTCATTTGACAATCTAAGAGAAAAGAAGTCAGGCAGGTATTGCATGTTTTAAAAATTCTTGTGGCACACTGGTTGAAAATTGCTGCATTAGAGGAATGCTAGAATTTCCCAGCTTTGTTCTTTTTCTCTATTTTATTTATTGATTTGAGAGAGGGAGAGGGAAGAAACAGCAATTTGTCCACTTATTTATGTATGCCTTGATTGATTCTTATATGACCCCCTGAACCTTGACCAGGGCCCCAGCTTTTTTCTAGTAAGAACAATAACAAAAAGATACAAAGTTCACCGAGAAATAAACTATTAACCTAAAGGATTTTAAAAATGCACACACTTCCCACCCCATTAAATCAGTGGATAATGAACTTAAAAAGTAGAAAAACAAAATTCCCATCTATTAGTGGTGTTGGCCTTAAGATCAAAACTGCATTCTGTTTTATCAATGCCATCCAACCCAAAAGGTAATAAAGTTATCCCCTATTACCATGTCAGTAAATCACTCCTTTGTTCCATCCACCCAGACCCTTCCCTTGATACTCCTGAAGCTCTGCCTGTCTGAGGGCCAACTGTCAGGCACCTGGTTTCTGATCAGGCTCTGGCCAAGACTTGCGAAGAACATGGACTGTGGACCCAGGTTGAATGCCATAGAAGTCGAGGGTTTGGTCATCTTTTAGCTTCCGGCCACAGTAGATTAGATCTAAAAAAAAACAAAAAAACAAGAACTGTCCATTTATACTTTGCCCCTCAAAACAATTTAGGTGTTTTCTGTCCCCTAAGAACCTTATTTTGATTAGACAACTAGCTGGAGAATGATAAATGCTTACAAAGTAGTCTTAATAAATACATCTTAATAACAATTGTTAGCAAATACAAACTCATAAAATACAGGATCTATGTACAAGAAAGCTCTAGAGCTTAACATTGTGGAAACTGCTCAACTTAAATACTAGTAAAATGGAAAATGCAACAACAAAAAAGGATAAACCCAGTATTTTGCTTTTTAGATTTTTTTTTATTAATTTCAGAGAGGAAGTAAGAGAGAGAGAGAAAAATCAATGAGCGGGAATCATGGATCGCCTGCTCCTACATGCCCCCTATTGGGGATTGAGCCTGGCTGCAACCACGCCTGTGCCCTGACCTGGAAGCAAACTGTGACCTCTTGGTCAGGGATCAACCCCTAACCACTGAGCGACACTGGCTGGGCTGAACCCAGTGTTTTACGCTAAGAACACACTTTTTGTCCTTTGGATCCCTTAGCTATTATAAATTTTTACAATATAATTTAGTTGTTATATTTAATTCCTTCCTCCTCCTAGAATGGCCTTGCCATCTTCCTTTCCTTTTTACTGCTTTCCTCTAACCAACCAAACAAAAATCTTTTCCACATTTCCTTAGGACCAGACTCAAATGCCGCATGCTGGAAGGCTGTCCCTGACGCTCTCCTTCCCTCTCCCACCCCAAATTCTTGCTCTTTCAGAGAAAGAATTCAACATCACAGTTAAAAACTTTGTGATAAAGTAGTTCAGTATAACACAACTAAAATGGCAACCAATAGATTTATTTATTTTTAAATCCTTACCCGAGTACTTTCCCTACTGATTTTTAGACAGAATGGAAGGGAAGCAGGAGGGTGGGAGAGAGAGAAACATCCACATGAGAGTCAAATCAATTGGCTGCCTCCCACCTTGCCCCAATCAGGGCTGGGGGTGGGGGGGTGGAACCTGCAACTGAGGCACCTCCCTTTGACCAGGAATCAAACCTGTGACCCTTTAGTCCCCAGGCTGACATTCTAACAACTGAGAAAAATTGGCCAGGGCTATTTTTATTATTTGATTTGTGCTTCTTTTCACCCAAAATTCACTTCTCTGAAGTATTAACATCATGAGGCAACAAATCCCAAATTCTTAATTTACCCTTCTAATTCCAGAAGTATCCTCCCCAAAAAGAGATCAACGCAGCAGCCCATCCCTAGTTCACTGAGACTCACCAATCAGCTCAGGGTCTGGAACGGACTCCTGGAGTTTTCCAGCAATAAGCTGCTTCAGAAATGAAATACTATAGCCCCCCAGTGAGTATTCTCCCAGCTCTGTCTCTGGCAACCGAAGAATAGACTTTGGGGCTAGTGGCTGGTCAGCCAGTTTCACCGCCAGGTGCCAATCTGAGAGAGACATCCTCTCTCTTTCACGCTCTCTCTTTCTCCCTGTAAAGAAAATGAGCCCTTAGTGGTTAAAGGACAGATCACCGCTGCTCCATCCACACCCCACCTAAGGCTGAATGAGAGAACGCAGTGACACTGCTGGAAAAGCACAGCATGCAGCACCAAACCAGAACTAGAATCTGGGGTCCCTCTCTTTACTCATTCTATGATGGACAGAAAGGAACTTCACCTCTCTAAGCCTCAGTTTCTCCATCTTTAAAGTAGACATAAAAACACCAGCCCACCTAATAGGGGTATTGTGAGGTTCAAATGAGATCATCCACCCCCCTCCCTTATGTGCACTCCTCATTTCTGATTTTCATCACATCTTTTGCTTGAGCTATTATAAGAGCTTTATAACAAGTTCTCTCTTGCCTCTTGCTATCAAACACTGCCACCCAACACATTTAAAAACACAGATCTGATCAAGTTACTCCTCTGCTTAGAAATCCTCCAATGACTCTAAATCCCTTCATGAATAAATCTAAACTCCACAGCCTGGCTTACATTACAAAAACATTCATATCTATTCTCTCCGCCAGCCTTCCTGCCAACAGAACCTTGTCCCACTAAGTCTCCATTCAAAACAAAACTCCTCCACTTGACACTTCCACTCATCTGTTAACTCGGCTTGTAATTCCTATTCTCTTTGTCCTCTTAGCAAAACAGCAAACTCCTACCAAGACCAACACAAATACCACTTCTTTTATCCTCGCCCCCTTTCCTCTGTTGTCCCCACATCCATTCAGGGCAAAGAGTTATAAGTATCTATTTACTTCCCAAAATCACACTATCCCAACGAATTCTGGAGGCCCTTGAAAGCAAAGATTAGATTATTTTTGTCATTACTGTCCCAGTGCCCGGCACACATAGATACTAAAAAATGTATCAGAAATTCTGAGGGGGGAATAACCTCGTAGGGCAAGAAAAGCCCTTGCTATAGTCACTATTGCTTCCAAAGGCTCTAGGAGGGACGACAAAAGAAAAGGTTGTGAGACTGGCAGGCTGCTCAACAGGCTCCAAGCCATCCTCAAAGTACCTTCCACCTCCAGGCTCGTGACAGGGGAAACAGGTTTTTACATACCCTAGAAGCTCATTTAACCCTCACAGTCCTTCCCCGAGGCGGGCATTCTCGTCCACCTACTGCAGACCAGGCGACCAAGCCCCGGAAATCCACTGGCCCGAGGTCACCAGCGGCTCGTGGTGGGGAGGACTCCTGGCTGCGGCCCCCGCTCCCATGGGACCAGCTAACTTGTCAACATCAGCCCGGCCCCCGCGGCCGGCCCGGCGCCCTCACCCGTCCCGCGGAAAGAACCCGGCCGCGCGGCCGCCGCTGAACACTCACTCCGGTTCTCTCGCCGGAAGCCGGAAGCTCCGCGCTGCATGCTGGGAGTTGCAGTTTCCTCTGATACCCCGTCCCTTATTAAGAGACCAACTAGTGGCGCTGGCTGCAAACGTCCGGTTCCGGGGAGGGCGTGGCTTGTGGGCGAGGAGAAATCCTCGGCGCCAGGGGTTCCGGACGGTTCAGCCGCTGCTTCCTGTTCCTTGTCGGTGCCCAGGGCAGGGCCGAGCCGGGGCTCGCTCGGGTGGCGAGCACCCCGCTTCCCGCGCTGGCCTGGGAAGCGAGCCGAGTGGGTGGGGCGCGCCGGTGGCTACGGCCTGCAGGTGGGAACGCAGGCTGCGGGGCTCTGGCCCAGACGGCGGGTCCCAATCCCGGACGCCCTTCCCCTCGCTCCATGAGGACCTTCTCCCCAGCAGCTTCTTCAGACACCCCACAGCGGCTCTTCGCAATCCTCACTTTGACCCGGGTGCTCTCGGTGAAGTCAGGTCCTTGTGTTCTTGCCACAGTTTCTCGCGGCGAACCTACCTGTTCCGGCCGACCGGGAACGAGGGTTCATGGGGGGAGTTGCTCAGTCGGTTTCAGGGACGCCCAGCGAGCCGTGGCGGGGGTTATATAGTGGTGATTCATGTAGTCAGTTTGGGGAGAGGACTTGCCACAGAACCCTCACGGGTGAAGTACATTTTAGTTCCCCAGTTAGAAGTGAATTATGTTTGCACAGAAGATAGGATTAGCTAAAATGTTGAAGAGGTGGGCTACTTCTAATTGAACTCCAATCTCTAATCAAGTAAAGAAAATAATGAGGTAGATCATAGCAGCTAAAAGTTGATTCTGTGTGCCCACATGTGAAAGTATGATGTGGGGAGATCCCAGTGAGAGTGGGACTAGGGCAGCCACTGAGCAGGCTAGTGGAGAGGTTTGCACTGTCTCCGTCTTCAGACTCAACTCCAGGTTCCTCGTGGCTGTCCTCAAAGTACCCCCTTCCCTATCCTACTCATATATATATATATATATATATATATATATATATATAAATATACACACATATATATATATATATATATATATATATATATATTTCCCCCCCCCCCCCTTTCAGAAATCCTATCTGGCCTTCCTTCCTCTCCTATCTACTAAGGCACTTGCACCTGAGCCACGTAATTTTGGTGTTAAATTTTGTTCGGTGTTGTGCCTTAACTACCTGCAGAAGAAACGGACCTGTCTTTTGTTTTCCTCAAAGTGGATCTGAGATACTAGGTGCTCATTAATGTCTTGTTTTTATTGATTTCATTATAATCTCCATGGGGGAATGGACAATGACTATCTTGTACTCAATTTTATTCAGTAGTTGACCTTGGCCTAGCACTAGTAGGTGAGCAATAAATACGTGTTGAATGAATAATCCAGACTGAAGCTATCTACCAAATGTGGCTGTCTTACTAGAGCTTTTTGCTTCCAAGAGAGGAGGTAAACCTAAATTCTGAATCATTACAATGTTCAGAAACATTGTAATGATAAATTAATAAAGGAATAAAGGAATAACCCTATGCCAAATAGGTTCTTTGAGAGCCAATTTACCAAATAGGACTTGAGCTAAGAATTGAAGGACAGATTATAGAGAAAATTAGAAACCTGGACACCAAACAAAGATGGATAACCAGAGAAGAGGTAAGAAGAAAAGTGTGCGGACCCTATCCTTCAGCCAGTCAACTTTTGGAGAATGATACATTAACCATCTGTGAGACAGTGGTGGACAATTATTCATTAAACCCTGAGGCTAATCAGTAACTATTGAAAAACAAATTATAAGAATGCACGTTTGCAGTTTTATTTCCTTCTGCTGGCTTTGGGTTTGTTTTTGTTCTTTTTCTAGTACCTTAAGATGTAATGATGTTAGGTTATTTACTTGTGATTGCTCTTGCTTCTTGAAATAGGCTTGTAATGATATAAACTTTTATTACTGCTTTTGCTGCATCCCAGAAGTTTTGATATGTCGTATTGTCATTCTCATTTGTCTGTATATATCTTTTGATCTCATCTTTTATTTCTTCTTTGATGCAGTCATGTTTTAGTAGTATGTTGTTTATCTCCACATATTTGTGAGTTTCTTTACTTTTTGCAGTTGATTTCTAATATCTAGGCATCTTGGTGAGAGAAATATGCTTGGAATAAGCTTAAGCTTGAATTTTTTGAGGCTAGTTTTGTGATCTAATGTATAGTCTATCCTTGAGTATGTTTCATATGCACTGCAGAAGAATGTATAACCTGGTGTACTGGAATGAAAGGCTCTATAAGTGTCAATTATGCCCATTTGGTCTAATGTGTCATTTAAGGCCAGTATTTTCTGTTTGGATGATGTATTTACAGCTGTCAATGGAGTAGTAAGGTCTCCAACTGCTGGGGGCTAATTCCAGCAGGTCATAAATGCAAGAAGTTCATCAAAAGATTGGTGAACCTTGAGGCTTCAGCAGAGCTGAATCATATTATTTGCTGCTGGAAGAGCTGAAAGCATTCCCCCAAACCTGAAGAGACATATAATTGCCTGCTGCCAGACAGCTGAGGGCAGTTCTCCCAACTTGATAATTCTACTGTTTATCAAAACTTTACTGTTGATATCTATATCTGCTTTGCTTTAGGGCAATTTGTGTGAATAAAATGCAAGAGGGTCCAGAGATTTAGAGAACTTGGTTACTAAAGCTAGGTCTCCTCTGGCTCCCCAAAATGCCTTCCAAATTTATATTTCATGTCTAGTCTCTTTATTTACATGCAGCCCTTCTCCAGATTCCTGAACCTAGGTGCTGAGAAACACCTCAGCACCTAACTATGATTGTGTGTCGATCTGTTTCTCCCTTAGGTTCTGTGTGTACTTGCTTTATATATTTCAGTGCTCCCTGATTGGGTTCACATATATTAACAAATGTTCTATTTTCTTGATGTAATGTCCCCTTTAGCATTATAAAATGTCCACCTTTGTCTCTTGTTATCTTGAAATCTATTTTGTCAGATATAAGTATGCTACACTGAAAGGGCAGAGCGGGACTGCGAGGACAGCTGCCTTCACTGGGCGGCCACCATGTGGGCCGCGTGATGTGTAGGCTTACCTGGGGGCTGCCATCTTGAAATCACAAAGACCAACCTCTCCTTTGAGTTAGCCAATCACGAAAGACTGTGCGCTTGTGCTCCAATCAAGAGCAAAGGACAGGACAGGTCACATGCGTTAGGGATTATTTGCGTCACTGACCCCAGCCCTCACCCAACCAATTGGAATCGGCCAACTCAGTGGTTCGCGTCTGGCCCCACCTCCCTATAAAATCACCATGTTGCTGGAATATCGCTCTCTTGCCCTGCCGCTGCATCTGTAAGGAAGCTGGAGGAGCCAAGCCCAGGCTTGAATAAAGACCCTTTGCTTTTGCATCAGACATGGCTCCCTGGTGGTCTCTGGGGATATTAAAATCTGGGCATACCAACACATGCTTTGCTGTGGATGTTACTTGCTTGGAGAATCATTTTCCACCATTTCATTTTGAAAATGAAATGTCTTTGCAGCTTAGATGTGTCTCTTGAAGGCAGAATATGGTTGGGTTTGTTTTATTTTTTAATATGTTTTTATTGATTTGAGAGAGAGGAAGAGAGTGACAGATAGAAACAGCTGCCTTCATGCTCCTAGCAAGGGTCAGAGTTCAACTGCTGAGCAAAAATGGCAGGGCTAGATTTTTTTTTTTTAATCTAATTGGCAACTGCCACTTTATTGGTGAATTTGGTTCATTTACATTTAGGGTAAAATTTTTTTTTTGCTTATTCTTTTCTGTGTTTTTTTTTTTTTAATCTTTATTGTTGAAAGTATTACAGTTGACCCTTTTGTAATTCTTTGACCCAATTTTCCCCTCCCTCCTGCTCCGTAACCCTCTACAGGCCTTCCCTGCACTACTATCTGTCCATGGGCTATGCATATGTACACTAATAAAAGAGACATATGCAAATTGACCATCACTTTGTGACACCCACCATCCGATTGGTAGTGAGTATGCAAATTAATCTCCACATCTCTATGGAGACTGACAGCAGGGAGGTGGCAGCTCCCAGAACCTGGTTAGCTGTTGCCGCAGCGACCCAGGAGCAGGCAAGCCCTGGAGAGAGCAGAGAACCACAGGGAACACGGGCCTAAGCCATCAATAGGACATCTCCTATGGGCTCCCAGATTAGAGAGGGTACAAGTCAGGCTGAGGGACCCTCCCCTCCCACCTGTGCACGAATTTCATGCACCAGGCCTCTAGTATGCATATAAGTTCATTGGTTAATCTCTTCCCCTCTACTGCCCTCTGAAATACTTCAGTCTGTTGCATGCTTCAATGTCTCTGGATCTGTTTTTCAAAAGTATTTTTTTTTATTGATTTCAGAGAAAGAAAAGAGAGAGATAAGAGCAAATCACTGATTGACTGTCTCCTGCATGGCCCCCACTGGGGATTGAGCCTGCAATGCCAGCATGTAGCCCTGACCAGGAACTGAACAAAGACCTCCTGGTTCATAGGTCAAAGTTCAACTACTGAGCCAGACCAGCCAAGCTCTGGATCTGTTTTGTTCATCAGGGATAGAGTGTTTGAAACATCGATGAGAGAGAAACATCAATAAGCCGTCTCCTTGTCTGATGGCTGTGGTTAGGACCTCTAGTACTATCCTATCTAATAAAAGAGTAACATGCAAATGTGACCGTACCTTGGATCCTGATTGGCTATGCTACCAGCCAATCCAGAACAGGGGGCAGGGCCAAGCCGCGCCAGCGCCCGGCCCTGGAGGCGGAGACAAAGCTAAGGCAGCAGTGGCAGTGAGCGACGGGCCCCTGGGCTCGGAGATGAGGCGGCAACAGCGTGGCACTCTGGCCAGAGCAGAGAAGACTGAAGGCTCCTGCTGGAGTGAAGCCTCCAGCGACCAAAGCAAAAACGGAAGGCACAGCCAGAGGGAAGGCCTGGGTCCCAGGTTCCAGAGTAAAACTGGTCCTGGCAGCCAGGGGAAAGCCTATTGCATGAATCTTCATGCAACGGGCCTCTAGTGTTGAATAAGAGTGGTGAAAGTGGACAACCCTGTCTTGCTCCTGTTCTTATGGAAAATGGTTTTTAGTTTTTTCCCATTGAGTATGATACTCGCTATAGGTTTGGCACATATGGCCTTTATTTTATTTTATTTTTTAAAATATATTTTATTGATTTTTTACAGAGCGGAAGGGAGAGGGATAGAAAGTCAGAAACATCGATGAGAGAGAGACATTGATCAGCTGCCTCCTGCACGCCCCCCACCGGGGACGTGCCCGCAGCCAAGGTACATGCCCTTGCCGGAATCGAACCCGGGACCCTGCAGTCCGCAGTCAGACGCTCTATCTACTGAGCCAAACCGGTCTCAGCACATATGGCCTTTATTATATTGAGGTATGATCCCTTTATTCCCACTTTAGTTGGAATTTTTATTTAAAAATGGGTGTTGGAGCCAAGACCGGTTTGGCTCAGTGGATAGAGTGTCAGACTGCGTACTGAAAGGTCCCGGGTTCAATTCCAATTGAGGGCATGTACCTCGGCTGCAGGCACATCCCCAGTAGGGGGCGTGCAAGAGGTGGCTGATCGATGTTTCTCTCTCAACGATATGTCTGACTAGCCCTCTTCCCTGTAAAATATCAATAAAATATATTTTTTAAAAATGGATTTTGTCAGATGCTTTTTCTGGTTCTATTGATATGATCATGTGATTTGTGTCTTTCAATTTATTTATGTGGTGTATCACATTTATTGATTTGCAAATATTATACCATCTTTGCATCAGTGGAATACTAGGTGTACCAGTTAATAATGGCAGATTTTGTAATTTAAAAAAGGATAATTTCAAGAGAAACATCAGAAATGTTTTATTCAAAATAATGTCCATTGCTATCTACACATTTCCTCCATCTTTCAGGTAATTTATGGATACCTTCCCAATAGAACTTTTCTTGTTTTGAGGCAAACCATTCAGAGACCCAATTTTCCACTTCTTAAGTTTTGAAGTGCTGCTAAGAAAGTGCATGTACCATCTATTGGAAGTGGTCATCTGAAGGAGCAAGGTCTGATGAACACGGCGGGTGGGTTAATGCTTCCCAGGCAAGATCTTTTAACGTGTCTTTAACTGGGTTTGAAGTGTGTGATGTTGCATTATCATGAAGCAAAATTGCTGTGTCTTCTGGCACATTCTGGTGGTTTCACGATCAAAGCATGGTTCAGATTGACTATTTGTTCTTGGTAGTGATCAGTATTAATGGTTTCACCTGGTTTTAGAAGCTCATAAGACACCACACCTTCTGGATCCCACCAAACGTAGAGCATTGTCTTCTTTCCAAAGCGATTTGGCCGTGCAGTAGATGTTGATGGTTGGCCTGGATCAACACATGATTTTGTGCATTTGGGATTCTCAAAATCCACTTTTCATCGCCAGTCATAATTTGATGCAAAAAAGACTTCCTTTCATGCCATTGAAGGAACATTTTACTGGTGACCTTTCGGTTTTTCATTGGTCTTTCGTTCAGTTGATGTGGCACCCATTTTCCTTCCTTTAAAATCTTTCCCATTGTTTGTAAACTATCGAAAATTGTTTGCTGAGCACCTTTAACCTTTCTGTAAGTTATTTTTGAGTTTGACATGAATCTTCATCCAATAATGTTCGTAATTGTTGGCCTTTCAAACTTGGTTGACCTGGATGTTCTTTATCTTTCACATCAAAATCATCACTTATAAAGCATTTAAACCAGCCTTCACAAGTATCTTGAGGTACAGCATGTTCACCATTAGCTTCCCGAAGTATATGATAACTTTCAGCAGAACTTTTCTTCAAAATAAAGTAATGCATTAAAACTCCCTACTGCCCTAACCAGTTTAGCTCAGTGGATAGAGCATCGGCCTGTGGACTCAGGGGTCCCAAGTTCAGTTCTGATCAAGGGCATGTATCAGCAGTAGCAGGGTGTGAAAGAGGCAGCTGATTGATATGTTTCTCTCTCATCAATGTTCCTAACTCTCCCTCTCCCTTCCTCTCTGTAAAAAATCAATAAAATATATATTTTTAAAACTTCCTGCAAATGCTCCTTTTTGGGGGATGAAATTCGACGTTTTTAAGTGTAAAAATATCTATGATGTTAACACCCTCAGAAAATTTGACATGAAGTTTTTTTGTTTTGTGTTGTTTTTTAAATATTTTATTGATTTTTTACAGAGAGGAAGGGAGAGGGATAGAAAGTCAAAAACATCGATGAGAGAGAAACATCGATCAGCTGCCTCTTGCACACCCCCTACTGGGGATGTGCCCACAACCAAGGTATCAAACCTGGCACCTTTCAGTCCACAGGCTGACGCTCTATCCACTGAGCCAAACCGGTCTTGGCTGACATGAAGTTTTGAAGCTTGTCAATACAACAAAATAGCATACATATTAAATCACATTATATCAACATATGTGTAACTCCATCTGTTGAAAAAAATCCACATTATTAACCAGTACACCTAGTAAATCCCACTTGGTCATGTATATGATCTTTTTAATATATTGCTGTTTCTGATTTGCTAATATTTTGTTGAGGATTTTAGCAGCTATTGGCCTGTAATTCTCTTTCTTTGTAGTATCTTTATCTGGTTTTGGAATTAGGATAATGCCAGTCTCTTAGGAAGAACTTAGAAGTGTCCCTTCTTTAATTTTTTGAATAGTTTGAAAAGGATAGGTGTTATTTCTTTGACTATTTGGTAAAACGCCCTTGTGAATCCATCCAGTCCAGGGCTTTTGTTTCCTGAGAGTTTTTTTATTACTGCTTCAATTCCATCAGTTGTTAGCCTATTCAGGTTTTCTTTTTTATTCAGTTTTGGAAGTTTCTATTTTTCTAAGAATTTGTCCATTTTGTCCCAGCTTGTTGGCATAGTGTTGTTCATAGTATTCTATATAATAAAGAGGTAATATGCAAATGTGCCATCACCCCAACCCACAAGATGGCTGCCCCATGTGGACACAAGATGGCTTTCTGGGGAGGGCAGTTGTGGACGATCAGGCCAGCAGGGACGGCAGTTGGGGGCTATCAGGCCTGCAAGGCAGGGCAGTTGGGGGAGACCAGCCCTGCGGGGAGGACAGTTGGGGGGGCCCAGGCCTGCAGGGGAGGGCAGTTGGAGGGAACTGTGCCATGCCAGTACAGCCAATGGTTCAGCGAGCCTGAGGGAGGCCGGCGAAGGATGAAGAAAAGACAAAGAGAACAAGCTGGGTCTAGATGGATCTTCTGTGCCTGGCTGAAACCACAGAAAAGATCCAACTGCAAACTGAGCCTTTATTTTATAGTCAGAGGTAAACAAGGTAATTTACAGTGTTCTTGTGAGTTTCACTTGTTTGGGCAGCACTTGGTGCACCTTTCACAGCCTCTTAGCCACCCAGGAAAGATCTAGGGAGCATCACAGGATCAAGCTTAATTAGGCTAAGAGGTCTGTGTCCTCTAAGCTGGGACTTGTTTGTGGCTTTGCCAAGAGGTCAGTCCAAGGCTTAACCTTATAGCCACTCCCTACAGGGAACTAGACCTGCAAGAGAGGGCAGTTAGGGGCTAACAGGCAGGCAGGGAGGGCAGTTAAAGGAAATCGAGCTGGCAGAGGAGTGGTTAGGGGGTGATCAGGCTGACAGGCAGAAGAGGTAAGGGGCAATCACGCAGAGGCAGATGAGTGGTTGAGAACCAGCAGTTCTGGATTGTGAGCGGAATGTCCGATTGCTCGTTTAAACCCAATCCCACCAAGATGGGGCCTAGACGGGCAGCTGGACATGCCTTAAGGAGTCCCAGATTGAAGAGGGTGCAGGCTGGGCTGAGGGACACCCCCCTCCCTGTACAAATTTCATGCACCAGGCCTCTAGCTTTCTTATAATCCTTTATATTTCTATGGTGTCAGTTGTTACTTCACCTCTTTCATTTTTGATTCTTTGGACCTTTCTCTGTTTCTTGAGGAGTCTGGCTAAAGATTAATCATTGTCATTTACCTTTTCGAAGAAGCAGCTCTTAATTTCATTAATCTTTTTTTTTTTTTTTTAAGTCTCTGTGTCATTTCCTATTCTGATTTTTATTCTTTTCTTCCTTCTACTTACTTGGGACTTTTCTTGTTGTTCTCTTTCTAATTCTTTAAGATGTCAGGTTAAATCAATAATTAGACATTTTTCTTGCTTTTGTGAGGGTTTAAGTCCTCATCTAGGATTTTTTAAAAAATAATTTATGCAAGAGGAACCAAGTTAGCAGCATAGGTAAACACCTATACTGCTGCCCCACACAACAATTTTAACACTACAACTAAAAGACAAAACAAACATCATCCAGAATCACCAGAAAGCTGACTGAGTGGAAATTCCACAAATAGAAGGAAAGATAAAAGGGCACTGTGACTCAGAGGAGTTGTGGAGGGCACAGTTTCAGAGACGTGCGGAGAAAGAGGTGTAGAGCCGCGCATGTGAGAGTAAAGGCTGAATACCCGGTTGGTTTTCTTGAACAGGGAGGGAGACAAAGGCTTCCCACTGCACTGATTTCCCAGTTCCAGGCAAGTCTCGGGGAACACAGACTCATATGGGGTGAAACTTGGGAGCTGCAGAGGTCCGCAAGCTCGCAGCGTAAACTTGGGCACTGCAGACGTGCGTGAGCACACAGGATGCATGGCTTGCCTATGCCACCATCTTGGTTTCCTCTAGTTAAGAAGGGAAAAAAAAAAAGGAAACCACCAGACTGCATTGTTTTCCAACCCTGGGTGAGACTTTGGGTGCGCAGACTCATTTGGGGAGAGGCTGAATTGTCTGGCAGCAGTCAGAACTCAGCAGCAGCTTTCTCTCGAGACCCAGGCGCCGCTCAGGGTGGGGCTGAAGGGAAACCAAGGCTGTCTGCTCAGCCTGGAGACTGTCCATGCAAGCTGAGCATCAGCTCTCCCAGCATAAACACAGCTGATCCTCACAGCCAATTGGCCTGGAGGTCAAACCCTCCCAGAGATACCAACAACAATATAGGCTTAACTACAAAAAGACTGCAACCAATAAAGGGCTGCACCAAGAGTATCCACCTCAGGGAACTAAGGAGGCTGAGCCACTGTCCCCTAGAGGACATCTACCACATAAAGCTACTAGACCAACTCAGGGAAGTAGCCAAAATGCAGAGACATGGAAACAAATCACATTTGAAAGAAATGGAGGGGAAAAAATGACTGGACATAGAGTTCAAAACTATGGTTATAAGGAACATTGTGATTAATAATCTGAACAATAAGAGGTTCCTAGAAAAGGCCAATAAATTTATTTATTTATTTTTTCCGTTTTTATTTTTATTTTTATTGATTTTTTGCAGTATAATAGTAGTACATGTTTTCCTTTCCCCCTCCCCCTTATCCTCCCCCCAGCCTCCCCCACCCCCCAGAACATATTCCCAGCTTCCCCCCCTCCCCGCCCCAGTGTCTTTCATTCATTGGTTATGCTCATAGGCATGCATACAAGTCCTTCGGTTGATCTCCCCCCGCATCTGCCTCCCATCCACCCAAGCCTCCCCCTGTAGCTTGACAGCCTGTTCAAGGCCATCCTGCCTCTATATCAATCACTCTCCCCTGTTTCTTTTCTTCAAAAATATCTTGCCTCTGCATACTAGAAATAAATGTATAAGAACAAAAAGTGTTTCAGTCTCGGTTTCAATGTCCAACTGTTCTGAGTCCCAGTTTCAGTGTCAAATAATTCTTTATGTGTATAAGTCAGCAATGGTATCCAGATGGTGGACATATCATGTCAATGCAAGATCCATCCTCTCTGGTTTGGTCCTGGACTGCCTGCAGACATGCACAGCTGCCGACTGCTAGCATGGCAAGGTGTCGTCAGTGTCCCCCATCTCTGGACCATCCTCGTGACTGGAACAGAACCATCAGTTCCTCACAGTCGCAGGAACCCACATGGTCTTGGAGTTGTTCTCTGAAAACACACAAACACATTCTCGACCAAAAGTTAACAAAGGGATCCTCTATGCAAAATAGACTTGGGATTCTTTTTAATTTTTGCCTAAATGATTTTCCTTTGGCTTATTTTGACACCATGTGTGTTTTTTCATGGGTGTCCTGCAATTGTTTTTAAAAATGGAATTTACTTTACTGGAGTAAGAATTTTCTAGATGTATTTTACTTACTCGATATTTTTTTTCCCTTACATGCTATTACCCCGCTGTCCCCTCCCCTTTTTTGATTAATGGGGACTTTTGGAAATTTTATCTTGCAGTCTTGGTAATTTTAAATTTTAATTTTTGCACACAAATATGACTGCTTTAGGTTCTTTGGATGTTAGGCAATTTTACAGTGAGATGAACTACTAATAGATTTTTAGTTAATGTTTTAGGAAAAGCTTTTTGTCCAGTACACTATAATTTTCTTGAGTATTCACATATTTCACTTGGCAAATTTAAATTAATCTGAAAACTTGATTACTATTTTCCTGTCAATTTTAATACTCAATCAGAAATCTTAGTTTGCCCTGTAAATACTAGTGGAAAGGAATATTTGCAATTTTGAGTAGGTCCTGAGCATTGCTGGTAATAGACTGAATTTAGATATAGAGCAGCTATTGCTGGCCGAGTCTCTGTCTGCCACCTGGGTCCTCGTATGAGTTGTGTGTGGGAGGCGAAGCAGCCGTGGGGGTAGGAGACCTCCCTCAGGAGGGGTGAGAATTCAAACCCCTGCAAGGTTTGTGGATGAGGGTCTGTGCCCCACCTCTGTTGACCTTTTAGTTCTCTCCTGTTGGCCCCTCTGCGACTGTGCCTGTCTTAGGTTGTTCCTTCCCTGAGGAATCTTACCCGTCTCTGGCTAACCAGCCATCCTCCGGGGCCAAACAGGGTGATGTGAGGTTCAATTCTGTCTCCTTTGTAGTCTATGCCCCCCTGTGGCCTCCACGTCCAGTACCTGCCTTGGGGTCCCCTCGCCTGCTGGCGGGGTCCCGGTACTGATCACATATCTCGGGGGACCCAGGTTTCTTCTCCAGAGAGGGCCCAGCTCACGCCATTGGTCGAGATACAGATCCATGGTGCCAGCTGCCCAGAGGCTTCAGCCACAGCTGGAACTGAAAACTCAGGCATCAGCTGTGTGTATTTGGATAGTAACAAGAAGGTCCCTCTTGGCAGAAAGGGCAAGAAGGGCCAATATAGAATGCTCGGATGCCTTCCCAGTGTCTTAATTCCTTCTGAAAGGGATTAATTTCTTTCCTATCCTTTGTTAAGTTGCTGCCCAACATTCAAAGAATTAGTTTGTAAGTTTACTTGGCATAATTGTATAATATGCTGTTGTCAAATATCAAATATTATAATGACATTGTAGAATAATATCATGTAAGGGTATTATGGTGTCATGGGAGGTTAAGCAGGGCCTAGCCTAAGGACTGGTCTCCATAGTATATGACAAGCTCTAGGCCATGTCAATTCAATGTCAGACTAGCTGCCATTTTTTTATGACTTTATATAAACTTTGTCAGGGATGTAAAAACACAAGGCCAATAAATTTAATGAGACCCTCGAGGATATGAGTGAGACCCTCGAGAATATGAGTAAGTCCCTCAACGATAGGAAAAAAGACCAACTAGAAATTAAGCAAACACTGACTGAAATAAAAAAATATTATACAGAGACCTAAAAGCAGTCTAGAGGACCACAAGAATCAAGTCAAAGATTTGAAATAAAAAGAAGCAAAATCCACTCAGCCAAAAAGCAAGAAACAAAAAGAATCCAAAAAATGGAAGATAGTGTAAGGAGCCTCTGGGACAACCTCAAGCATACCAACATCTGGATTATGGGGGTGCCAGAAAAAGACAGAGCAAGATACAGAAAACCTATTTGAAGAAATAGTGACCGAAAACTTTCCCCACCTGGTAAAAAAAAAATAGACTTAAAAGTCCATGAAGCGCACAGAACCCCAAACTATAGGAATCCAAAAAGGACCACACCAAGACACACCATAATTAAAATGCCAAGAGCAAAAGACAAAGAGAATATTAAAAGCAGCAAGAGAAAAACAGTTACCTACATGGGAGCACCCATGCGATTGTCAGCGGATTTCTCAACAGAAAGTATACAGGCCAGATGGGAGTGGCAAGAAATATTCAAAGTGATGAATAGCAAGAATCTACAACCAAGAATACTCTACCCAGCAAAGCTATCATTCAGAATTGATGGTCAGATAAAGTGCTTTGCACATAAGAAAAAGCTAAAGGAGTTCATCGCCGCCAAACCAGTATTATATGAAATGCTGAAAGATTCTTTAAGAGGAAGAAGAAGAAAAGGTAAAAATAAAAATTATGAGCAACAAATACACATCTATCAACAAATGAATCTAAAAATCAAGTGAATTAGAAATCTGATGAACAGGATAAACTGGTAAATATAATAGAATCAGGGGCAAGAGAGGGAATGGACTGACAATTCTTGCGGGGAAAGGAATGTGAGAGGTGCAGGAAGAGAATGGACAAAAATCATACGCCTATGGGAGAGGACAGTGCAGGGGAGATAAGGGCAGAAGGTGGGATGGGTACTGGGTGGAGGGGAACTATGGTGGGGAGGAAGGAACATTGTGATTAATAATCTGAACAATAAAGATTTGTTAAAAAATAATAATTCATGCTTTCTTTAAATTATATTTTTATCGATTTCAGAGAGGAAGGAAGAGGGAGAGACGGAAATATCCATGATGAGAGAGAATCATGGATTGGTTGCCTCCTGCAAGACCCCAATGGAGATGGAGCTCACAACCCAGGTATGTGCCCTTGACTGGAATTGGACCTAGGAACTTCCAGTTTTCAGGCTGATGCTCTGTTCGCTGAGCCAAACCAGCTAGGGCTAGAATTCCCCCCCACCCACCCAGTCTTTTTTTAGTGAGAGTGGAGGACAGGGCGTGGGGTATGGGAGAGAAACACCTGTGTGAAAGAGATGCATGAATTTGCTGCCTCTACTGAGGGCTAGGGATTGAGTCTGTAACAGGTAAGTTTTAATGGTCTGTAATTGAACCCATGACTCTGACCAGCTCCAGTCTACAGGCTCCAATCTTCTGGGCAGCCAGACGCCATGATGCCTTTCGTGGCTGGATGTTACATGGCCACTACTCTTGGCTCTGGTGTGGTCTGGGATGTGGAGCCAAGCCTGGATTCTGGACCTTGATCTTCTCAGGGAGATAACTCTCGTGTAGCCAAAAGATCCCTCCTCATTCTTTCCCCTCCTATCGTTCTCCAGGTATTTTCTGTCCTTCCTTGATATAACTTTCCTCCTCAGCTGGACCTCAGATGGTAATTCCAGGTGAATGTCCCCCAATTTATTTTTATGTCCAGTCTGGCCTGTGAGTGTTAGGGGCAGAAATATTAACCATGCTCTATTAACCATGATTGTTCTATACTGATTAGAGAAAGCATTTTTTAACTTGGCTGAGAGTTGTGCACCTGGGGGCAAGGGAGTTAACCTGGAATGTGATCCATTCTCCTTATCTGAGAATTGATTACCATGGAAAGATTAACAGCCTCCCTGCTGAATCTGGAGTCTTGTAGGCACTCACCCTTTGCAGCTCCTCAGTTCTCGTAGAGCCCTTTCTTTTTCTTTTCTTTCTTTTTTTTTTTTTATGTTCAGGTTTCTCTCTTCTTCTCTTGCATTATTTCTAGATTTCGATCTTTGATGTCAGTAATCCTTTCCTCCATCTAGTCAGCTCTGTTTTCTACTCAGTAGTTCACTTCTAATCTCTTTAAATGGTTGCTTCATTTCAAGGATTTCTGATTGGCTCTTTTAAAAATTTTTAATCTCTTTGGTAAAATGCTAGAGTGCATTGTCTGTTTTCTCACATCTAGTTGAGTATTTTCAGAACTGTCATTTATGTCACACATTTCCGTGTGTTCCACTTGCTTTCTGGAGATTTTTCATTTTCTGAGTTCCCTCATTACTGTGGCTATTCATGGTATTTGCTGGTCTCCTCTATCTAGGCATCTATTTCTCTATACAGCAGCTTTCTCTGAAGAGGTTTTGCTACTACTTTCCAGTAGATGGTGCTGAATCACAAGATTTTTACCTCTGTGACCTCCCAGAGCTGACCTCCACCTCTTTCCTCAGACAGTACAGCAGCACTGCTTGGGGTTTGTTTTGCTCTCACCATAATGGCAACAGTGGACCTCCACGGGGTCCCCCACCTAGGGACCAATCACAGAGGGAAATAGCGATTCTACCGCAATAGCTCTCGGGTTGCAGATAACATGCTACTTGACCCCACACCAATGGCAAGTGGAGGTGAGTTTTGGGAGTCCAAGAGAGAGCAGGGTTCTGTGCCCCAGTTTATTTGTCTGAAACACCATCTGAAAGTGGACAGCACAGACTCATCTATGCTGTGTTCTTGCCCAGGAGTCTGCTGGCTCAGCCACTATTCTCACCACTCGTCCTGCTGGAAAACCCACTGGAACCCTCTGTTCCTCCTGGCCGAAGGAAGAGTCTCCACCACTGGCTTCCTCCGCTCTTCAGCCAATCTGGTTGCCAGCTCCCAGCTGCAGGGCTGTGTCCGTGGTCTCGCCTCCCTTCTTACCTACCCTTTTATTTATGGTTGTCCCCCTTCAGGTGCTTCGATGCAAAGGTCTCTCAGGTGTGCTTCTATATTAAGCAAGGAATCCTTGTTGAGTTATCCTTTATTGATCAACTTGTTAAAGTTTCAGTTGGAGAGGCCAAGGAGATCTCTCATGCCACCATTACTCTCCTGTTGCTACTTTAACATATAGAGGCATAAGGAGTCCAGGCAGCTTCTAGGAACAGGGAGCAGTCCCCAGCTTACAGCAAGGAAACAGGACCTCAGACCCATTGCCACAAGGAACTGGATTCTGCCAACAACATGAGTGAGTTTAAAAGCAGGTTCTTCCCCAGAGCTTCCAGAAGAAAGCCCAGCCCAGTGGATACATTGACTTCAACCCTATGAGACCCTGAGCAGAAAACCCAATCAAGCCCAGACTTCTGACCTACAGAATTCTGAGGTAGCAAGTGGTGTTTTAAGCTCCCAAGTTTGTGGTAGCTTTTACACTTCAATAGAAAATGAATCCACATAGCCACGCATAACTCTTAGGGAAGTTTGGAAATGGTGTCTCAACTGGCCATTTGTGTGCATTAATTTTGGGGAGTCTATAATGAAAGAAAGAGAAGAATGAATACTTGGAAAATGACAAGATATCCTTCCTCATTCTGTAAACCTACACAGTACTGTGGACAATAGCCACGTAAGTATTGAGCACTTAAAATGTGGCCCATCCTAAATGAGATGACCTGAAAGTATAAAATACCTCCTAGATTTTGAAAATCTAGTGTAAAAAAAAAGATTGTAAAAGATTTCATTAAGTATATTTGGTATTTTTACATCTATAATAATCCTATCTAATAAAAGAGTAATATACAAATTAACCATTACTCCGCTATAAAAATGGCAGCATGCATAGCCACAGATGGCGGCACCCGGTCCTCTCAACCACGTCAGAGGCCCTCCTGACCGTTTATAAAAAACAAAAACAAATTCGCTCCCCACAGTCTGATCCCCTGCCAGCGCCATCAACCTGGGCTGGGGTCTCAGCCTGTGAGGGGTGCCACACCCCCACGGGCGATCCCCTGCCAGCACCAGCAGCCTGGGGACTCAACCAGCCAGGCAGGCAGATATGGAGGAATCTTAAATGTTTCTCTTTTTTAAAAATATATTTTATTGATTTTTTATAGAGAAGAAGGGAAAGGAATAGAGAGCTAGAAACATCTATGAGAGAGAAACATCGATCAGCTGCCACCTGCACACCCCCCACTGGGTATGTGCTCCCAACCAAGGTACATGCTCTTGACTGGACTCAAACCTGGGACCCTTGAGTCTGCAGGTCATTGCTCCATCCACCTAGACAAACCAGTTAGGGCTGTCCAATATGTTAAAGAAAAAACCCTATCTAATAGGGAATCTGCAGAGGAGGGCACTTGGGGGTGACCAGTTGTAAGGGGAGGGCGGGCTGGCAGGGGAGTGGTTAGGGGTTGATCAGGCTGACAGGCAAAAGCGGTTAGAGACAGGCAGGGATGTCTGACTGCCTGGGGTCTCAGCCTGGAAGGGGTGCCACAGGGATTGGGCCTAAACAGGCAGTTGGATATCCTCCGAGGTGTCCCAGATTGGAGAGGGTGTAGGTTGGGCTGAAGGACATCCCCCCCACCCCTCTGCCACCAGTGGAAGAATTTTGTGCACCAGGCCTCTAATAAAAGTATAATATGCTAATTAGACTGAATGTCCTTCTGGATGAAGCCCAGGCTACGAGGGAAGCCTGGTCTCAGGTGCCAAAGTGAAGCCGGTGCTGGCAGCTGGGGGAGGAAGACTCGCATGAATTCCATGCATTGGGCCTCTAGTTTTAAAATAATATTGTTGCCCTAACCCATTGTTGTCGGCAAACTCATTAGTTAACAGAGCCAAATATCAACAGTACAATGATTGAAATTTCTTTTGAGAGCCAAATTTTTAAAATATATGTTATTGATTTTTTTATAGAGTGAAAGGGAGAGGGATAGAAAGTCAGAAACATCGATGAGAGAGAAACATCGATCAGCTGCCTCTTGCATGCCCCCTACTGGGGATGTGCCCGCAGCCAAGGTACGTGCCCCTGACCAGAATCGAACCCGGGACCCTCCAGTCCAGAGTCCAACACTCTATCCACTGAGCCAAACCGGTCTCAGCAAGAGAGCCAAATTTTTTAAACTTAAACTTCTTCTAATGCCACTTCTAAATAGACTCGCCTAGGCTGTGGTATTTTGTGGAAGAGCCACACTCAAGGGGCCAGAGAGCCACATGTGGCTTGCAGGCCGCAGATTGCTGACCACGGACCTAACCAGTTTGGCTCGGTGGATAGAGTGTCACCCTGCAGACTCATGGCCCCAGGTTTGATTCCGGTCAAAGGCATGTACCTTGGTTGTGAGGGTGTTTAGGAGGCAGCTGATTGATGTTTCTCTCTCATCCATGTTTCTAATTATCCCTCTCCCTTCCTCTCTATAAAAAAATCAATAAAATATATTTTAAAAATAAATATTATTGATATAGGCATTAAATAAAATATATCATTAGCCTTAATTTCAACTTGTTTCTTGTTACTTTTTAAAATTTTGTAACTTAGAGTTACATATGTGGCTCTTACTATAATTTTATTGTACAGTGCTGCTGTAAACGCTTTTGTCTCAAAATTTTTAATTGAATTTTTAAAAACTTTTTTTTTCATTCAACACTATGGCTTTAAAAGGGCAAGAAATAATGGCAAACAAAGGAATTCCTAGTTATGCTCAGCAAACCTGTTTTCCAAGACTACTTTACTACCCTAGTCGATGCATGCACATATACTGTATAGGAGAGTTTGATGGAGAAACAGAAGGGTATCTGAAGGAAAGGAAGTTTATTTAAGACATTAGATGACCACCATCATGGAGATAGATATATTGCTTATGCCATCATGATTCATCCTTTGAGGTTGGGCACACCACAATCCCAAATTAAATCTAAGTTCTAATAGCAAAGAGGGAGTGTTGGCTGTTTCACAACCTACCATTATAGGAGGGTGAAAAGGGGCAGCCTGTCATAGCCCTCTAGTGGGCTCTTATGGCACTTCAGCCAAGCTGATCAGAATCCTCCACTTCCTCCCAACTCTACTACCGCCTGGGTCCAAGCAAGCCACCATCATTTCAGGCAAGAATTATCCTAAGAAATTCCTAATTGGTCTTCCTCCTTCCACTTCTGTCCACAAGAATGATCTTTTAAAATCTTCATCAGAAGAACCAAGATGGCAGCATAGATAAAACACCTATCTTGCCGTCATGCTCAGCAATTTTAATACTACAACTTAACGAAAGAACAAACACCTTCCAAAATCACCAGAAAGCTGGCCGAGTGAAAATTCCACAAATAAAAGTGAAGATAAGACACTGTGACTCGGAGGAGCGGCTGAGGACAGTGTTGAAAGATTCGCGCGGAGAGAGGTTTGGAGCGTGCGCCGCGGAGAGGGCGGGCGGCTGAAAACCGGCCAGTTTTCTCGAACGGGGAGACAAAGACGTCCCACTGGACTGATTCTCCAGCTCTGGGCGAAGTCCAGGGAACCCACTATCATACGGGGTGAAAACTGGACAGTGGGAGGGCACGCCGAAGCTCGGGTGCTGCCGGGTCTCCCGGCTTGTGGAGAAAGCAGCTTGCGCGAACAGCTCAGCTGCGCGACCACGTAGAGAGCGCTCTGCGACTTGCTTTCTCATTTGGAAAACCATCAGACTGCTTTGTTTTACGACCCTGGGTGAGACATTGCGCATGCAGAGTCATTTTGGGAAAGTCTGAATTCCCCGGCAGCCGGTGGAGCTCGGCAGCGGCTCTCTCTCAGAGGTGCTGGCGGCCATTGCCCACTGCACAGAGTCCCTGGGGCCGCAGAGGGCAGAGCTAACGCTGTCTGCTTGGCCCGGAGACTCCGCCCATCCAACCTGAGCACAGCTGAACTTCACAGACGATTGGCCTGGAGGTCAACCCCTCCAAGTGCTAACAATGATTAACCTGAGCTTAACTTCAGCAAGACTGTGCAACCCATATCCACCTCAGGTAACTGGGGAGGCTGAGCCACTGTCCCTAGTAGGAAGTCTACCACACAAAGCTAATTGACCAACTCAGGGAAGCAGCCACCATGCGGAGACATGGAAAGAAATCAGATGTGAAAGAAATGGAGGGAAAAAAACGACCGGACATGGAATTCAAAACCACGGTTATAGGGTTTTTCAAGAGGCTCCAACAAAAGGTCGAGGCCTATAAGGAAATAAGCAAGACCACAAAGGAAATGATCAAGACCAACATGGAAATGAATGAGTCCTACAAGGAAATGAACAAGACCCTCAAGGATGTGAACGAGACCTGCAAGGAAATGATCAAGACCAACGTGGAAATGAATGAGTCCTACCAGGAAATGAAGGAGACCCTCAAGGATATAAAGGAGACTCTTAAGGATATGAAAAAGGACCAACCAGAAATTAAGCATACACTGACTGAAATAAAAAATATTATACAAAGACCTAAAAGTGCTCTGGAGCACCCCAAGAACCAAGTTAAATATTTGAACTACAAAGAGGGAAAATCCACTCAGCTGAAAAAGCAAGAAACCAAAAGAATCCAAAAAATTGAAGATAGTGTAAGGGGCCTCTGGGACAACCTCAAGCATACCAACATCCGAATTATAGGGGTGCGAGAAAAAGAGAGAGAGCAAGACAATGAAAACCTATTTGAAGAAATAGTGACCGAAAATTTCCCACACCTGGTGAAAGAAATTGACTTAGGAGTCCAAGAAGCGCACCGAACCCCAATATATAGGAACCCTAAGAGGACCACACCAAGGCACATCATAATTAAAATGCCAAGAGCAAAAGACAAAGAGAGAATAATAAAATCTTCATCAGATCATGTTACTAACACAGGAGTAGCCCTAGCCAGTTTGGCTCGGTGGATACAGCATCAGGCTGTGGACTGAAGGGTGCTGGGTTCAACTCTGGTCAAGGACACATGCCTAGATTGTGGGCTCAGTACCCAGTAGGGGGCATGCAAGAGGCAACTGGTCAGTGATTCTCTCTCATCATTGATGTTTCTATCTTCTTCAACCTTCCTCTCTGAAATCAACAAAAAATATATATTAAAAAATAACCTCTTAGGAGCAAACTTCCTCCTCACTTAGTGTTAAAGCCAAAGCCCTCATTACTCCCCTTCTCCCGCTTGTTTACCCCTAACTCACTCCACTGTAGCCCCGCTGGGATGCTTGCTCTTTCTCTGACAACATAACATAAGCATGCTCCCATTTTGCATTTACTATGTCTTCTACCTAGACTGCCTTGTTTACTCCTTCATGGCTATGCTCAAATGTCACCACATCACCTTGTCAGCCTAAATTTAAAAACAAAAACAGCCCTCCTCACACTAAAAGAACAAAGCAGAACTGGCTGTCCTCCATCTTGCGGAGCTGGTCAGCCTGACCCCTCCTCCCCTGAAGGGAGTGGCCACAGGAGCACCAGGAATGTCCTAACGCCCCCAACCACTGCCCGAGTGGCCCAATGAAGCTCCAGGGACACAGCGTAGGTCCTGATAAGGTCATACCACAAGGTGCTCCCTATGCATCGCCACTAACCATTCAGAGGGCAGTAGGGGACGGCTCTGATCTCAGAATAGGAAACCCTAACCAAAGTGACCAATCTCCGTAACCCGTGCCACTCTCCTAGGCCCACCCAAATGACCAGTCGTTATAACCTTTGTCTCAGCAACTTCTCTCTCTTTCTGGTCCCACCGCTGCGCCGGTAAAGGGGCTGTAAGAGCCGAGCCCAGATTTGAATAAAGACTCTTTGCTTTTGCATTGGATAACGGCTCCCTGGTGGTCACTGGGGATCTTGATATCTGGGCATAACAACACAATTCTATATCTTCCTCAACTGAATACTTTTTTTGTCATAGCAGTTAATATCTGACATATTGCCTATTTATTTTTTACATTATTATATACTAGAGGCCCTGAGCACAACATTTGTGCACTCAGGGTGGGGGTGGTGGTACCTCAGCCCAGCCTGTAACCTCTTGCAGTCCGGGAGCCCTTGGGAGATGTTTGACTGGTGGTTTAGCCAGCAGTCGGACACCCTTAGCACTGCTGCAGAGGCAGGAGAGGCTCCCTCCATCACCACTTTGCTCACCAGTCATGAGTCCAGCTTCTGGCTAAGTGGCGCTCCTCTTGTGGAAGCACTGACCACCAGAGGGCAGCTTATACATTGAATGGGATTGGACTGGAACTGGTTCTCCAACATCTCTCGAGGGGTCCTGGATTGTGAGAGGGCACAGGCCAGGCTAAGTGTCCCCACCAGTGCACTATCAGGGCTGAGGAGGGACCAAGGGAGGGCTCCAAGGCATGTCTGGCTTTTCTCGCTCAGTCCTGATTGGCCAGACCCCAATAGCAAGCTAACCAACCTGTCAATTGTCTGTCCCCTGGTGGTCAGTACATGTCATAGCAAGCAGTTGAGCAGCTTTAGCATATCATTAGCCTATTATGCTTTGATTAGTTGAACGGACTACTGGACAACCAGACACTTAGCATATTAGACTTTTATTATATAGGATTTATTGCCTGTGTCCCCTTATTAGAATGAATATTTCAAAACAGCAAGAACCTGGTCTGTTTTGTTCACAGTTGTATCCCCAGCATCTTGAGGAGTGCTCAGTATGTAACAGGTACTAAACAATATTTGTTGAATAAATAAGTGAAGTAAGATCTGATCAATGAAAAGACATTATGTAATCTTCATGGTTTCATTCTTGAATATCAGAAATTGGTATCACAAAATAATTAACTATAAATTTATATAAAATTAATAAAATTCCAATAATAATCTCTACAGATTTATTTTCAATTGTATTAAATTATTTTAAGATTCATTTGGATAGAATAAAATACCTGTGAGTAGCCAACAAATGTAGGAAGAATACACTAAGGGTTCACTTCACACAGCTTACCAGATAATGGAAGACACTATAAAATTACCTTAATAAAATCTATATGATATTGGCATAGGAATAGACAAATGAATCATTGTAACAGATTAGAAAAATCCAGGAATATACATCTCTTTATAAAAATATATGAAAGGTGAAATTTTAAAAAATATTTTTATTGATTTTTTACAGAGAGGAAGGGAGAGGGATAGAGAGTTAGAAACATCAATGAGAAACATCGATCAGCTGCCTCCTGCACATCTCCTCCTGGGGATGTGCCCGCAACCAAGGAACATGCTCTTGACCAGAATTGAACCTGGGACCTTTCAGTCCACAGGCCAATGCTCTATCCACTGAACCAAACAGGTTAGGGCTGAAAGGTGAAATTTTAATATGTAAATTATGCTGATATTACTTCTCATAGGAAAAAAATTAGACCCCATTTTATACTATTTCCAAAAATAAGGGCCACATAAACTAAATGCCAGAATATAGTTGGTACTTTTAGAACCCTAATGTAAGTTCAAATATCATTAATTTTGTCTTCATGCCTCTCTAAAGACATATGACTGGTTTCTCACCGTAAGAATTTATAGTGCATATTCATAATCCCTTTCCTTTAAAAATATCATTTCATGGTTGAGACCAAACAAATTGAGGAGGGAGTCAGTGTGGAAAGAGGGGAGTTGGTGGTGCTTAAGACTGAGGTATGGGAGCCCAAGCACAAGGGAATGTCAACACATCGGGGGAATGGAGATGTGGTAGCAGCTGCCAGCTGGGAATGTCAGAATCCAAGCGAGGTCAGGAGAGAAAAGAGTTCATAAAGGGGCAGAATAGTGGTGGCACAGATAATACAAAGAACTGATTAAGTAATACAGTATTTTGAGGATAACTAGATAATGGAAGCAAGTCTCTCAGTGTTAAAAAATGAAAGGACAACCTGGCAGGTGTGGCTCAGGGGCTGAGTGTCGACCTATGAACCAGGAGGTCATTTAGATTCCTGGTCAAGGGAACTTGCCCGGGTTGCAGGGTTGTGGGCTCCATCCCTGGTGGAAAGTGTGTAGGAGGCAACCAATCAATGATTCTCTCTCATCATTGATGTCTCTCTCTCTCTCTCTCTCTCTCTCTCTCTCTCTCTCTCTCTCTCTCTCTCTCTCCTACTCTTCTCTCTGAAATCAATAAATATATATATTTAAAAAATGAAAGGACAGCCCAGCTGGAGTGGCTCTGTTGGTTGGAACATTGTCCAGTGCACCAAAAGGTTGCTGGTTCAATTCCTGGTTGGGGCACATATAGAAGTCAACCAATTGATGTTTCTCATAGCGATGCCATCTCCCTCCCTCCCCCTCTCTAAGTATGTCCTCAGGTAAGGATTAAAAAATAAATAAAAATGAAAGGACAGCCCTGGCTAGAGTAGCTCAGTTGGTTAGATTTCATCCCAATACACCAAGGTCAGGGGGTTCGATCCCAAGTTAGGGGACATATAAGGGTCAACCAATGAATGCATAAATTGATGGGAACAACAAATCAATGTTTCTCTCATCAATAAATTTTTTAAAATGTTTGAAACTTACAGAGATTTCTCCTGGAGGGCAGCCAATGGGATTACAGGCTGCAAGAGTGTGTGAGTGATAGAGCTAAGGGAGAGTGTGTGGACATGCAGGGAATGTCTGTATTTGTGAGTGAGGGTCAATTATAATTTTTTAATTGATTTTTTACAGACAGGAAGGGAGAGGGATAAAAGTCAGAAACATCAATGAGAGAGAAACATCAATCAGCTGCCTCTTGTACACCCCCTCCTGGGGATGTGCCTGCAGCCCAGGTACATGCCCTTGACCAGATCAAACCTGGGGCCTTTCAGTCCACAGGTTGACGCTCTATTCACTGAGCCAAACCGGTTTCGGCAAGGGTGAACTATATTTCACAGGACTGTTGGGGACTGGCAGACCAGGCTCCCCTGGCCAGGCAGCCTCTCCTACTGCTGAAATCTGTCCCGGAGCATCCGGCTGTGCAGCAGAGACTGTGCCATCTTGAAGGGGAGGGCAGCTGTGATCAGAAGCCCAGCCTTACCTTCAACTGAAGAAACCTGATACCTCCTGGGTCCCTACAACCACAACGACCAGGGACAAGCGGCTTCAGCTGCGAACCCACAAACACCGAGACTCCAGCCTCCCTGGCTGCAGGCCCAAAAAGTTTGTCCAGGTGGAGACAAGGTGGTGGCCGAATATTCGGTCAGGTATTGCACCTTCTCACAGAGCAGATAGGAGGAACAGCTGAATTGAATAACATCCACCCAGAATTGGTGAATTAAACACAACTGGTGAGGCAATCAATGGACAGAAAGGTCAGAGATCCCCTGGAGAGGTAGGATCTAAGATCCAGGCTGTGGGGACAAATGTGTGCAGCAGCGACTAGAGTCTCAGAAGGAGATTGCAACCCACCAAATCCACAGGCCTTGGGGTCATGTAGCCCTTGAATGTGGAAGGGGACCCACAGGACTGCTTGCAGTGGGGGACTCTATATCTAAGCCCACAGCCATGGGAGACTGTGCCCAGCAAGGCAGCCTGAAGTTCTATACCAGCTCTACAGTGCCCGGAGAGAAAGATGTGAGTCAGTGCAGTGCCTTTGTCTTTTTTACTTCCTTGCTTTTGCTTGCTAAACCCAGTACTTAGGATCTGTCAATTAAAAATACTCACTGAGACTACAGGGGAAAGTTGTTTTTGTAGAAACTGGGGATCAGAATAAGGAGAGACGAGCAGGAAACCAGCTCTGGGTCAGTCCACCGCTCCAACCCAGTATTAAGTGTGGCAGGGAAAGAAGAGTCTAAACATTGGGTAGAGATGGCCATTTGGTCCCGGAAACTAATACAGAAAACTGCCACCCAGGGGTTGTGTCAGAAATTGAAATTTGTGTAAATACAACTGAAGGCAGGCAGAGAAACAAAGTGAGCAGAGAGATCCCACTGCTTGAAAACAAGGTTGTGGCTGATGACACACAGGAGTGATGAATTTGCAGAGAACTTCAATACTGTGCTGACTACCTGACAGGAAACAAATGTGCCAAGAACAGTAGAGAGGGGTCTTACACCAGACCCTAATGGGTCATTGAAGCTCCGCCAAAGTGAACAACCTTCACTATGTCACTTTTTTTTATCTTTTACATCAGAAACTAACATTGTTTTCTCACTTTATTTTACTTTTTTATTATTATATTTTATTTTCAATTATTATTATTATTATTACTATTACTTTTTTAAGTTTTTTTCTTTATTTTATTTTACTTTTGGATTAGTGTTTTACATTCTATTTTTATTTTTACTGTAGCATTATTTTACTCTATCTCAATTTTTCCTTTATGCCAACACTCTCTTCCCCACTTGTCCCATTTTTCATCCTGTTTCTCTTACCCTGTTCCTACTTCAATTTTTCTCTGTCCTTTCTTTTTACTCCTTATTAAAAATTGATCTTACTCATATATCTAATTTCCTCTTCCCTGCTCCAAGTCCATTCACACTTCTCTCTTCTCTTTCTTCACTATCCATATGTTTTTTTCTTTTTCTTTCTTTCTTTATGTCTTGTTGTTATTTGTTAGTTTGGGGTTTTTTCCCTTCTTCTTCTTCTTTTGCTTATGTTTTTCCTTGTTTGTTCTATTCTTCTACAAATAGCTTAATTAGTTTCAATCACCTACACAGGTTTATCTCCTTTCTATTCTTCTTTACCAAAAATAAATGAATACATAGAAAGATTAAAGAAAGGGGAACATTTTATATGTAACATATACTTCTCTTGGGAGAACCAAGATGGCGGCATAGGTAAAACCCCTATCTTGCCACCATACACAACAATTTCAAAACTACAACTTAACGAAAGAACAAACACCTTCCGGAATCACCAGAAAGCTGGCCGAGTGAAAATTCCACAAATAAAAGTGAAGATAAGACACTGTGACTCAGAGGAGCAGCGGCGGACAGTGTTGAAGATACGCATGGAGTCAGAGGTTTGGATGAATGCGCGCGCCAGTGGATAGGGCGGGCGGCTGAAAACCGGCCACTTTTCTTGAACAGGAGAGACAAAGACTTCCCACTGGGCTGATTCTCCAGCTCTGAGCGAAGTCCAGGGAACCCACTATCATACGGGGTAAAAACTGGACAGTGGGAGGGCACACCGAAACTCGAGTGCTGCAGGGGTCAGCGGGCTTGTGGAGAAGGCGAGCTTGTGCAGAGTGAGCATGACCTTGGGACCGTGCAGCTGCCTGACCGCACAGAGAGCACTCGTGACTTGCTCTTTCATTCAGGAAACCTTCAGAATGCATTGTTTTGCGACCTTGGGTGAGACATTGGGTGTGCAGACTCATTTGGGGAGAGGATGAATTCTCCACCAGCCAGTGGAGCTCGGCAGCGGCTCTCTCTCAGAGACCCTGGGGCCACACAGGGCAGAGCTAATGCTGTCTGCTTGGCCCGGAGACTCTGCCCATCCAACCTGACCACAGCTGAACATCACAGACAATTGACCTAGAGGTCAACCCCTCCAAGTGCTAACAATGATTAACCTGAGCTTAACTTCAGCAAGACTGTGCAACCCATATCCACCTCAGGTAACTGGGGAGGCTGACCCACTGTCCCTTGTAGGACATCTACCACCCAAACCTAATTGACCAACTCAGGGAAACAGCCACCATGCAGAGACATGGAAAGAAATCAGATGTGAAAGAAATGGAGGGAAAAAAATGACTGGACATGGAATTCAAAACCATGGTTATAGGGCTTCTCAAGAGGCTCCTACAAAAGGTTGAGACCTATAAGGAAATAAGCAAGAACGAAAAGGAAATGAACGAGACCCTTAAGGATATGAACAAGACCAACGTGGAAAAGAATGAGTCCTACAAGGAAATGAATGAAACCTTCAAGGATATAAACGAGACTCTCAAGGATATGAAAAAGGACCAACAAGAAATTAAGCATACACTGACTGAAATAAAAAATATTATACAAAGACCTAAAAGTACTATAGAGCACCTCAAGAACTAAGTTAAAGATTTGAAATACAAAGAGGTAAAATCCACTCAGTTGAAAAAGCAAGAAACCAAAAGAATCCAAAAAATTGAAGATAGTGTAAGGGGCCTCTGGGACAACTTCAAGCATACCAACATCCGAATTATAGGGGTGCCAGAAAAAGAGAGAGAGCAAGACAATGAAAACCTATTTGAAGAAATAGTGACCGAAAACTTCCCACACCTGGTGAAAGAAATTGACTTAGGAGTCCAAGAAGCGCACCGAACCCCAATATATAGGAACCCTAAGAGGAGCACACCAAGGCACATCATAATTAAAATGCCAAGAGCAGCCAAAACCGGTTTGGCTCAGTGGATAGAGCGTCGGACTGCGGACTGAAAGGTCCCCTGTTCGATTCCAGTCAAGGGCATGTACCTTGGCTGTGGGCACATCCCCAGTAGGGGGCGTGCAAGAGGCAGCTGATTGATGTTTCTCTCTCATCGATGTTTCTGACTTTCTATCCTTCTCCCTTCCACTCTGTAAAAAATCAATAAAAAATATATTTTAAAAAAATAAAATAAAATAAAATGCCAAGAGCAAAAGACAAAGAGAGAATATTAAAAGCAGCAAGAGAAAAACACTTAGTTATCTATAAGAGAGCCCCCATACGATTGTCAGTGGATTTCTCAACAGAAACGTTGCAGGCCAGATGGGAGTGGCAAAAAATGTTCAAAGTGATGAACAGCAAGAATCTACAACCAAGATTACTCTATCCAGCAAAGCTATCATTGAGAATTGAAGGTCAGATAAAGTTCTTCGCAGATAAGAAAAAGCTAAAGGAGTTCATTACCATCAAACCAATATTATATGAAATGCTGAAAGATATTCTTTAAGAACAGGAAGAAGAAAAAGATAAAAGTGTAAATTATGAACAACAAATACATATCTATCAACAAATAAATCTAAAAATCAAGTGAATTAATAAGCTGACGAACAGGATAAACTGGTGAATGTAACAGAATCTCGGACATAGAGAGGGAATGGACTGATAATTCTTGGGGAGAAAGGGGCTGTGGGAAGTGCAGCCAGAGACTGGACAAAAATCATGCAACTATGGGAGAGGACAGTGGAGGGGGGTGAGGGCATAGGGTGGGATGGGTACCAGGTGGAGGGGAGCTATAGGGGGAAAAAAGGGAACAATGTAATTAATAAACTGAACAATAAAGATTTAAATATATATAAATTTATATTTCTCTCTTTTGTATTTGTTTTTTACTATTCTTCTTATATACTCATTCTCTTTCTACCTCCTCTATACTGAATAGTGGCCATTTCCCCATTCATTCCACTCCTAGACCTTACCTTCTAGAAATAAGCTCTGCCTCCTCAGATTCATCTGGGTGTTTCTTGTTTGAATTTTTTGGATTAATTGTTGTTTGTTTCCATTTATTGAATTAGTTGTTGGTTTTTTGGAGTTTTCTCCCCATTTATATATATTTTCCCTTCTTTTTTCTTTTCTTTCTTTTCTCTCTTACATTTTTTCTTTCTCAATATCGTTTTTGTACTCTTTTCTCTCCCCTAATTCTCTTTTCTCTGGTGGTAACCTTGATTTGGGATAATTGGTATCATGAATATATTTGTGTTTGGTGCCCTGTGTGTTGTATCTTGTTGTGTTGTATTTTGAGTCTTTAAGTTAATGCAGGAGAGAGAGAGCTACATAACCAGACACCCTGAGAGGAGCCAACATGGGGGAGACAAAGAAACAACCCCCATACAAAAGAAAAGGAGGAATCACTGGAAAAGGAAGTAAACAAAATGTAGGCAAGCATTGGTCAGAGAAAGAATTCAGAGCTCTTGTCATAAGGACACTGAAAAGGACAGGAGATGAATTAATAATATGTGTAAGAACCAAGAATAAATGAAGAATGACATTGCTGCAATAAAGAACACAATAGAAAGCATCAAGAATAGATTAGAAGAAGTGGAGGACCACATCAGTGAGTTAGAATACCCAAGAATAGTAGAAACTGGTAAAAAAAAAAAAAAACTTTAAAAACAGGAGGAGAGCCTAGGGGAACTTTGGGACAACATGAAATGAAACAACATCTGTATATTAGGTGTACTAGAAGGAGAGGAAACTGAGCAAGGGATAGAAAACCTGTTTGAAGAAATAATGATAGAAAAATTCCCTGATATTAGGAAGAAAAAATACAAGTTCAAGAAGCTCACAAAGTCCTGAACAAGATGAACCCAAAAGACTGACACCAAGACACATTATAATTAAATTGGCAAACACCAACAACAAAGAAAGAATCTTAAAGGCTGCCAGAGAGAGACAGAAAGTTACCTACAAGGGATCTCCTATCAGACTATCAACTGTTTTTTTTTTAACAGAGACACATCAGGCCAGAAGGGAATGAAATGAAATATACAAAGTCATGCAAAGCAAGGGTCTGAATCCAAGAATACTATACCCAGCAAAGCTATCAATCAAAGTTGAGGGTGAAATCAGGAGCTTTACAGACAAAAAAAAAATAAAAATAAAAAAGGACTAAGGGAATTCATTACCACCAAACCAGCAATGCAAAAAATGCTAAAGGGTCTGCTTTAAAAAGAAGAAATAAGAAGGGAAGAAGGAACACAGGCATCTATATAATAAAAACCCAGTGGTTGTAATGCCATAATGGCCAAAGACAGGTCACCAGGAGACTGTGTGCGTGGTGAGGCATTTGTGGGTGGGAGGGGACTTGACTCTGAGTCCTGCCGGTGCCATAGGACTCCCCCAAGTCCCAGTGCACCACAGGACCCAGGCGGGGGGGGGGGGTTCCTGGGTCTCGCACGAATTCCCACAGGTCTGGGTCTCACATGATTTTGTATGCTGGGTCACTAGTTAAGAATAAAAATTGCAACAAACAAGTATTGATCAATAATAAGTTTAAATGTAAATGTATTAAATGCCCCAATCAAAAGACATAGGGTAGTTGAATGGATAAGAAAACATGACCCATATATCTGCTGTCTAGAGGAGACTCACCTCAGAACAAAGGACTCACACAGACTGATGGTGAAGGGATGGAAAAAGGTTTTTCAGGCAAATGGAAATGAAAAAAAAGCTGTGGTAGCAATACTTATATCTGACAAATTAGACCTCAAAGTGAAAGCCATAACAAGAGCTAAGGAAGGCCACTTCAGAATACTAAAGGGAGCAATCCAACAAGAAGATATAACTCTGGTAAACATATATGCACCCGATATAGGAGCACCCAAGTACATAAAAAAAACTTTTGGAAGATATCAAGGGAGAAATTGACAGCAATACAGTCATAGTAGGGGACTTTAATACCCCACTAAGACCACTGGACAAATCCTCCAAACAAAAAATCAGCAAAGAAACATCAATCCTAAATGACTCACTAGATCAGATGGAATTCATTGACATCTTCAGAACATTTCACTCCAAAGCCACAGAATATACATTCTTCTCAAGTGCACATGTATCATTTTCAAAGATATATTGGGGCACAGGCAAAGTCTCTCCAAATTCAAGAAGACAGAAATCATATCAAGCATCTTCTCAGATCACAATGGCATAAAATTAGAATTCAACTACAATAAAAACAATGAAAAAAATCAAACACATGGAAGCCAAATAGCATGCTAGTAAACAATGATTGGGTTACCGAAGAGATGAAAGAAGAAACAAAAAGTATTATGACAACAAATGACAATAAAAACACAATTTAAAATCTATGGGACACAATGAAAGCAGTCTTGAGAGGGAAGTACATAGCTCTACCGGCCTACCTCAAAAAGAAAAATAAAAAAGACAACATGGTAATATATTATCTAACCCTACAACTCAAAGAGTTAGAAAGAGAGCAACAAGAAAAGCCCATCACAAGCAGAAGGAAGAAAATAATAAAGAACAGGGCAGAAATATATGATATAGAGATAAAAAAAATAATATTTGATCAATAAAACCAAGAGCTAGTACTTTGAAAGGATAAACAATATTGATGAATCTCTAGCCAGGCTCACCAAGCAGCAAAGAAAGAGGACCCAAATAAACAAAATCAGAAATGAAAGAGGTAAAGTAACATCCAATCCCACAAAAATGCAAAGGATTATGAAAAAAAAATATTATGAACAACTCTATTTCAACAAAATGGACAACCTAGATGAAATGGGCATATTCTTAGAAAAATACAAGCTCCCAAAACTCAATCAGGAAGAATAAAAAAAACCTGAATAGGTTGATAACTATAGAAGACATTGAAGCAGTGATCAAAAATTTTCCAGCAAACAAATGCTCTGATCCAGACAGCTTTACGGGGGAGTTCAACCAAGCATTCAAAGAACTAAAACCTATCCTCTTCAGACTATTCCAAAATATTCAAGAAGGTATTCTTCTAAGCTCTTTCTATGAAGCCAGCATTGCTCTAATACCAAAACCAGATAAAGACTACATAATGAAAGAGAATTACAGACCAATATCCCTAAAATCATCAACAAAATTCTAGCAAATTGGATATAGCATGACATGAGAAAGATCATTCACCATGACCAACTAGGATTTATTCTGGAGATAGAAAGATGGTACAATATCCACAAATCAATAAATGTGATACATCACATAAACAAATTAAGAGACAAAAATCAGGGTGGCCTCGAACAGGGGCCAAGCTACAGGGGGAAGGCTGGAGTGGATGGGAGGCAGATGCAGGGGAAGATCAACCGAAGGACTTGTATGCATACATATGAGCATAACCAATGAATGAAAGACACTAGGGCAGGGAGGGGGGCAGGTGGGGACATGTGCTGGGGGGTAAGGGAGGCTGGGGGGAGGATATTGGGGGGGAAAGGAAAACATATGTACTACTATTAAATATAAGTTATATTGTAAAAAAAAATCACAAATATTACTTAAAGGCCTCTCCTCACATTTTCTAAAATTTCCTTACAGGAAAATAAACTCAACCCCTCCCACACACAAAAAAGAGACAAAAATTACATAATCATATCAATTGATGCAGAAAAAGCATTGGACAAAATCCAACAACCTTTCTTGATGAAAACTATCAGCAAAGTGGGAATAGAGGGATCATACATCGACATAATGACAGCCATATATGACAAACCTACAGCCAACATCATACTCAGTGGGCAAAAAGTAAACTCATTTCCTCTAAGAACAGGAATAAGGCAGGGATGCCCACTCTCACCACTCCTGTTTGATATTGTACTGGAAGTAGTAGCCATTGTGTTCAGACAAGAAGAAGAAATAAAAGCACCCAAATTGGAAAAGAAGAAGTAAAACTGTCCTTATTCGCAGATGACATGATAACCCATCAAAAAACTTGAGAGGGGGTCACGGAGGTGGCTGCGGCTCAGCGGTGGCCGGAGCGGTGGGAACCAAGGCACCAGAGCAACATGGCGGCGCAAGTGCTGCATGCCCACAGAGCGGCCTCAGCCAAGGCAGCTCCCTGCAGCCTCCTGTTGGGGCTTAGAGCGTTGACATCTTCCAGTCACAGACCTCAAGAAGACAGCTGGTTAAAATCCTTATTTGTCCGGAAAGTTGACCCAAGAAAAGGTGTCACTCTAATCTCCTAGCCAAAAGGAAACAAGCAATCTATACAAAATAGTTTCACAATGTTAAACCAGAATGCCTAGAAGCATACAACAAAATTTGTCAAGAGGTGTTGCCAAAGATTCATGAAGATAAACATTATCCTTGTACTTCGGCGGGGACTTGGAACACGTGGTATGGTGAGCAGGATTAAGCTGTCCACCTCTGGAGGTCTGAAGGAGGCTATCCCACCCTCATAGAGGTCGTGAATAAACTCAGAGAAAATCAGGAAGTTTTGCAATTCCGGAAGTCAAGAAGCAACATGCTTCTTTCTAGGAAGAATCAACTGCTATTAGAATTCAGTTTCTGGAATAAGACTCTTCGACGGCCAGGACCTAATATAGATGAACTCAGACCTTACCAACTTTGACCAGGAGCTATGACTAAATGGGGCAATTCCTGGGCTCATGCATTTCACTTCAGACAGGATGGTGATGAAGATGTTAGAGATTTCTTCTCCCAGATTGGGCAGTTATACACAGTGCATCATCTTTGGGCTTACAATGACCTTCAGACAAGGGAAGATACACGAAACACAGTGTGACATAAACATGGCTGGGAAGAATTGGTGTATTATACAGTAACACTTATTCAGGAAATAGAATCCGGAATCATGATCCCACAGAAGACCTCACCCCTCCAGTAAACCTGCAGAGTTTAGGGGAGAACCAAGATGGCGGCATAGGTAAAACACCTATCTTGCTGTCATACTCAACAATTTTAATACTACAACTTAAGGAAAGAACAAACACTTTCCAGAATCACGAGAAAGCTCGCCGAGTGAAAAATTCCACAAATAAAAGTGAAGATAAGACACTGTGACTCAGAGGAGCGGCAGCGGACAGCATTGAAAGATTCGCGCGGAGAGAGGTTTGGAGAGCTTGCCAGCAGAGAGGGCGGGAGGCTGAAAACAGGCCAGTTTTCTCGAACGGGGAGACAAAGACGTCCCACTGGACTGATTCTCCAGCTCTGGGCGAAGTCCAGGGAACCTACTATCATACAGGGTGAAAACTGGACAGTGGGAGGGCACGCCAAATCTCGGGTGCTGCAGGGCTCTCCAGGCTTGTGGAGAAGGCAGCTTGCGCGAACAGCTCAGCTGCGTGACCACGCAGAGAGCGCTCTGCAACTTGCTTTCTCATTTGGAAAACCGTCAGTCTGCTTTGTTTTACGACCCTGGGTGAGACATTGGGCGTGCAGTCTCATTGGGGGAGAGTCTGAATTCCCCGGCAGCCGGTGGAGCTCCGCAGTGGCTCTCTCTCAGAGGTGCTGGCCAAAGATTCATGAAGATAAACATTATCCTTGTACTTCCATTGCCCCCAGCACAGAGTCCCTGGGGCCGCATAGGATGGAGCTAACGCTGTCTGCTTGGCCTGGAGACTCTGCCCATCCAACCTGAGCACAGCTGAACTTCACAGACAATTGGCCTGGAGGTCAACCCCTCCAAGTGCTAACAATGATTAACCTGAGCTTAACTTCAGCAAGACTGTGCAACCCATATCCACCTCAGGTAACCTGGGAGGTTGAGCCACTGTCCCTAGTAGGAAGTCTACCACACAAAGCTAATTGACCAACTCAGGGAAGCAGCCACCATGCAGAGACATGGAAAGAAATCAGATGTGAAAGAAATGGAGGAAAAAAAACGACTGGACATGGAATTCAAAACCACAGTTATAGGGCTTCTCCAGATGCTCCAACAAAACGTCGAGGCCTATAAGGAAATAAGCGAGACCGCAAAGGAAATGAATGAGTCCTACAATGATATGAACGAGACCTCCAAGGAAATGATCAAGACCAACGTGGAAATGAAGGAGACTCTCAAGGATATAAAGGAGACTCTGAAGTATATGAAAAAGGACCAACCAGAAATTAAGCATACACTGACTGAAATAAAAAAATATTATACAAAAACCTAAAAGTGCCCTGGAGCACCCCAAGAACCAAGTTAAAGTTTTGAAATACAAAGAGGTAAAATCCACTCAGCTGAAAAAGCAAGAAACCAAAAGAATCCAAAAAATTGAAGATAGTGTAAGGGGCCTCTGGGACAACTTCAAGCATACCAACATCCGAATTATAGGGGTGCCAGAAAAAGAGAGAGAGCAAGACAATGAAAACCTATTTGAAGAAATAGTGACCGAAAACTTCCCACACCTGGTGAAAGAAATTGACTTAGGAGTCCAAGAAGTGCACCGAACCCCAATATATAGGAACCTTACGAGGACCACACCAAGGCCCACCATAATTAAAATGCCAAGAGCAAAAGACAGAGAGAATATTAAAAGCAGCAAGAGAGAAACAGTTGGTTACCTATAAGGAAGCACCCATACGGTTGTCAGTGGATTTCTCAACAGAAATGATGCAGGCCAGATGGGAGTGGCTAGAAATATTCAAAGAGATGAACAGCAAGAATCTACAACCAAGATTACTCTATCCAGCAAAGCTATCATGCAGAATTGAAGGCCAGATAAAGTGCTTCGCAGATAAGAAAAAGCTAAAGGAGTTCATCACGACCAAACCAATATTATATGAAATGCTGAAAGATATTCTTTAAAAAGAGGAAGAAAAAGATAAAAGTGTAAATTATGAACAACAAATACACATCTATCAACAAATGAATCTAAAAATCAAGTGAATTAATAAGCTGATGAACAGGATAAACGGGTGCATGTAACAGAATCTCGGACATAGAGAGGGAATGGACTGACAACTCTTGGGGAGAAAGGGGGTGTGGGAAGTGCAGCAAGAGACTGGACAAAAATCATGCAACTATGGGAGAAGACAGTGGAGGGGGGTGAGGGCAGAGGGTGGGATGGGTACCAGGTGGAGGGGAACTATAGGGGGGGGAAGGGAACAATGTAATTAATAAACTGAACAATAAAGATTAAAAAAATATTCTAAGCAAAAAAAGAAAAACCTGCAGAGTTTAGATGTGCCTACATAAATTCATGTGACAAATATTTGTCATAAATTACTTTTAATTGTGTATCAAGAGAAGAACACTGAAGTGTAAACTGCTCTATATAGCTTATGAGAAACCCTTTTCTTTAAAATTTACATAAGTCTAAGAAAAGGAAATTATTACAATTTTATTGTAACAGTGCTCTGTAGTACTCTTTGAAACACCCCTGTGTTTGTTGAATAAACCTGATAATACTGAATCACCCTTCCCACCCTCCAGGAAAAGATGGCCCAAATTAAAAATTTGAATCCTGGATAACCAAGATGGAAGCATAGGTAAAACACCTACCTTGCCGTCATACACAACAATTTTAAAACTACAACTTAACGAAAGAACAAACACCTTCCAGAGTCACCAGAAAGCTGGCCGGGTGAAAATTCCACAAATAAAAGTGAAGATAAGACACTATGACTCGGAGGAGCAGCTGGGGACAGCGTTGAAAATACTCGCGGAGTTGCCGAGACTGGTTTGGCCCAGTGGATAGAGCGTTGGACTGCGGACTGAAGGGTCCCAGGTTCGATTCTGGCAAGGGCATGTACCTTGGCTGTGGGCACATCCCCAGTAGGGGGCGTGCAAGAGGCAGCTGATCGATGTTTCTCTCTCATCGATGTTTCTGACTTTCTATCCCTCTCCCTTCCGCTCTGTAAAAATCAATAAAATATATTTTTTTTTAAAAAAAAGGAAAAAAAAAGAAAAGAAAATACTCGCGGAGAGAGGTTTGGAGCGCGTGCGCCAGCAGATAGGGTGGATGGCTGAAAACCGGCCAGTTTTCTTGAACGAGGAGACAAAGACGTCCCACTGGATTGATTCTCTAGCTCTGGGCAAAATCCAGGAAACCCACTATCTTATGGGCTAAAAACTGGACAGTGGGAGGGCACGCCAAAGCTCAGGTGCTGCAGGGGTCTGCCGGCTTGTGGAGAAGGCGAGCTTGCGAGTGAACTTGGGAACAGCGCAGCTCCGTGACTACGTAGAGAGCACTGGTGACTTGCTCTCTCATTTGGGAAACCGTCAGACTGCTTTCTTTTACGACCTTGGGTGAGACGTTGGGTGTGCAGACTCATTTGGGGAGAGTCTGAATTCCCCAGCAGCCGGTGGAGCTCCACAGCGGCTCTCTCTCACAGGTGCTGGCAGCCATTGCCCCCGGCACAGAGTCCCTGGGGCCGCATAGGGCAGAGCTAATGCTGTCTGCTTGGCCCGGAGACTCCGCTCATCCAACCTGAGCACAGCTGAACTTCACAGACAATTGGCCTAGAGGTCAACCCCTCCAAGTGCTAACAATGATTAACCTGAGCTTAACTTCAGCAAGACTGTGCAACCCATATCCACCTCAGGTAACTGGGGAGGCTGAGCCACTGTCCCTAGTAGGAAGTCTACCACACAAAGCTAATTGACCAACTCAGGGAAGCAGCCACCATGCAGAGACATGGAAAGAAATCAGATGTGAAAGAAATGGAGGAAAAAAAACAACTGGACATGGAATTCAAAACTACGGTTATAAGGCTTCTCAAGAGGCTCCTGCAAAAGGTCGAGACCTATAAGGAAATAAGCAAGACCGAAAAGGAAATGAATGAGACCCTCAAGGATATGAACAAGACCTCCAAGGAAATGATCAAGACCAACGTGGAAATGATCAAGACCAATGTGGAAATGAATGAGTCCTACAAGGAAATGAAGGAGACCCTCAAGGATATGAAAAAGGACCAACCAGAAATTAAGCATACACTGACTGAAATAAAAAATATTATACAAAAACCTAAAAGTGCCCTGGAGCACCCCAAGAACCAAGTTAAAGTTTTGAAATACAAAGAGGGAAAATCCACTCAGCTGAAAAAGCAAGAAACCAAAAGAATCCAAAAAATTGAAGATAGTGTAAGGGGCCTCTGGGACAACCTCAAGCATACCAACATCCGAATTATAGGGGTGACAGAAAAAGAGAGAGAGGAAGACAATGAAAACCTATTTGAAGAAATAGTGACTGAAAACTTCCCACACCTGGTGAAAAAAATTGACTTAGGAGTCCAAGAAGTGCACCGAACCCCAATATATAGGAACCTTACGAGGACCACACAAAGGCCCACCATAATTAAAATGCCAAGAGCAAAAGACAAAGAGAGAGTATTAAAAGCAACAAGAGAAGAACAGTTAGTTATCTATAAAGGAGCACCCATACGATTGTCTGTGGATTTCTCAACAGAAACGATGCAGGCCAGATGGGAGTGGCTAGAAATATTCAAAGTGATGAATAGCAAGAATCTACAACCAAGATTACTCTATCCAGCAAAGCTATCATGCAGAATTGAAGGTCTGATAAAGTGCTTCGCTAAAGGAGTTCATCACCACCAAACCAATATTATATGAAATGCTGAAAGATATTCTTTAAGAAGAGGAAGAAGAAAAAGATAAAAGTGTAAATTATGAACAACAAATACACATCTATCAACAAATGAATCTAAAAATCAAGTGAACTAATATGCTGATGAACAGGATAAAATGGTGAATGTAACAGAATCTCGGACATAGAGAGCGAATGGACTGACAACTCCTGGGGAGAAAGGGGGTGTGGGAAGTGCAGCAAGAGACTGGACAAAAATCATGCAACTATGGGAGAGGACAGTGGAGGGGGGTGAGGGCGGAGGGTGGGATGGGTACCAGGTGGAGGGGAACTCTAGGGGGGAAAAAAGGGAACAATGTAATTAATAAACTTAACAATAAAGATAAAATGTTTAATAAAATAAAAAAAATAAAATATAAAAATTTGAATCCTCTTTAAATAGGAATCTAACCATGAAAAAATATTGTTTCTTTTAAAAAGCAAATCTTATAATTACAGATTTTAGACACATTTCTTGTATCAGAAAGAAATACAAATTTTGTCATGTTTCTCTGGTAGTTTTTTTTGAATCTCAGACTAGGAGCAAATGATGAGTAAACCCAATATCTGACTGTGTTTTAATTCACTCCCATTTTCTTCTTTTTTAAAAAATATATTTTATTGATTTTTTACAGAGAGGAAGGGATAGAAAGTCAGAAACATCAATCAGCTGCCTCTTGCACACCCTGTACTGAGATGTGCCCACAGTCAAGGTACATGCCCTTGACTGGAATCGAACCCGGGACCTTTCAGTCTGCAGGCCAGCGCTCTATCCACTGAGCCAAACCGGTTTCGGCTCACTCCCATTTTCAATCAGTCGGCTGATATAGTGACTGTCATCACTAAGCTGGTCCTGCTGCCAGGATATCTTGGAGCTAATTCAGTCCTCGCGTAATGTCTCTATACAAGAGGGGAAATGGCTTGAATCTATATATCATGTGATTTTGAAATGAACACCTTGAATAGCACTAATTTTTATTTGTAATATTTTTCTCTAACAAAATGAGAAGCACTTGAGAAAGGTTTTATTTTATAAATAATCATTCATGACCTCAGACATTGTCCATTAATATTCTACTAAGATACAGCAGATTCTTCCACAATCATGCATAAGGGGTGGTGCATGCTGAGATTTCAATTGGCATAAAGCTGCATACTTGTCTAGCTCTGTTTGCTTTAGTTTTTTAATATAGTGTGCCAGTTTTGAGAATGTAATCATGTAAAAGTCCTCTTGAAATGAAAAATTGTCTGATCCCCCAAATTAAATAATTTATGTGTAAAATAAAGTGTAAATAAATCTCATATCAAATTTCAAACTTTTACATGTGAATGGTTTTCTCCAAGAACATATAAAACTCAATAAAATTCCCTGACTTTTCAAAACAAAAAACACAAAAAACTACTAGACCTAATAAATGAACTCAGCAATGTAGCAGGATACAAAAATAACACCCAGAAATCTATGGCTGTTCTATACACCAATAATGAAGTGATAGAAAGAGAAACTAAAAAAATAATCCCATTTACCATTGCACACACAAAAAAAATTAAGATACCTAGGAATAAACTTAACTAAGGAGGTAAAACACCTGTACTCAGAAAACTACAGGACACTGAAAAAAGAGATAGAGGAAGACATAAACAGATGGAAGAACACACCATGTTTATGAAATGGTAGAATCAACATCATTAAAATGTCCATACTACCCAAAGCAATCTACAGATTTAATGCAATCCCCATTAAAATACCAACGGCATACTTCAAAGATCTACAAACTCCAAATATTTATCTGGAATAAAAAAAGACCCCGAATAGCTGCAGCAATCCTGAGAAAGAAGAACAAAATTGGAGGGATCACAATACCAGATATCAAGCCATGATTCTCAAAACTGCCTGGTATAAGAACAGACATATAGACCAATGGAACAGAACAGAGAACCCAGAAATCAACCCACGCCATTACACTCAATTAAAATTGACAAAGGAGGCTAGAGCATACAATGGAAGTCAAGACAGTTTCAATAAATGGTGCTGGGAAAATTGGTCAGATAAATGCAACGAAATGAAACTAGATCACCAACTTACACCATACACAAAAATAAACTCAAAATGACTAAAGGACTTAAATGTAAGATGGGAAACCATAAAATCATACAAGACTCCATAGGCAGCAAAATAGCATATGTTGTAGCAATGTCTTTATTGACACAGCTCCTAGGGCAATGGAGACTAAGAAGAAAATAAACAAATGGGACTGCATCAAAATAAAAAAAGTGCATAGCAAAAGAAACCATCATCAAAACAATAAGAAAGCGCACTGCATGCCAATGCTATCCTATATAATAAAGAGGTAATATGCAAATTGACCCTCATGCCCTCACAAGATGGCTGCCTATGACCAGGCCAGCTGGGGTGTTAGTGAGGGACGACAAAACAACTGAACAAGCAGGCTGCGTGGGGCAACCAGGCCAGTAGAGGAAGCAGTTGAGAGCGACCAGGCTGAGATGGGGGGAGATTTGGGGTGACCAAGATGTCAGGGAGGTAATTGAGGATGACTAAGCTGGCAGGGGGGCAGTTGGGGCCAATCAGGCCAGCATGCAGAGGCAGTGAGGGGTTATCAGGCCAGCAAGGAGGGGCAGTTAGAGGCAACCAAGCAGGTAGGCAGGTGAGCAATTAGGAGCCAGCAGTCCAGGATTGTGAGAGGGATATCAGACTGCCGGTTTAGGCCCCATCTCTAAGGGGTCCTGGATTGGAGAGGGTGCAGGCTGGGTTGAGAGGACCCTCCCCCCATGTATGAATTTTGTGCACCAGGCCTCTAGTTTAAGATAAGGGTTTAATCTCTAAAATTTACAGAAAACTCATACAACTTAACAAAAGGAAGATAAACAATCCAATAAAAATACAGGCAAAGGACCTAAATAGATACTTTTTGAAAGGGGACATGCAGATGGCCAAGCAACATATAAAAACCTGCTCAAAGTCACTAATCATCTGAGAGATGCAAATCAAGACAACAATGAGATACCATCTCACACCTGTCAGACTGGCTACCATCAACAAATCAACAAACGACAAGTGCTGGTGAGGATGTGTCAAAAAAGGAACCCTCGTGCACTGCTGGTGGGAATGCAGACTGGTGCAGCCACTGTGGAAGACAGTATGGAGTTTCCACAAAAAGTTAAAAATGGAATTCCCATTTGACCCAGTGATCCCACTTCTAGTAATATATCCCAAGAAACCAGAAACATGAATCAGAAAGGATATATATACCCATATGTTCATAGCAGCACAATTTATAATAGCTGAGATTTGGAAACAGCCTAAGTGCCCATCAGCAGATGAGTGGATAAAAGAACTATGGTACATCTACACAATGGAATACTATACTGCTATAAAAAAGAAGGAACTTTTACCATTTGTAACAGCATGGATGGAACTGGAGAGCACTATGCTAAGCAAAATAAGCCAGTCAGAGAAAGATAAATGTCACATGATCTCACTCATATGTGGAATCTAATGAACAACATAAACTGACCAACAATAGATCCAGAGACAAATGTCAGGGGAGGGGCTGGGGGAGGGTTAGAGAGCAACCAAAGGACTCATATGTATGCATATTAGCATAATCAATGGACACAGGCACTGGGGCGATAGGGACTTGCCCAGGGTGAGAATTCCTGCAGGGGGAGAGGGGGTTTCAATTGGGAGGAAAGGACATATGTAAAACTTTAGACAATAAAAATAATTTTTTAATGGAAGGACAATTTTTTAAAATATATATTTTATTGATTTTTTTACAGAGAGAAAGGGAAAGGAATAGAAAGTCAGAAACATTGATGAGAGAGAAACATCAATCAGCCGCCCCCTGCACACCCCCCACCGGAGATATGCCCACAGCCCAGGTACATGCCCTTGACTGGAATCGAACCCAGGACCCTTCAGTCCGCAGGCCAACGCTCTATCCACTGAGCCAAACTGGTCTCGGCTAGGACAATTTTTTTTAATGAGGGAACTAGAAAACCTTCTGGTGTTTGGTTGGGTTTGGAATATTTTCATTTAATGTAAATAGATAATGATGTATATGTAAATGTATGAATGTATGTATATTTAAAACATTTATTTCCTCTGAGAGCAACTGGAAGCAATGACTTCTGAAAACAAGGAGCCCACTTAGCACCCAGTACTTAGATTCAGAGTGCTAAGAAGCCTAATGGAGTTCATCTTAATGAAATAAATTAAGTAATTAAAGTTAATATGAGTAATGCAACAACTGACAGGGTGTAAGGGGAAGAAAAAAATCATTTTGTGATATTCCTGTCAAAGTATGTAACTTGAATCTATACATGAGGACACATCAGATAAACCCAGATCAAGGTATATTCTACAAAATAACAGGTCTGTTATCAAAAGCGATCGTGACGGTGAAGAAAATACTGAGGCGCCTGGTATGGCTCAGCGGTTGAACATCCACCCATGAACCAGGAAGTCTCCAGTCCAATTCTCTGGGCAGGGTATATGCGCTGGTTTCAGGCTAGACCCCCAGTAGGGGGCACGCAGGATGGATGTCTCTCTCATTGATGTTTCCATCTTTCTATCCCTCTCTCTCTAAAAAGCCAATTAAAACACTTTTTTTTACAATGAAAGGACTGAGGAAATGGTCTAGACTAAAGGAAGTAAAGAGAAATTAAGACCAAAACAAAGTTTGACCCTGGGTTGGATTCTTTTGTAAGGACATTGTTGGCACCATTGGAGAAACTTGATGTCTGCGTATTAGATTATAGTGAGCACCATTGTCAGTGTCCTGGTTTTGGTGATTGTGTTGTACTCATGTAAGAGAATGTTGTTTGTAGGAAATACACAGAGTAAAATATGTATGTGATTGACAGGGTATTTTTCTGGCAACATAGTCATTTTTATTTAAATTTTTTATTTTTTAGAATATTATATGAGTCTGCAACATAATCTTAAAAGGCTCAGGAAAAAATAGTTGATTGCATTAGTCTTGCAGGTTTTCTGAAAGTTTGTAATTATCCTATCTAATAAAAGAGTAATATGCAAATTGCCCGTACCTCTGATCAAGCCATGCCCACAGCCACACCCATTAGCCAGTCAGGAGCAAATATGCAAATAAACCCCAACCAAGATGGCTGCTGCCACTGAGAGCAGGAGGGAGGGTTGGGTTTCCCCGGCAATGGAGGAAGCCAAGCTTTCTGCCTGCCCTTGCCAGCCTAGGCCTCCATTCAATACTACAAAATTTCAATTATAGAAGATATATCCCAACAGAAATGACAGCAGCCACAGAGCTGGAAAGAGTAGAGGGTAGGGTTGCCCATGTGATGGAGGAAGCCAAGCTTTCCACAGCCCTGACCTGCCTTGGTCTCTGCTTAAGGCTACAAAGTTTCAGTTATAGAAGGTAAATATCCCAAGAGAAATTGCTGCAGCCATGGAGCGAGCAGGAGGCTTGGTTCTGCTCTAGGCTACAAAATTTCAACTGTAGAACATAAATAAATTCCAGATACTAGGGCCTCTGTTTGGGTCGCTGGGGGGCCTGGCTGGCCTCCAAACCACCACAGGCTCCTCGCCCAGGCTCCCCACACCTCAAGGGAACCCCCACCCTGATCCTGGACATTCTTCAGGGCAAACCAGCTGGCCCCCACCCATGCACCAGGCCTCTATCCTATCTAATAAAAGAGTGATTTACAGATTGACCATCACTCCAACACACAAGAGGGCTCCCCCATGTGGTCAAAGATCCTGCCCCAATGTGGACACAAGATGGCCACCACAAGATGGCCAGCAGGGGAGGGCCGTTGGGAGGTTCCAGGCCCTGCAAGGGAGGGCAGTTGTGGGCGAACAGGCCAGCAGGGGAAGGCAGTTAGGAGGGACCAGACCTGGAAGGGAGGGCAGTTGGGGGCGATCAAGCCTGCAGGGAGGGCAGTTAGGGGTGACCAGGCCGGCAGAGGAAGGAAGTTGGGGGCAAACAGGCTGGCAGGAGAGCACTTAGACATCAATTAGGCTGGCAGGGTAGTGGTTAGCGAGTGATCAGGCTGGCAGGCAGAAGCAGTTAGGGGCAATCAGGGAGGCAGGCAGGTGAGCAGTTTAGAGCCAGCAGTCCTGGATTGTGAGAAGGATGTCCGACTGCTCGTTTAGGCCTGATCCCATTAGGATCAGGCCTAAATGGGCAGTCAGACATCCCTCGAGGGGTCCCAGATTGGAGAGGGTGGAGGCTGGGCTGAGGGACATCCCCCTCCACCCCATGTACAAATTTTGTGCACCAGGCCTCTAGTTTCAAAATAAAAAGAAAGAAAATAAATCTTGTTTGAACCACTGATCCAATAAGGGTGGAAGAAGAAACATAAAACAAAATTGCACAGGTACAATCCTAATTTATATTTTTTGTGTACACATATACATACTTCAATACAAAATAATTGTCAACTTATAGAAAGAATGATTTGATGTATTTCTAGAGAGAAAGGACTATTGGACATGGAAAGCCAATATTTGGTCACCAATACCAGTAATCCATATTATCCATTCCAGCATTATTCCTTATACTGTGGCACACCACTCCTGTCATATTGGTTAAGTGTGTCATGGAGAAGAGCATCCCTTTTTTGTGAAGAATTGTCTCTATTCAGCTGTGCTTTTAGCAGACTGATTCAGCATGCTGCCAAGCCAGCATCTTCTTATATCAGGTACAGCATAAGATATGACCATTAATACCATGGTCATGGGCCTACTCTTACAATTTCTTTGCAGTAACATAGGCTCCTGGTATGCTAAGTGGGATCATGTGATAGTGGATGAAATACTCCGTAAGCCCTCGGTGAATGGTAATGACTGAGACCCAGGGTGCATGAAACGTAATCCATTCCTGGGACATGTGTCTGTTCCTGTGAGAGCAAACAGCTGGCTCTTCTGTGATGGAAAGGGGCCTGCTCTAGACCTGCTTTAGGCTTCACTCAAAACTGTCAGCCTTTGATGCCATAGGCAAGCAGTCTCCCTCGGTGTGCCATACCAGTGAGACCCACCAGGTGGTGTGCTTCCTTCTTTCTGGTAGAAGTGAGATGGCAATAAATTATCTTTTACTTTTGAGGAGGGTTGTCATACCCCTGACAACTGTATTACTAAAAAGTTCATTGATATCAAAGACCCTGACTCTTCAGGGTGTTCTGGCTCTTAGTAGGAAAGGTGTGGTCCACTTCTGCAGACTCAGAGATTCAGAGGAATGTATGGCATTAAAACCTTCAGGATCAGCCGATGTGGCTCAGAGACTGAATGTTGGCCTATGAACCAGGAGGTCATGATTCGATTCCTGATCAGGGTACATGCTTGGGTTTCAGACTCAATCCATGGTAGGGGGCATGTGACAGGCAGTGGATTAATGATGGTTCTCTCTCATTATTGATATTTCTAGCTCTCTGTCCCTTTTACTTCCTCTCTCTGAAATCAATAAAAGCATATTTTAATAAATTCAGGCATTTACCCTGATATCTCCATTTCATATGTCAGGGTCCCAGTATTTTTTTTAACCAGGACCCCAAATTTAGTGTGAGAGATCAGCCTTATTTGAGCACTTAACTGTTTTTGAAGTCAGTCATTCAGACTATTAGGTTCTCAGCTTTTCCGCCTTCCCACTGCAGGAGATGTGGTCTTCTTGTACAATCCAAAGAGGCCCTCTAGTTGTCTTTTTTTTCTTTTAGAAACTTCCTAAACGAGAGAGTAAGTTACGAGTCCTCTCTGTGCAGTCACACAGTTCTGCTGTTCCCAAGTTTACATGCACTCTGCACAAGCTCACCCTCTCCACAAGCTTGCAGACCCTTGCAGCGCCCAATTTTCAGCATACCTCCCCACTGTCCAGTTTTTACCCCGTATGATTGTGGATTCCCCGGACTTCGCTCAGAGGAATCAGTGCAGTGGGACGTCTTTGTCTTCCCTGTTTGAGAAAATCGGCCGGGTTTTCAGCCGCCCGCCCTATCGGCTTGAGCATGCATGGCTGCAAACCTCTCTCTGCAGGTATCTTCAATGCTGTCCTCCACTGCTCCTCTGAGTCACAGTGTCCTAACTTCACTTTTATTTGTGGAATTTTTTTAAAAATATATTTTATTGATTTTTTACAGAGCAGAAGGGAGAGGGATAGAAAGTCAGAAACATCGATGAGAGAGAGACATCGATCAGCTGCCTCTTGCACGCCCCCTACTGGGGATGTGCCCACAGCCAAGGTACATGCCCTTGCCGGAATCGAACCTGGGACCCTTCAGTCCGCAGTCCGATGCTCTATCCACTGAGCCAAACCGGTCTCGGCTATTTGTGGAATTTTCATTCAGCCAGCTTTCCAGTGATTTTGGATGATATTTGTACTTTCATTAAATTGTAGTTTTGAAATTGCTGTATATGACAGCAAGATAGGTGTTTACCTATGCTGCCATCTTGGTTCCTCCCACTCCTTCTTTTCTTTTAAAAAAAATCCTGATCCAAGGAAATTTTTCCCATTGATCTTTAGGGAGGGAGGATGGACAGAGAGAGAGAGGGAGAGAAACACACCAATAGGTTGCCTTCTGCACACACTTCTACCAGGAATGGAGATCAAACTCAAAACCCTTTGATCCATGGGCTGACACTCTAACCACTTAACAAAACTGGTCAGGGCTCACATGTAGGCAATGCTGAGGGTATAAACCTGGTAGTTAAATGCTGATGGAAGGGGCTTGCTCCAGAACCCAAAGGATTCTTTTGGGGCTTGCCACAAATTACACACACTATCCTCTGCTATCTCCCACACCCCAATATTTATAATATGTAATATAATATATGTAATATACTAGAGGCCTAGTGTATGAAATTCGTGCACTCAGTGTGTGTGTGGACGGGGTGGGTGGGAGTCTCTCAGCCTGGCTTGCACCCTCTCTCAGTCCAGGACCCGTCAGGGATGTCCAACTGCTGGCTTAGGCCAAGGCCTAAGCCGGCAGTAAGACATCTTTAGTGTGCCAAGGAGGCAGGAGAGGCTCCCACCACCACTGCTGCATTCACCAGCTGTGAGCCTGGCTTCTGACTGAGCACCGCTCCTGCTTTAAGTGTCTGCTCCCTGGCGTCAGTGTGTGTCACAGTGACCAGTCATTTCACCGTTCAGTCGATTTGCATATTTGCCTTCTATTATATAGGACTAGTGGCCCAATACACAAAATTCATGCACATTAAAATGGAATTAATTAGAGGAAATCCTATCTAATAAAAGAGTAATATGCAAATTGACCATACCTCCACTATACCCACAAGCCACACCCACAAGCCATGACCACCAGTCAATATGGAGCAATATGCAAATAACCCCTCACCAAGATGGCTGCTGCCACAGAGAGCAAGAGGGAGACTTGGGTTGGAGGCAGCCAAGCTTTCCGCCTGCCCTGGCCTGCCTTGGCCTCCGTTTAAGGCTACAAAGTTTCAATTATAGAAGGTAAATATCCAAAGAGAAATGGCTGCAGCCACAGAGCGAGCAGGAGGCTTGGCTCTGCTCCAGGCTACAAAGTTTTAATTGTAGAAGATACATAAATCCCAGATACAAGGGCCTCCACTTGGGTCAATGGGGGGCGTGGCCTGGCTGCAAACCATCACAGGCCCCTCACCCAAGGGAAACCCAAGGGAACCCCCATCCTGACACGGGACACCCCTCAGGGTAAATCAGCTGACCCCACTCATGCACCAGGCCTCTATCCTATCTAATCAAATAGTAATTTGCAGATTGACCATCACTCCAACACACAAGATGGCTGCCTCCATGTAGTCAAAGATCCTTGCCCCCATGTGGTCAAAGATGGCCACCACAAGATGGCCAGTAGGGGAGGGCAATTGGAAGGGACCAGGCCTACAAGGGAGGACAGTTTGGGGGGACCAAGCCTGAACGGAAGGGCATTTGGTGGGGACTCAGGCCTGCAGGGGAGGTCAATTTAGGTCAAACAGTCTGGGAGGGAAGTGGTTAGGGGGTGATCAGGCTGGCAGGCAGAAGCAGTTAGGGGCAATCAGGAAGGCAGGCAGGCAAGCAGTTGGGAGCCAGCAGTCCTGGATTTTGAGAGGGATGTCTGGTTGCCTGTTTAGGCCAGTAGGATTGGGCCTCAACAGGAAGTCGGACATCCCTCAAAGGGTCCCAGATTGGAGAGGGTGCAGGATGGGCTGAGGGACACCTCTCCCCACCCTGTGTACAAATTTTGTGCACAGAGCCTCTAGTATTTTAATATTGGTATATACCCTTTCTCTATGATAGAAGTGTCAGGCTGGCCCCACCCACATTGAGCAACACCAAGTCAGAACAGTCCCAACCCCATCAAGCCCTGCCAGGTAGGGGATGCAGCCTCACTTCCCAGTGTCAGAGCAAGGGACATGGCCTCAGGTCCCCCGGCCCTGACCTGCACCACACAGCCTCACCCAGACCCACCGTGCCACAAGACCCCTGACCTGCCATGCTGCAGGACCCATCAATGCACCTCCTGGTGACCAGTCATTTGGTTGCTACAGATAAAAATAAAGTCATACATTTAAGCATGCATATTCATTTTCAATGCCTGGTTTGTCTACGTTCTCTAAATTGCAAAATAAATAGATATTCAGCCAGATAACATCATAATGCCGAGTTTTTTATGTAATGACACATACCATTTTCTCCACTCAGTATGCTCCATTTGAATGGATTAAATGTATGTGCCTCATATGAAAGGCACTGCTGCTTGCTCTTAATAGAGGAAGCATTAGCTCATTACCTAATGCCATGAAATGGTTTAAATGACATATACTGACTTGAAGAACAGAAGGAAAAATAACAACAACAAAAGATATCATGCTGAAACTGGTTTGGCTCAGTGGATAGAGCATCAGCCTGTGGACTGTAAGGTCCCAGGTTCAATTCCGGTCAAGGGCGTGTACCTTGGTTGCAGGCACATCCACAGTGGGAGGTGTGTAGGAGGCAGCTAATCGATGTTTCTAGCTCTCTATCCCTCTCCCTTCCTCTCTTTAAAAAATCAATAAAACATATTTTAAAAAAAACACACACACACCAAAAAATAACATCTAGTGTTGTGGACGGCATGTTCCTCTCCCTCCCCCGCCCCTTTTTTTCTGCATTTCCCTTGAACCTATTTGGGTCTGCCTCACAATCAACACAGAAGACAAAATCAGATGCTGTCATCTGAATTTTATAGTGCCATTTGAGTACAAAGAGGTGCTTTTCAATCTTTCCTTTTTTTTTTTTTTTTTAAATCATTGCAGCTCAAACTTGTTCCCAATGTTTTAGGAGCCAGGCCATTGTGGCTGTGGGGATGAAAGGGCATAGTGGGACTGCAAAGAACAATTTAGACAGCCACCATTTTGGATTGTGTGACCTGGCAGCCACCATGTTGGCCGCATGATGTGTAAACTTACCTGGGGGCTGCCATCTTGAAATCACAAAGACCAACCCCTTCCTTGGAATTAGCCAATCATGAGAGACTGTGTGCTTGAGCTCCAATCAAGAGCAAAGGACAGGACAGGTCATGTGCATTAGGGATTATTTGCATGACTAGCCTTAGCCATCACCCAACCAATTGGAATCGGCCAACTCATTGCTTCGTGTCTGGCCCCTCCTCCCTATAAAATCATTATGCTTGAGAAATTCTCTCTCTTTTGCTTTCTGCTGCCATGGCAGCGGGTGCAGAGCCATCCCTGGACTTGTAATAAAGGTTGTATGCTATTGCATGGGATTTGGCTCCCTGGTGTTCTTTGGGGATCATAAAATCTGGGCATAACATTTTGGGATTCATCCAGGATCCCCACAACCCACAAGGGACCCCGACCCCAAGAGCCTGATAGACCACGGTAGGTGTTTGTCTGTGTTTTCTGTTCCGTGCGAGCTCGCTTCTGAAATCTGTAGTGCCCAAAATGGTCTAAGTGGACGCACGGGCAGACCTCGGGTGGGAGGAGTCAAAGGATGCTCTGATCCTCCGTCTGGAGGGGCATAAAAACCCTTCACGAGGGGAGTGGGTTCCCCTCAAACCTCTGGGACGAGGCGGGTCGCTCCCACTGGTTGGTGTACGGCCATCATCCAGTTTTCAGTTTTGCTTTCGCGGGGTCAGAAGGCTGTTCCTGGGTGTCTTTGTCTGTTTGGTTTCTGTGTCTTTCTGTGCTTTTCAATTTTATTCTGTGGACTTACTGGACGGACATTATGGGATGGACTTGACTACTCCTTTAAGCATTATGATTGATGATTTCAAAGAGATTAGGGGGAGACCCAACGAGGTCAGTGTGGAGGTCCGGAAGGGCCGGTAGACCTATTCTTGCTTTGCAGGAGGAGTTAAGCCCGCCCTGCTCAGAGAGAGCAGCAGCTTTTTAGGATCCTGTTTGCCGCCAAGGGGAAGGGGAGGATCCTTCCCAGAGACTGATTCTGGGTGTGGACAAGAATCTTAAACCTTTTTATTTCCCTCTAGCTAGGCCTGAACGGGATTTCAACAGGGCAGAAGGTAAGGGGAAGCTCTCGATCTACTGCCAGGCTCTAATGGGCGGGGGGTGGGGGGGTGGGGGGGGGTGGGGGGGTGGGGGGGGAGGTTTGGATGGCTGCTAGGAAGCCGACTAATTTGGCTAAAGGAAATCTAGGAAATTTAATTGTACTGGATAGAGGCTCGGAGGTGCGGGTGGCTTTGGCAGCCAGCAGGCTGAGGCTGAGGTGGAAAGGGAGCTGGAGCGAGACCAGCGGCTAGGCGGGGTGCCGCCGGCCTGGCCCTGCCACCATCCCCCGAGGAGCTCCTCGGCGCAGCCATTGGGGCCGGGCGAGCATAAGTGCTGGAACCCTCCTCGGGGCAGCCAGAACCCAGCCCGGGATCTAGGCGGCATGGGGATGTCACTCCCCCAGGGCGTCTGGGTCTCATCTTCGCCATCTTTTTTCCCCAGCTAGGAACTTAAAACTTTAACAAAATCTATAAATGCACCGGGAATTTCTGTGCACACGTAGAGGGAGAGGCCAGTTTTAAAACCTAACACGCGTGCAAATGTCCACATTGAGACACTTTAGATAGAGTTCTTTAGACTGAGCTTAACCTTTTACTGTGTACAGAATAAAATCCCGAGACTTTTTAACCTATGAAAGATGGCGGATATGAACCTGAGAAAAATTCAAGCTAGTCTAGGGGAAGACTGTCATTTCCATAATAAAGAGTGGTTTTTAAAATGTTAATAAACGTGTTAAAAGGTTAACTTTTAGGCCTTCAAGAAAATAAATGACTGGAGTGGAGGGGAGGCAGATGCTGGGGGAGATCAACCGAAAGACTTGTATGCATACATATGAGCATAACCAATGAATGAAAGACTCTGGGGTGGGGAGGGAGGCAGGTGGGGACATGTGCGGGGGGGGGCTAGGGGAAGCTGGGGGGAGGATATTGGGGGGGGGAGGAAAACATATGTACTACTATTAAATATAAGTTATATTGTAAAAAAAAAATAAATAAATAAATAAATAAATAAATAAAATGAATTGTGTTACAAAATAATTTATCCAAAGTAAATACCTTAAAATAATTGGAATTAGATAGATTTAAAAATCAGAAATTGTTAAAATATAGATAAATAATATATTAATTATAAAGATCTAATAGCCTAGCTTCCTGCCAGTAGCCATCTTAAGGAAAGAATATGATAATTTGCATTTGAATATCTCCAGGCTTGCTACTGAATCCCCCCCAGGCAAAGAGAAAAAAAGTGGCCTTTTTAAAAGTCAAGCAGCAGCCTAAGCTTCTTAACCAAATGATAAAAACTTGTCTAATAATCTGAGCATTGCTTCCTCATGAGAAAAACCTAGAGGACAGAATTGAAGCTATTAATTGATAATGTCTTTTATTTATCTTAGACATATAAAGTCTTATTAATCTAAGAATAGCTAAATGTTTGACTTTTCAGCTTTAGAAGTTCAAAATGCAAATAAATCAGGAGAAATTATATAAGTGTGGTAATTAAATGCTTAAAGTATAACTTTTAAAAAAAAATATGTTATGTTTTCTCTGAAAATTAGACTTATGTTGGTCTATATTTCTTAAATATAGCCAAATTTTGAACAGCAGAATCTTAAATAAGAACCAATAAGTGAGATACCTAAACTTTACTGAATAAGTTTCTTTGTTTTTTAATTAAAGATACATACTTAAGTTATTTTATAAAATAGCTTGTTAAATTATAGTCAAGGTTTTCAGCTAAATGAAAATGCCAATGCTGATTATGGGAAATGACTGAGAAAAGATAGTTCCATTACAGAGATGATTCGAGCTTGTCAGAATGTGGGATCAGGCACTTTTCTGCAAGTTTAAGTGTGAAAACAAAACAAAAACAAACAAACAAACAAAAACAGGACATTTCCTAAAGCAAGTTTTGTGGACCTGTGCCACGGGGAACTTTAGGATTAATTTTAGGGAGGAGTGAAGACACTCTAAAAGGATTAACTGTTCTTCCTGGAGTCATTGATTCAGATTATGATGGAGAAATCACCTATGGATAGGCTACACCAAGCCTTAATTACTTTAAATTTCTTCACTTGTACTGAAAATGGGAAGATGCCTATGGAGACCCATTGGCACCAGAATATAACAAAAGAAAATGGTCTACTTAAATGGAAGAATCCCGAATCTGGTTTATGGAAGGGAACCGATCCATTATTAACCTTTGGCAGAGGGTATGCTTGCATATTTTCAGAGAATTTTTCCAAACCCGCATGGATCCCTGCTAGAAATATTAAACTGCATCAGGGATCCAAAAGGGAAACTAGCCAGAAGAGCAGCAGGAGGGCGAGCTGGACAACAAACAACCTGGAGACCACCCAGGGTATGGTAAAGATGTCTGAGAACATCTTTCTGGCCATACAACTGCACAGTAATATTACCTGGGGCAAAAAGGGAAAGTATTTTGAACTTATATTCCTGACCCTTCATGTGGGTTAATCACCTTGTAGAAAACACCTTGGTTCATATAGGAGCAACAAGGGTGAGGCAAGAAAGTATAATTACATAGGTGTAGCCACCCAGCTTCTCTTTTGTATTGACACAAATTCAAACCACTATTCCTTTGTGTGCAAAATTAAAGAAAGGCTTCTGGCTTGCATGAACACCAAAGGAGGATAGGCAAAAGTTAAAACATGTCTACTATGACTACTTTCTCCTAGGAGAGGCACAGAAACATGTAATTAGACCTTGTCTATACAAAAAGAAATTGACAGCCAATTTGAAATTAAATTGCCATGGCTTAAAGCAAGGAATATCTTTACAACAGTATATTGTACAATTATTTCTAACATACTTATAAACTAAATCTTTAAATGATTGGCAGCAATTTAAAAGGGACATGAAAGGATTTAATTCCTCCTACCATATAGAGGGACCCCCCAGGAAGGCACGTGAGCATTCCACATTGGCCCCTCTTGCCCTTTTTGCCAAGAGGGACCGTCTTCTCACAAACCGATAGCCCACAGCTGTTGCCTGCGTTTTCTGTTCAAGCTGAGGTTGAAGCCTTGTGGTGGCTGGTTCCATGGATCTGTCTCTCACCCAATGATGTGAACTGGGCCCTCCCTGGAGAAGAAACCTGGGTTCCCCGAAATAATGTGATGAGTGCCCGGTCTTGCCGGCAGGCGAGGGGATCCCAAAGCAGGCACTGGGCATGGAGGCCACGGGAGCATAGGCTACCAAAGAGACAGAACTGAACCTCACATCACCCTGCTTGGCCCCTGAGGATGGCTGGTTAGCCAGAGATGGGTAAGATTCCTCATGGAAGGGACAACCTAAGACAGGCACAGTTGCAGAGGGGCCATCAGGAGAGAACATGGGGGCCAACAGAGGTGGGGCATAGAACCTCACCCCCCAACATTGCAGGGGCTTGAACACTTGCCCCTTCTGAGGGAGGTCTCCTGCCCCATGGCTACTTTACTTTCCACACCCAACTCAGATCGGGACCCAGGTAACAGACAAAGACTTGGACCAGCCAAAATCAAAACCAAGGCAACAAACAAACTTGGCTAACCGCAGCTAGCACCAAGGATGCTCAGGGCCTACTCAAGAATGCAAAACAATCCTTGCATTAATAATTACAGGGTAAACTAAGATTGTTGTTAGAGTATCAAATTTGACAGTAAAATAGCAGTCAAGTTTTCAGATTAATTTAATTTAGCTAAGGTAGGAAATGTACAGCAGGAGAGGGACACCTATTCTGGATGGGTAGAGGCATACCCAACCAAGCATGGAACAGCTCAGATGGTGGCCAAGAAGCTGCTAGAAGACATCCTACCCAGGTATGGATTTCCTGCTATGATAGAGTCAGACAACAGACTGACCAGCTTTTATTTCACAGGTAACACAGGCAGTAGCCAAGGCTATAGGGGCAGATTGGAAATTGCATTGTGCTTATAGGCCCCAAAGTTCAGGGCAGGTAGAAAGCTAAAAGAGACCCATACCAAATTAACCATAGAGACTGGCGGGGGCTGTGTGGCTCTCCTTCCGTATGCCCTTTACCGGGTAAGGAACTCTTCCTACACCCCGGATTTTAGATCATGTTACTGATTTTGTCTCTTAAGAAGGCTCCAGAGGGTGCACGAGGACATTTGGCCATGCCTCTGATGTGGCTGGCCTGACCCCTCGCCTCATCAGTGGAGACCAGGAGATGGGTTTTTGTCAAGAGATACTGCCGGGAGACCCTTGAGCGGAGTTAGAAGGGCCCCTACATCGTAGTGCTGACTACACCCAGCACTCTCAAGGTAGATGGCGCCGCAACCTGGGTCCACCACACCCACGTCCATCCCACTGATCCCTCTGCAGTCCGGAAGGAACTCATCACACAATGCAGCCACAACCCGCTCAAACTCAAGTTGTGGCGCATTTGACCCACCTAATGTCGGTAACTCTGTTGACTCTGTTTACTGTCACCCACACTGCCAGGAGTCCACCCTTATTCCTGGCAATAGTCATGGCCTGCCTCTGTATTCATGCAGCAAGGAGGCCTATGTGCAGCCCTAGGGGAGGAATGTTGTTTTTGTGTTGACCATTCAGGAGTAAAAACGAAAGGTGAGGTAGAAATGCAGCCCGGCTCATGATTGAGCTATAAGTTCCAAGACAAGGGGAGAATGAAAGGGCATAGCGGGACTGCAAAGAACAATTTAGACAGCTGCCATTTTGGACTGTGACTTGGTAGCCACCATGTTGGCCGCATGATGTGTAAACTTACCTGGGGGCTGCCACCTTGAAATCACAAAGACCAACAACCCCTTCCTTTGAATTAGCCAATCATGAAAGACTGTGTGCTTGAGTTCCAATCAAGAGCAAAGGACAGGACAGATCACGTGCATTAGGGATTATTTGTGTCACTAGCCCCAGCCCTCACCCAACCAATTGGAATCAGCCAACTCATTGGTTTGTGTCTGGCCCCACCTCCCTATAAAATCATCAAGCTCGGAAAATTCTCTTTGGCTTCCTGCCACCGCCGCAGCGGGGGCAGAGGGCCAAGCCCGGGCTTTTAATAAAGGCTCTATGCTATTGCATAGGATTTGGCTCTCTGGTGGTCTTTGGGGATCATGAAATCTGGGCATAACAGGGACACGCATTTGGTAGGTGCTATCAGGCTTCAGGGCTGAGGCAGGGAACATGCCAGGTGTTGCTAGAAATGAATCAGCTCTCCTCTCTATATAACAGTAGTTTTTCATTACAAAATGCAAAGCAGCAGCCATTTCCCATTACCCCCATCCCCAGCCCTCCTTGCCCAGGGGCTTAGCAAGGGGCTGGGGGGATATTTACTCTCAGCTCTTTGATTTCTCTTATTTTACTGAGCCCAGTCACAGCTGCTTCTCTGAGGACAACACCAGCCGGCTCAGGGCTAGCTGCACCTGGAAGGAAAGTGGCAGAGCTGACCAAGGGCTTTGACCAAGCCCGAGCTGGACTTGGGACTTCCAGAAACTGAAAGAGCCGGTTTAGGAAACCATGGTGTGTGCTGGTCCCCGGCACGCTGTGTCAGATGGCAGGGCTTGGCTCCCCTCCACTCCTTCAGCTGGGGAGAATTGAGGCTGGGAGTTAGTGAAACTCCCTCTCCTGTCAGAACCCAGATTTAGTCAGAGAGCAGGGCCTGACGGCCAGAGCTCGCAGGTCATATCAACCTTGGCAGGTGGCTCTCCCCATACTCAGAATCCACAGCCAGGGGGGCAGGTGTGGGGGCTGCTCCCAAGACTCTAGGACCCACCCCCAGCTCCCTTCTCTCCCCCTTTCACCCACAGGTGCCACTGGCATGGTGTACCCCAAGGCTTGTTGTGCAGACGCCAGGGTTGCATGATCAAGACGCTCTGCCTCCTCCTGGCACTTTGAGCCATAAGCAATGACAGGTACCTTTCCACTCTGTCTTGGTCTTTGGTCACTGCTGAGGTTTTCAGGACTCTCTAGGCCAGGGAGAGCCAGGACCTTTGCCTCTCACTGATGCCATGCCTGCAGCCTGCCTGGGTTACTCCCAGCCCTGGGAAAATGTGGAGCTGGCCTGGGCCAGAGGCAGGAGGTTACCAGCACTAGCTAGCCGCCCCACTCTCAATCGGGGTAGGAGAGTCTGACCCTCCTGGGGGGAGGGGCTGGGTTTGCTGGGGCCTGTGGACACACTGAACACGCAGTCTTGGCATCGTCCTCAACCCCTGCCTCAGGGCTATAGGTCCATGACTCTCCTCCTGGGCATCCTTTCACGCTGGCAATCATCGCCCCTTGTTCCACACCAGGCTGACCCGCATCTTAGGACCACTATGCCATGGCTCTCCATGGGCAAGGCATATCTCTGCCCGCAAGATCCCTGCCCCAGCCCGACACCCCTCTGGTGCACCCTGCCTCGGCACTGCTCTACATGCCTTGGGCTGCCTGCCTCCTGGACAGCCACTTCACTGAACCTGTGGCACTCACCTGGGAGCCATCCCTTAGGCAGAGACCTATCTGCATGCCCTGGTCCCACCACACATTCCCCAACACTGCAAGTCCCCACCCACCCAATGCCATTGGTCATTATGTGACAGTGTAGTGGAAAATTTGCATATTCCTCTATTATTACATAAGATTGTGTATTGTATGTAATTTTATCTAATAAAAGAGAAACATGCAAATTGACCATCACTCCAACACACAAGATGGCTGCCCCCATGTGGACACAAGATGGCCACCACAAGATGACCAGCAGGGGAGGGCCATTGGAAGGGAGCAAGCCTGCAAGGGAGGGCAGTTGGGGGCAATCAAGCCTGCAGGGGAGGGCAGTTAGGGGTGACCAGGCTGGCAGAAGAGGGAAGTTGGGGGTGACTGGGCCTGCAGGGAAGTGCAGTTAGGGGCAATCGGGCTGGCAGGGGAGAGCAGTTTGGTATCAATCAGGCTGGCAGGGGAGTGGTTAGGAGGTGCTCAGACTGGCAGGCATAAGCAGTCAGGGACAATCAGGAAGGCAGGTAGGCAAGCAGTTGGGAGCCAGCAGTCCTGGATTGTGAGAGGGATGTCCAACTGCCTATCTAAGTCTGTTATTGGAGAGGGTGCAGGCTGGGCTGAGGGACACACCCCCTTGCATGAATTTTGTGCACTGGGCCTCTTCTCCTTTAGAATAAAAGGGTATTATGCAAATAAACCAAACAGCAGAACAACTGAACAACCTATCAAAGTATAGTATCCTAATGATATGCTAAGGCTGCTCAATCACTATGAGAACCAAGATGGTGGCATAGGTAAACACCTATCTTGCTGCCCCACACAGCAACTTCAAAACTACAACTTAATGAAAGAACAAACACCATCCAGAATCACCGGAAATCTGGCTGAGTGAAAATTCCACAAATAAAAGAGAAGATAGGACACTGTGACTCAGACGAGCGGCTGAGGACAGCGTTGAAGATATGTGCAGAGTCTACAGCCATACCACCCTGAACGCGCCCGATCTCATGTGAAGATATGTGCTGAGAGAGGTTTGGAGGAGCGCGCGCCAGTGGAGAGGGCAGGCGGCTGAAACCCAGCCAGTTTTCTTGAACAGGGGAGACAAAGATGTCCCACTGGACTGATTCTCCAGCTCTGGGCGAAGTTCAGGGAACCCACTAACATACGGGGTAAAAACTGGACAGTGGGAGGGCACGCTGAAGCTCATGTGCTGCAGGGGTCTGCCGGCTTGTGGAGAAGGCGAGCTTGTGCGGATTTCGCGTGAACTTGGGAACAGCGCAGCTGCATGACTGCACAGAGAGCGCTCGTGACTTGCTCTCTCATTCGGAAAACCATCAGACTGCATTGTTTTGCGACCCTGGGTGAGACATTGGGTGTGCAGTCTCATTTGGGGAGAGTCTGAATTCTATGGCAGCTGACGGAGCTCGGCAGCGGCTCTCACTCAGAGGTGTTGGCAGCCCTTGCCCCTGGCACAGAGTCCCTGGGGCCGCATAGGGTGGAGCTAACACTGTCTGCTTGGCCCAGAGACTCCGCCCATCCAACCTGAGCACAGCTGAATGTCACAGACAATTGGCCAGGAGGTCAACCCCTCCAAGTGCTAACAACGATTTATCTAGGCTTAACTTCAACAAGACTGTGCAACCCATATCCACCTCAGGTAACTGGGGAAGCTGAGCCACTGTCCCTTGTAGGACATCTACCACACAAAGCTAATTGACCAACTCAGGGAAGCAGCCCCCATTCAGAGACATGGAAAGAAATCAGATGTGAAAGATATGGAGGGAAAGAAACAACTGGACATGGAATTCAAAACTATGGTTATAGGGCTTCTCAAGAGGCTCCTAGAAAAGGCTGAGACCTACAAGGAAATCACTCACTCTGATGTGCACCAACCACCAGGGGGCAGACAGTCAACTGGTCAACCAGTCGCAATGATGTGCACTGACCACCAGTGCAAATGCTCCAACCAGTAAATTAGCTTGCTGTTATGGACTGAGTGAGATGGGCGGGACACATCCTGGAGCCCTCCTGTGGTCCCTCCCAAACCCAATAGAGCACTGGTGGGGTCCTTCAGCCTGGCTTGCACCTTCTCGCAATCTGGAACCTCTCAGGGAATGTCAGAAAGCTGATTTCAGCCTGCTCCCACAGGCCACTCCCCTTGGGAGGCCACCAGATGCAGGGCTAATGGCTAGTGAGCAGGGCTCATGGCTGGCAATCACTGCTGTGGCAGTGCCAGCCTTTCCTGATCGGGACTGATTAGGCGTGAGCCTATGGCAGGCACAGTGGGGCCGCAATAAGCTGAAGCAGCAGGTAGGAGCTGCAGGCAGTATTGGGCTGCGGGTTTGGGCCTGATCCCTGCAGACCACCCAGAGGTACCCCACCCATGCACCAATTCATGCACTGGGCCTCTGTACATAGCATAATATATGATCCTATATAATAAAAGCCTAATATGCTAAGTGTGCAACCATTTATTTGACCATTTGACCAGTCGCTATGATGCGCACTGACCACCAGGGGGCAGATGCTCCAACCAATAGGTTAGGTTGCGGCTGTGGTATGGCCAATCAGGACTGGGCAAGACAGGCTGGACATACCCTGGAGCCCTTCTGCAGTCCCTCCCCAGACCCAATAGTGCACCAGTGGGGTCCCTTGGCCTGACCTGCACCTTTTCGCAATTCGGGACCCCGCAGACATACAAATCCATGCACCAGGCCTCTAATATTATGTTAACATATAATTGTTTCCTGAACCATTAGAGAGTAAATTGCAGCTATAATGCTCTTTACCCCTAAATCTTTGAGTATGTGTTTCCTAAAACAAGGTCATTCTTTTATATAACAACTAGAGGCCCAGTGCATGAAATTCATGCGTAGAGGGGTATCCTCAGCCCAGCTTGCACCCTCTCCAATTTGGGACTTCTTGGGTCTGTCCAACTACCAATTTAGGAGGATCAGGCCTAAACCAGCAGTCAGAAATCCCTCTCACAATCTGGGACCGCTGGCTCCTAACTGCTCATTTTCCTTCCTGCCTAATTGCCTCTAACTGCCCCCTTGCCAGCCTGATCACCCCTAACCACCTCTATCTGCTGGCCTGGTTGCACCTTACTGCCCTCCCTGCTAGCCTGGTCATCCCCAATGGCCTTCCCACCGGCCTGGTCGTGCTTACTGCCCCCTCTACCAGCCTGGTCACCCCCAACTGCCCCCCCTGCTAGCCTGGTTGCCCTCAATTGCCCCTCCTGTTGGCCTGGTTGCCCTCAACTGCCTCCCTTGATGGTCTGGTTACCCCCACAAAACCTGCTGTTCTGTCATTTGGTCATCCCTCACTACCCCCCCCCCCTGCAAGCCTGATCACCCCTAACCACCTCTGCCTGGTTGGCCTGGTCACCCCTTCCTGCCCCCCCTTGTTGGCCTGGTCACTCCCAACTTCCCTTCTGCTGGCCTGGTCACCCCCAAATGCCCCCCTGCCAGCCTAGTTGCCCCACACAGCCTGTTGTTCAGTCCTTTGGTCATCCTTCACTGACCCCCTTGCTAGCCTGATCACCCCTAATCACCTCTGCCTGCTGGCCTGGTTGCCTCCAACTGCCTCCCTCTGCCAGTCTGGTTGCCACTAACTGCTCCCCACAACTGGCCTGGTAACCCTCAACTGCACCCCCTGCCAGCATGGTCTCCCCCAACTGCTCCCCCCCGCCACTGGCCTGGTCACCCCATGCAGCCTGGTGTTCAGTCATCTGTCGGTTGTTTTGACCCTGATGACCCCTGGCTTTTTATATATTAGAGTCTCCCTGTATACCACATTAAGAGTGAAAGCACTTTCAGAGTGATGAAGTACTTTAACTTACCATCACATGCTCTTCGAACTTAAGAGAAAGCAACATATAACTGACCATATTCCTACTCAGTCTAGACTTTGTCCTTGTGATTTATTAATAGTCATTGCAAATGCTGGCATCCTGGGAAACTGTCTTCAAATTCATTTAAATGGAAGGCCAGGGGGAGGAACCAAGATGGCAGCAAGGGAAAAACCTATTGTTCTGCCCCGCGCAACAATTCAAAAACTACAACAAAACAAACATCACCCAGAATCACCAGACAGCTGGCTGAGTGAAAACTCCACAAATAAAAGTAAAGGTGGGACACTGAGAGTCAGAAGAGCGGCAGAGCGCAGCCTTGAAGATACGCGTGGAAACAGGTTAGGAGCCGTCCTGGTCATGCGCGCGGGCTGTAGGGCTGGCAGCAGCAACCCCAGCTGGATCTCTCCAACGGGGAGGGCGGAGACGTCCCACTGCACAGATTCCCCAGTGCCAGGCGAGGTCCGAGGCCCAGGGGACGCACCCTGGAAGCCGGGCATGGCAGAGGTCTCCTAGTCTGAGGAGAATCCGGTTTGCTTGGACCAGCAGTTTGCGCACGTAAACTGTGCGACGGCACAGACAGGCGACTTGCTCCCTGGCGACTTGCCCCCTGGTCCCGGAGACCACCAGACTGCTTTGTTTTATAACCCTGGGCAAGACTTTGGGTGTGCAGACTCATTTAGGGAGAGGCAGAGTTGTCTGGCAAGGGGTAGAGACTAGTGGCTTTCTCTTGGAGGTGCCTGCAGCCATCCCCATCCAACAGAGACCCGCGTGCAAGCGCCACATATGACATAGCTGACACTGAGGCTACCTGCGCAGCTCAGAGACTCCGCCCATCCAACCTGAACACAGTCTCCCTTCACAGCCAATTGGCCTGGAGGTCAAACCCTCCTAGGGCTAACAACAACAAGCTGGGTTTAAATTCAAAAATACTGTACAACCCATAAAGGATTGCAGTAAGAGCACCCACCTCAGGTAACTGGGGAGGCTGAGCCACTGACCCTTAGAGGACATCTACCACATAAAGCAGCCACCATGCAGAGACATGGAAAGAAATCAGGTGTGAAAGAAATGGAGAAAAAAAGACGACTAGATGTAGAGTTCAAAACCACAGTTATAAGGCTTTTCAAGAGGCTCCTAGAGAAGGTTGATGAACTTAATGAGAATTACGAGCAAATAAACAAGACCAACGAGGAAATGAATGAGACCTACAAGGAAATGAACAAGACCTCTGAGGATATGAACCAGACCCTCACGGATATGAAAAAGGACCAACTAGAAATCAAGCATACACTGACTGAAATAAAAAATATTACACAAAGTCCTAAAAGCAGTCCAGAGGGCCACAAGAACCAAGTTAAAGATTTGAAATACAAAGAAGCAAAATCCACTCAGCTGGATAAGCAAGAAACAAAAAGAATCCAAAAAATTGAAGACAGTTTAAGGGGCCTCTGGGACAACCTCAAGCATGCCAACATCCGAATTATTGGGGTGCTAGAAAGAGAGAGAGAGCAAGGTAATGAAAACCTACTTGAAGAAATAGTGACTGAAAACTTCCCCCACCTGGTGAAAGAAACCAACTTAAAAGCCCAAGAAGTACACAGAACCCCAAAATATAGGAATCTAAAGAGGACCACACCAAGACACATCATAATTAAAATGCCAAGAGCAGCCGAGACCGGTTTGGCTCACTGGATAGAGCATCAGACTGGGGACTGAAGGGTCCTGGGATTGATTCCAGCAAGGGCATGTACCTTGGCTGCGGGCACATCCCCAGTAGGGGGTGTGCAAGAGGCAGCTGATCGATGTCTCTCTCTCATCGATGTTTCTGACTTTCTATCCCTCTCCCTTCTGCTCTGTGAAAAATCAATAAAATATATTTTTAAAAAATGCCAAGAGCAAAAGATAGAGAATATTAAAAGCAGCAAAGAGAAAAACAGTTTGTTACCTATAGGGGAGCACCCATACAATTGTCAGTGGATTTCTCAACAGAAACGATGCAGGCCAGACGCGAGTGGCAAGAAATATTCAAAGTAATGAATAGCAAGAATCTACAAGCAAGATTACTCTATCCAGCAAAGCTATCATTCAGAATTGAAGATCAGATAACGTGCTTCGCAGATAAGAAAAAGCTAAAGGAGTTCATCATCACCAAACCAATACTATATGAAATGCTGAAAGATATTCTTTAAAAAGAGGAAGAAGAAAAAGGTAAAAATATAAATTATGAACAACAAATACACATCTATCAACAAATGAACATAAAAATCAAGTGAATTGATAGTCTGATGAACAGGATAAACTGGTGAATATAACAGAATCATGGACATTGAGAGGGAATGGACTGACAATTCTTGGGGAGAAAAGGGGTGTGGGAAGTACAGCAAGAGACTGGACAAAAATCTTGCAACAATGGGATAGGACAGTGGGGAGGGGGAGGTGAGGGTGGAGGGTGGGATGGATACAGGGTGGAGGGGAGCTACAGGGGGATAAAAAGGGGAACAATAATTAATAAACTGAACAATAAATATTTTAAAAAAAATTAATGGGAGGCCAGTGTCAGACGGGAACAAATCAATTCTTGGAATCAGAATGACCTCTCCTTCTGCATATCCTGTTAATACTTCACCTTTGATAATGTTAGTTGCAATCTTTTTAAAAAATATATATTTTATTGATTTTTACAGAGAGAAAGGGAGAGGGATAGAAACTCAGGAACATCAATGAGAGAGAAAGATCTGCCCACAACCAAGGAACATGCCCTTGACCGGAATTGAACCTGGGACATCCACAGGCCGTCGCTCTATCCACTGAGCCAAACCAGTTTCATCAGGTTGCAATATTTTGATAATAAATCTAGTACCATTACAAAGACCCCATTTACTATTAAGATTTCTCAGTAGCATGATGATGGTACCCACTTTCAATTTTCATTTACGACCCAGTGTTCCTGGAGGAGTAACACTATTAAGAAATTCGATGGAAAATTTTTATTTTTCAGCACCATCCATTGAATCAATGGAATCATCACTCAAATATGTGTGAAAATCTCCATCAAGTATATTCAAAATTTCTTCATTTAATTTTTGAACGTGCTCATTTTTTTGACAAATAATCGTACATATATATGTGAGGCCCGGTGCATGAAATTCATGCACAGGGGGGCAGGGGATGTCCCTTAGTCCAGCCTGCACCCTCTCCAATCTGGGACCCCTCAAGGTACGTCCAACTGCCCGTCTAGGCCCGATCCTGGTAGAATCAGGTATAAGCGGGCAATCGGACATCCTTCTCACAATCCAGGACTGCTGGCTCCAAACTGCTCACCTGCCTGCCTCCCTGATTGCCCTTAATCGCTTCTGCCTGACAGCCTGATCACCCACTAACCACTATCCTGCCAGCCTAATTGATGTTTAACTGCTTCCTTGCCAGCCTATTTGCCCCCAACTTCCCTCCTCTGCCAGCCTGGTCACCCCTAACTGCCCTCCCCTGCAGGCTTGATCACCCCCACTGCCCTCCCTTGCAGGTCTGGTCCCTCCCAACGGCCATCCCCTGCTGGCCTGATTGCCCACAAATGCCCTCCCTTGCAGGGCCTGGAGCCTCCCAATGGCCCTCCCCTGCTGGCCATCTTGTGGTGGCCATCTTGTGTCCACATGGGGACAGGATCTTTGACCACATGGAGGCTGCCCTCTTGTGTGTTGGAGTGATGGTCAACCTGCAAATTACTCTTTTATTAGATAGGATAGAGGCCTGGTGCATGGGTAGGGGCCAGTTGAATGTTCCAGAGCAGGGTGGGGGTTTCCTTGGGGTGAGGGGCAGCCTGGGTGAGGGACCTGTGGACGTTTGCAGGCCAGCCACACACCCCAGTGACCCAAGCGGAGGCCCCGGTATCTGGGATTAATCTATGTCTACAATTGAAACTTTGTAGCCTGGAGCACAGCCAAGCCTTCTGCTCACTCTGTGGCAGCAGCCATTTCTGTTTGAAACATTGTAGCCTAGAGTGGAGGCCTAGGCTGGCAATGGCAGACTGAAAGCTTGGCTTCCTCCATTGCCCGGGAAACCCAAGCCTCTGTTCTCCCCAGCTCAGTGGCTGCCGCCATTTCTGTATCTTTTATAACTGAAACTTTGTAACATTGAGTGGAGGCCTAGGGAGGCAGAAAGTTTGGCTTCCTCTGTTGCCGGAGAAACCCAAGCCTTCCTCCTGCTCTCAGTGGTGGCAGCCATTTGGTTGGGGGTTATTTGCACAATCTGCTCCTGATTGGCTGGTGAATGTGGCTTGTGGGTGTGGTGAGGGCATAGTCAAATTTGCATATTACTCTTTTATTAGATAGGATATATTTTTTAATGTATTTTATTGAATTTTTAAAGAGAGGAAGGGAGAGGGACAGAGAGTTAGAAACATCAATGAGAGAGAAACATTGATCAGCTGCCTCCTGCACACTTCATACTGGGGATGTGTCCACAACCAAGGTACATGCCCTTGACCAGAATCGAACCTGGGACCATTCAATGCATAGGCTGACACTCTATCCACTGAGCCAAACTGGCCAGGACTAGAAACATTTTTAATATTATCTATAGATATATGTAGTGTTTCAAATGTAGCTTCACTAATAGATCCATTACAAATCATTTCACAGGGGATTTCAATAATGTCCAATCCTAAATGAAAACTGTCATCCAGTTTTCCATCTCCAAGTTTTACTAACCATTTACCTTAAGTAAAATCCTCTTATCTCATATTTGTTTTAAGAGACAACTTTCTGAAACATCCCAAAGGTCACAGTGATTTAAAATCATTTGTACTATGGCCAATCGCGTAGCATGTGGCACAACACTGAGACTGTTGAAAATCCTCTTCGAGAAGGAGAACTTTCCCACAAAATGCAGCATTCAAATTCATAATGTCTCTGAGTAATCTGTCTATGGCGTTTATAGCATGACTGGATGCCATGGTGCATTCATCAACAATAAGAAGTTAGGCCTGTTTAATGATTTTAGCAACTTCACTCTATATGGAGTCTAGAAATTGAAATCTAATTTAATTGAATTGGTAATTTATATTGGGAATGAAAGATTCTTCCACCTAGAGGTAAATTTGCAGCAATTTCTGTAGACGCATTGGGTAAAACAGTACCACCACAATCTCTAATATAATGTATTAAAATTTTATAAGGATATGTTTTTCCACTACAACCTAAACTATCCAAGACAAAGCATTTGTGGTGTCCAGTTTGGTTTTCGATGGCTGAAGTTATAGTGTGAAAGGCTGCCAATTGTTCATCATTCAGAGAATTGATCAAAACTTCTGCCTGTTGTTGCTCGTACAATTCATCACATGTATTTGTATTCCTTAATAAAGGATAGTCTGGAAGTTCGAAATGTGAACATTTCATTCCATGCAATGTGAATACCTCCTGAATTTCGTTAAGATTGTGCATTTCACAGTTCACACAGGCTCCTTCTCTTTGGTGCAATTTCCAGCAGAAATCTTCAATAAAATGAGATTTATTCTCATCCCATAATTTGTCTGCAGCAGAAGGACATGTAAACACACATATGTATGCAAAAAGTTGCTGTAGTTGTTTGGGCATAGTAAGGAGGATAGCATCGTCAATTGTATTTTTCCAGATAGTGTCTTTGATTAATAATCCTCGATGTTTAACAGCTTCATGAAATGTGTCATAAATTACATCTCCGACAGTTCACAGATCAGCAAAGCTTATCGCACCTTTTACATGCAAAAGCAACAGTCTAAGGCAATGTCATTCTGGTTCTCTAAAGGTCACAGTGAACAGTCTACCCAATACTTTATTCCTGCCCTTTTGGCATTTTCTCCACAAAGAATTATTAAACACATAATGTTGTGGAATCTTCCAATAATAATAATTATGTGTGTCGGAATCTTCTCTATTGAATAAAAACTAAACCATCAAAGTTGAGTTATGCCTTTTAGCCCTATCTATAACTTCAGCAAAATCATCAGTATGAAAATACAAATTTTGTTCATTTGGCAAATGAATAGCTAATCTTGTGATTGCATGAAATTGGTCATGCATTCACATTGCAAAATGTCTCCAACAGCCTCAGGAGTGCTCACATACCTGGAGTCAATGAATCCTGCACTTCATCATGATTGATAATATTTTTTTCAGAAATTTGAATATTTGTGCAATTGTACCCTTTACAGACGTATTTAAATAAATATTTGACATTTCAATCGATGACAGACTTTAACATTTATATGACAGTTATATTTAAGGCACAAATATCCTATCTAATAAAAGAGTAACAGGCAAATTGACCGCACCTCCACTATACTACCAGCCAATCAGGAGCAGGGGGCATGGCCAGTGGAGAGGGGGTGTGACCAGTGGACAGGAGGCATGGCCAGCAGGCGTGGCTAGCAGATAAGAGGCGTTGCCAGCAGACAGGGGGCAAGGCCACAATGCCATGGAAGCAAGCACCACGCTATAAGCTCTGCCTACATGGTACTTAAGGGCCAGCGAGATCCCTTCTTACAGTTATGTGACTTAGTCACATGCAAATGAGCGCCCGGGGCACCTTGAGTAATGAGCGCCGGGTGCGAGGCGGGACTGTGAGCCCAGGGCAGGTTGGGTCCACACCCCGAACCCAGTGACTTGCGGATACCCTGGTGGCCGCAACTGTGTGAGGCCCAGAGGTCCCTGCATGCCCCCCAGCCCAGAGCCCATGAAGAGGCTGGCTGCTGGTGGCCAGCCATTCCACTGCTGCACAGGGGTCTGCAGAGGGGCGGTCTCTCGCTCCCGGGCGTCCCCCGCTGGCCGGTCTGCTGCTGCACAAGGGCCTGCGGAGCGGAGGGCTGGGGACCCGAGGAACTGCCTCTCGTGTGCATTCTGCTGCTCTGTGGGGCCCACAGAGGGGCGGGGACCCGAGGGACCACCTGTACTGGGTGGCCCTGGCAGTCCCCAGTGACTGTTTTGCTGCTCCGCGGGGCCCAAGAAGCTGAGGAGAAGGTGAAGGAGAAGCTGCCCAAAGAGATGAAGGTTCTGGGGAGGAGCAAGCAACCAAGAAGAAAGATTGAGTCTCCCTTTCCTTAATTATTTCAAGAATAATCCTCCCAATAATCAAACCCATCACCAACCAGTTGACTCCCTGATAGCATATGAATTAAAGTCAGACATTAAATGTTAGGCTATGACTTTTCTTCTTATACAGAGTAATAGTTTGCTTGCAGAGTGGCTTCCTGGCTTGCTGCCAGCCTGTGCATGGCCCACGCTTGTAAGTTCAGGATCTATGAAAATGTGAATAATTCAGATGTTTATAAAATGCATGAATTCACTAATGTTAATATTAAAATTCATGGAAAAAATAGTCCTTTGAAACTTTAGTGGTTAGAAATTAAAGACCTCAAATTATGTGCAATAAACAGTAACTAAGTTACACTGAATGGCAAAAAAAAAAAAAAAAATACATTAGGGGCCAGGAAGTGTTCACAGACATGGGAACCATTCCCAGATCAGGAAGGGAAGTCACAGGGTGTATATTATTGCTACAAATACTGTATTTCCTACTGCTTACAACATATACAATGTAATGTATTAGATGCCTTCCTATCTCATGAAGTACGTATTCTCATAGGTAATACTGGTAGATATGTTATAGTTATGGCAGTATGTCATATCCTATCTTCTATATTCATAAAAAGGTAATACACTAATTAGACCATGAGACATTCCAGATGTCCTTCCGGACATGGTGGTGGGGCTGAGGCAGAGGTGGTTATGGGTGATCAGGCCAGGAGGGGAGGGCAGTTGGGGGTGATCAGGTTGGCAAGGTGGTGCAGTTGGGGGCAAGGAGAGCAGGCAGAGTGGTTAGGGGAGATCAAGCAGCAAGAGAAAAACAGTTAAAAATAAAAACAGTTAAAAAATAAAAGCAGCAAGAGAAAAACAGTTAGTTACCTATAAGGGAGCACCCATACGATTGTCAGCTGATTTCTCAACAGAAATGATGCAGGCCAGACGCGAGTGGCAAGAAATATTCAAAGAGATGAACAGCAAGAATCTACAACCAAGATTACTCTATCCAGCAAAGCTATCATTCAGAATTGAAGGTCAGATGAAGTGCTTCGCAGATAAGAAAAAGCTAAAGGAGTTCATCACCACCAAACCAACATTATATGAAATGCTGAAAGATATTCTTTAAGAAGAGGAAGAAGAAAAAGGTAAAGATGAAAATTATGAACAACAAATACACATCTACCAACAAATGAACATAAAAATCAAGTGAATTGATAGGCTGTTGAACAGGATAGACTGGTGAATATAACAGAGACATGGAAATAGAGAGGGAATGGACTGACAATTCTTGGGGAGAAAAGGGTTGTGGGAAGTACAGCAAGAGACTGGACAAAAATCTAGCAACAATGGGAGAGGACAGTGGGGAGGGGGAGGTGAGGGTGGAGGGTGGGATAGGTATAGGGCGGAGGGGAGCTATAGGGGGATAAAAAGGGGAAACAATGCAATTAATTGAACAATAAAGATAAAAAAAATTAAAAAATAAATAAATAAATAAATAAATAAATAAAACATGTGTTAACATTGGTTTGAATCAATCAAAGCATTCAACATGTGCCCTTGCTATAAAGTAGTAAATGAGGGCCTGGGGCATAAACAACCTTTTCAACCTCTCTGGCACTGAATATATTTCACCTTAATAAAATAATAGGAACTCCCATTATATATATCCTATCTAATAAAAGAGTAATATGCAAATTGACTATCACTCCAACACACAAGATGCCCACCCCATGTGGTCAAAAATGGCTGCCTTCATGTGGACACAAATGACCAAAAAAAGATGGCTGGCAGAGGAGGGCAGTTGGGAAAGAACAGGCCTGCAACAGAGAGCAGTTGGGGGTGATCAGGCCTGCAGGGGAGGGCATTTAGGGGTGACTGGGCTGACAGAGGAGAGCAATTGGGGGCAACTAGGCCAGTAGGGGAGGGCAGTTGGGAGAGACCAAGATGGCAGAGGAGGGCAGTTAGGGGCAAACAGGCTGGCAGGGGAGCAGTTAGACATCAATCAGGCTGGCAGGGGAGTGGTTAGGGGGTGATCAGGCTGGCAGGCAGAGGTGGCTAGGGCAATCAGGAAGGCAGGCATGTGAGCAGTTGGGAGCCAGCAGTCCTGGATTGTGAGAGGGATGTCTGTCTTCCCAGTAGGATCAGACCTAAATGGGCAGTCGGACATCCCTCGAGGGGTCCCAGAGTGGAGAGGATGTAGGCTGGGCTGAGGGACACTCTGCCCCCATGCATGAATTTCGTGCACTGGGCCTCTAGTCCTATCTAAAAAAAAAGAGTGATATGCAAATTGACCATACCATCACCACACCCACAAACCACACCCACCAGCCAATAAATAGTGGGGGCGGGGCTGATGTGGCTCAGGCCACGGGAGGCGTGACTTAGGCCACGGGAGGTGGGGCCAAGTTAGTTGAGGCTGGGGGGGCGCCTAAGCAGCCCAGACCGCAGGGGCAGGGCTGAGGCAGGCCGGGGCTGGGAGGAGGGGCTGATGCCCCCCCTGGGAGGGGGGCCAGGCAGGGCCAAGGCAGCACAAGCTACAGGGGGGCATGGCTTAGTTGGCTCAGGCTGTGGGGGGCAGGGCCGAGGCAGTCCAGGCTGCACGAGGCAGGGCTGAGGCAGTCCAGGTTGCGGGGGTGAGGCCGAGGTGGCCCAGCCTGTGGGGGACGGGGCTGAGGCAGTCCAGGCCACAGGGGTGGGGCCAAGGCAGGCTGGGTCAGGGGGGCCAGGGCTGGGCAGATGCGCCAGAGCTGTGGCGGCCAGGGCCAAGGTGGTTTGGGCCATGATGGGCGGGGCTGAGGCAGACAAAGCCATGGGGGAGTGGGGTCCAGGTGGCCAGCGTGCACTGGCCAGGGCAAAGATCCAGGCTGGAGGAGGTAATTGGGGGGGCTTAGCTGGCACTGAGCCAGCCATCAGCCCCATTTCAGGGCGATGGCTGGATGCCTAGGGCCTAAAGCCTTGGCCAGATGCTTTAGGCCTTGGGCAGGCTGAGGTGAGTGGTTAGTAGAACTTCCCCTGAGGAGTCTGAGTATCTGTGAGGGGGTAGGTTGGGCTAAGGGATCACCCACCCCTGTGCATGAATTTTGTGCACCTGGCCCCTAGTATCTAATAAAAGAGTAATATGCAAATTAACCATACATCTGCTATACCCACTAGCCATGCCCAGCAACTATGCTCACCAGCCAATCATGAGTGAATATGCAAATAAACCCAACCAAGATGGCTGCAGCCACAGAGAGCAGGAGGGAGGCTTGGGTTTCCCTGGCAATAGAGGAAGCCAAGCTTTCTGCCTGCCTTTGCCAGCCCAGGCCTCCACTCAATGCTACAGTTTCAATGATAGAAGATACATAATCCCAACAGAAATGGCGGCAGTCTTGGAGCTGGAGAGAGCATGAGGGTAGGGTTGCCCCTGGCAATGGAGGAAGCCACACTTTCCACAGCCCTGGCTGGCCCAGGCCTCTGCTTAAGGCTACAAAGTTTCAATTATAGAAGATAAATAAACCCCAACAGAAATGGTTGCTGCCAAATGGCTGCTGCCACGGAGCAAGCAGCAGGCTTGGCTCTGTTCCAGGCTACAAAGTTTTAATTGTAAAAGATAAATAAATCCCAGATACCAGGGCCTCCACTTGGGTCATCAGGGGTGTGGCTGTCCTCAAATCACCACAGGTCCCTCGCCCAGGCCACCCCATGCCCCAATGGAACCCCCACCCTGATCTGGGACACCCTTCAGGACAAACCAGCAGACCCCACCTGTGCACCAGGCCTCTATCTTCTTATCTAATAAAAGAGTAACATGCAAATGTGACTGTACCTTGGCTCCTGATTTGCTATGCTACCAGCCAATCAGGAGCAGGGGGGTGGGGCCAAGTGGCAGGGCTGAGCAGTGCGAGGGCTGGGCCCCAGGGGTGGAGACGGAAGCAGTAGCAGCAGCAGGGAGCGCCAGGGTGCCCTGGCCGCCTGAGCTGTGTGTGGAGGGGGCTGGGCAGGGGCAGGGGCAGTGGCTGGGAGCGCCCTGCGGCCTGTGCGCTGCACATGGAGGCGGTGGGCGTGCCCCGTGGCCCCCGTGTTCGGTGCTTGGAGGTGGCTGGGCAGGGGCGGTAGCTGGGAGCGCCCCGCGGCCACTGCACGGCGGTGGGTGGGTGGAGCGGCCCACCGCCCTGCGCTGCGCACAGGCAGCTGGGCAGGGGCGGACTGGGAGCACCCCACTGCCCCCGTGCGCTGCACGGGAAGCGGCAGGTCGGGGCCTGGCCCCCGAGGGCTGCGCGTGGAAGTGGCAGTGAGCACCCAGTCCCTGGGGCTGGGTGGTCACAGGCAGCTGGGACTGAGCTGAGCAGGGACATGGCTGGTTGCCCAAGGCCTAAAGCCTCTGGTGAATATATCACATATTCAGTTTCCTTTATTTAAGAATCAGGGGAAAAAACAGCATTAAGCTTCAATAGGAACATAGCTGTGTGGCATGTGCTATGTGGGGGCAATAAAGACACTATGTGTCAGGGACCAAACTGCCTCAAACCTAATAGAAGCAAGTGCTCTCACCTTGTATTTAAGAAACTTTTTTCAGCGGGGAAAAATACAAAATTGCAAATATTCCTTTCCACTAGTATTCACAGGGTAAACTAAGATTTCTGCTTGAGTATTAAAATTGACAGGAAAATAGTAATCAAGTTTTCAGATTAATTTAAATTGGCCAAGTGAAATATGTGAATACTCAAGAAAAATATAGTGTACTGAACAAAAAGCTTTTCCTAAAACATTAACTAAAAAATCTATTAGTAGTTCATCTCACTGTAAAATTGCCTAACATCCAAAGAACCTAAAGCAGTCACTTTGCGTGCAAAAATTAAAATTTAAAATTATCAAGACTGCAATATAAAATTTCCAAAAGTCCCCATTAATCAAAAAAGGGGAGGGGACAGCGGGGTAATATCATGTATCATTTTTTCAGCGGGGAAAAAATATCGAGTATGTAAAATACATCTAGAAAATTCTTACTCCAGTAAAGTAAATTCCATTTGTAAAAACAATTGCAGGACACCCATGAAAAAACACACATGGTGTCAAAATAAGCCAAAGAAAAATCATTTAGGCAAAAATTAAAAAGAATCCCAAGTCTATTTTGCATAGAGGATCCCTTTGTTAACTTTTGGTCGAGAATGTGTTTGTGTGTTTTCAGAGAACAACTCCAAGACCATGTGGGTTCCTGCGACGGTGAGGAACTGATGGATCTGTTCCAGTCACGAGGACGGTCCAGAGATGGGGGACACTGACGACACCTTGCCATGCTAGCAGTCAGCAGCTGTGCATGTCTGCAGGCAGCCCAGGACCAAACCAGAGAGGATGGATCTTGCATTGACACGATATGTCCACCATCTGGATACCATTGCTGACTTATACACATAAAGAATTATTTGACACTGAAACTGGGACTCAGAAAAGTTGGACATTGAAACCGAGACTGAAACATTTTTTGTTCTTATACATTTATTTCTAGTATGCAGAGGCAAGATATTTTTGAAGAAAAGAAACAGGGGAGAGTGATTGATATAGAGTCAGGATGGCCTTGAACAGGCTGTCAAGCTACAGGGGGAGGCTTGAGTGGATGGGAGGCAGATGCGGGGGGAGATCAACCGAAGGACTTGTATGCATGCATATGAGCATAACCAATGAATGAAAGACACTGGGGTGGGGAGGGGGGGAAGCTGGTGATATGTGCTGGGGGCTGGGGGAGGCTGGGGGAGGATAAGGGGGAGGGGGAAAGGAAAACATGTACTACTATTATACTGCAAAAAATCAATAAAAAATAATTTAAAAAAAAAAAAAAGAAAGAAACTTTTTTCCACTTAAGTCCTCCTGGGACACCTTGCATCCCCCGAGCTCATATTTTCAAATACTTGCCTGGTATCTGCATAAACTTCTCTATGTTTTTCTCTTAAAATAGACGTTGTTTTTTGTTTTGTTGTTTTTTTTGTGTGGGGGGTGGTTTTTTTTAACTCAAAGAAGACAAAGTTTTTGCATATTACCATCATTGTTAACTCAACTTTCAGAGTTGGTGCGTGAAAGTGACGGGTTTTTTGTTGTTGTTAATTATTGTTTAAAGTATTGTATATGTCTCCTTTTTCCCCCATGAACCCTCCCTGGCCATCCCCACCCCAGCACAAGCCCCCCAGCCCCTGCGTCCTGTCCGTTGGTTATGCTAATATGCATGCATACAAGTCCTTTGGTTGCTCTCTTACACACCACCTTGCCCTCCCCTGTCTTCCCTCTGAGGTTTGACAGTCTATTTGGTTTTTCTCCATCCCTGGGTCTATTTTTTGTTCATCAGTTTATGTTGTTCATTCTATTCCACAAATGAGTGAGATCATGTGATATTTATCTTTCTCTATTTAGCATAATGCTCTCTAGGTTCATCCAGCCTTGCAAATGGTAAAAGTTCCTTTTCTATATGGCAGCACAGTATTCCACTGTGTGGATGTACCACAGTGTTTTGATCCACTCATCTGCTGATGGACACTTAGGCTGTTTCCAAATCTTAGCTATTGTAAATTGTGCTGTGAATATAGGGGTGCATATGTCCTTTTCTGATTGGTGTTTCGGAAGTAATGGTTTTTGAAGGATGTGAAGCCCCTGGGCATGTGAGGTGTCTGTGAAGACATTTGTAGCAATGTGTCCCCATGATTCCTCCAGCTAACCAAGCTTACTGCTCTGCCACCCTCTCCTTAGTCTCATCAGCACTTGTTATAAGTCTGGTTTATAACAGCTCTGTCAGATGAGCCAGATGGCTCCCAAAGAGCCCCAACTAGAGGCACAGACCTGTGCAGGTGTCTTACTCTGGGACAAAAGGCTTACACTGCATCCTGCTGACTCTGTCCTGGCAGTCTGCAGGAGAGCTCAGTGCTGGGGCCACCACAGAAGTCTGGGAGGAGCTTGGAAGAGACAGCTTTCAATTAAATGTCAAGGACAGTGAAATGATCCAGTTTTCAAAGATGAGCCACTTTGGGATTGGCCTTTTTACTTGCCTTAGAGGTCTGACCTCTTATATTCCCAGGTGAGGGAAAGAGTGATGTAGTCAAGGTAGTTCTTAGAATGTTGGCAAATCTCAGTCATGGAATTGGAGAGGACCTTGGCAGTGAGAGCAGTTACCTGCAGGGGAATGTTGGCTGCCTACTGCCAGGAGGCCCCAGGATCAGCTGGCTTGTTGAGGCTGACACATCATGAAACTCAAGACATCAGACACCAAATACCAATTGCCTGATTCAAAATATGAAAGAAAGGGCCCAGGAGTTAGTCTGATGGGCATGTCCCCCCTCCTCTCTGCAGGAAGTGAGCCTCTGCGGTCCATCTCCTGCATAGTGCGCTTTTGATGAGAACTGCTGCTGAATTCTTCCAGAGCAAACAGAATGCAGGGAGGAAGGAAGAGGAGGAAAGAGCAAGGAACTGTGGACATGGGCTAGCATCAGGGTGGAAACCAACCCCTCCCCCCAAGCACCTGCATCAACTAGAGAGGGGGAGGGGGAGGCAACTAGAAAAGCCCTGAGCCGCCGAGACCAGTTTGGCTCAGTGGATAGAGCGTCAGACTGCGGACTAAAGGGTCCCTGGTTCGATTCTGGTCAAGGGCATGTACCATGGCTGCAGACACATCCCCAGTGGGGGGCGTGCAGGAGGCAGCTGATCGATGTCTCTCTCTCATCGATGTTTCTGACTTTCTATCCCTCTCCCTTCTGTTCTGTGAAAAATCAATAAAATACATTTAAAAAAGAAAAAGAAAAGCCCTGAGCCAATTTTTTTAATGGCCCAATAGGAAACAATAAGACCTAGGTGAAGTATGAGGAAACAGGTTACCCCATAGTACTCAACCAATGAGGAACCAGAGGAGGGACTGAATAAATCGGCTGTGTTCACTGCCCCAGGTGTGCCGGTGCAATTGGACAGACACCCACTCTTGTGAATGTATTAAAAGTCTCATTTTTGCCATTCTTCTATCTCCAAGTCCATTATTTGAGTTCAGACAGGTGAGCATTTCTTGCACTTTCCCATCCCCCAGGAAAACACAGGGGACCCTGAGAGAGGTCCTCTCAGGAATGTGAGGGTTTGACACACCCCCTTTCAGGCTCCCCTTTGGTTTGTCACATATTTTCTGTACCCTGCTAATACCATTTGGTAATCACAGTTACACAAGCTAATTGAGGCTCCCTTAATCTATGGAGAAGAAGAAACCTAACTTATCAGGCTACATTTTAATTTTCCATGACAGTAACTATAGAATAGTCCTCAGGGTAATCAATTCTAAAAAAGATCTTGTGGGCCAATGCAAGTTGAAAATGTAATCATCGTTCATTTCAACAAAAAAACATATGTTCCCTGAGTTCCAAAATTGATACCCTTTCATGCTAAAACACTAAATATTAGTAAGATGGGCACAATTACATCAACAATTAACATTGGTTATCATAAATACAAACTAAGGGCATTTTCCCTTCACTAATGACTAATATTATTATTCTAATAATAATTATTATTAAAATTATTAACTAGAGGCCGGTGCATAAAAATTTGTGCACTCGGGGATGAAGGTGGGGGGGGGGGTCTCTCAACCCAGCCTGCACCCTCCAACAATCTGGGACCCCTTGGGGTAGGGTCCCTAGGCTTGGCCTGAGATTAGAAACTATCAGGGCTTTCCTTCCCTGGGCTACAGGCAGTGACCCCAGCCCCACCACTGCCATTGCTTGCCATCTGTGCAGTCCTGTTCCCCCCCTCCCCTGCCACTGGTGGCTTCCCTCTGCAGGTGACAGGCTGGGGTGTAATGGCTTGGCTGGTCTGGGTCTCCCTCTTTCTTTGTTGTGGGATGGGGCCAGCCCTGCAAGGGGGGCTGTCTGCCTACCTGATCTCTCCTAACTGCTGGCTTGCCTACTTGATCGTCCCTAACCATTTGCCTGCCTACTGATCACCCCTAACCACTGGTCTACCTACATGATCACCCCTAACCACTCTGCCTGCCTGCCTGATTGCCCCTAACTGCTTGATTGGCAGTGAGTCCAGCCCATGAGGGGCTGTGGTAGCCTGGTCATTTCAGTTGTGATGCCTCTGGCCCTTGTAGGATAATATGGCCATTTACATGTTGTTTCTTAGTTTTTATGGACACATTAAAGACTAAATTTATAAGAATACACATACAGATGATACCCAATCCTACCTAATAAAAGAGTAATATGCAAACTGACCAAATCTCTGCTACACCCACAAGCCATGCCCACCAGCCATGTCCACCAGCCAATCAGGAGCAAATATGCAAATAAATACAACCGAGATGGCTGTGGCCATGGAGAGCAGGAGGGAGGCTTGGATTTCCCTGGCAATAGAGGAAGCCAAGCTTTCCACCTGTCCTTGCCAGCCCAGGCCTCCACTCAATGCTACAAAGTTTCAATGATAGAAGATAAATAAAAATGTCTGCAACCACGGAGCTGGAGAGAGCAGGAGGCTTGAGTTGCACCCAGAGATGGAGGAAGCCAAGCTTTCTGCCTGCGCTGGCTGGCCAAGGCCTCCACTTAAGGCTACAAAGTTTCAATTATAGAAGGTAAATAAATCCCAACAGAAATGGCTGCTACCACGGAGCGAGTAGAAGGCTTGGCTCCACTCCAGGCTACAAAGTTTCAATTGTAGATTATACATAAATCTCAGATACCAGGGCCTCCACTTGGGACACCAAGGAGTGCGCTGAACTGCAAACCACCACAGGCCCCTTACAAGGCTGCCTCATGCCCCAATGGAACCCCCACCCTGATCTGGGACACTCTTCAGGGCAAACCAGCCGGCCCCCACCTGTGCACCAGGCCTCTATCCTTTTTTTTTTTAAATCTTTATTGTTCAGTTTATTAATTACATTGTTCCCTTTTTTTTTCACCCTATAGTTCCCCTCCACCTGGTACCCATCCCACCCTCCGCCCTCACCCCCCTCTACTGTCCTCTCCCATAGTTGCATGATTTTTGTCCAGTCTCTTGCTGTACTTCCCACAACCCTTTTCTCCCCAAGAATTGTCAGTCCATTCCCTCTTTATGTCCATGATTCTGTTACAATCACCAGTTTATCCTGTTCATCAGCTTATTAATTCACTTGCTCTTTAGATTCATTTGTTGATAGATGTGTATTTGTTGTTCACAATTTACACTTTTATCTTTTTCTTCCTCCTCTTCTTAAAGAATATCTTTCAGCATTTCATATAATATTGGTTTGGTGGTGATGAACTCCTTTAGCTTTTTCTTGTCTGCAAAGCACTTTATCTGACCTTCAATTCTGCATGATAGCTTTGCTGGATAGAGTAATCTTGGTTGTAGATTCTTGCTGTTCATCTCTTTGAATATTTCTTGCCACTCCCGTCTGGCCTGCATCATTTCTGGTGAGAAATCAGCTGATAATCATATGGGTGCTCCCTTATAGGTAACCATCTGTTTTTCTCTTGCTGCTTTTAATATTCTCTCTTTGTCTTTTGCTCTTGGCATTTTAATTATGATGTGCCTTGGTGTGGTCCTCTTAGGGTTCCTAAATATTGGGGTTCGGTGCGCTTCTTGGACTCCTAAGTCAATTTCTTTCACCAGGTGTGGGAAGTTTTCGGTCACTATTTCTTTGAATAGGTTTTCATTGTCTTGCTCCCTCTCTTTTTCTGGCACCCCTGTAATTCGGATGTTGGTATGCTTGAGGTTGTCCCAGAGGCCCCTTACACTATTTTCAAGTTTTTGGATTCTTTTGGTTTCTTGCTTTTTCAGCTGGGTGGATTTTACTTCTTTGTATTTCAAATCTTTAACTTGGTTCTTGGGGTGCTCCAGAGCACTTTTAGGTCTTTGTATAATATTTTTTATTTCAGTCAGTGTATGCTTAATTTCTGGTTGGTCCTTTTTCATATCCTTGAGAGTCTCCTTTATATCCTTGAGGGTCTCCTTCATTTCCTTCTAGGACTCATTCATTTCCTTTGCGGTCTTGCTTATTTCCTTATAGGCCTCGACCTTTTGTTGGAGCCTCTTTTTTTTTAAATATATATTTTATTGATTTTTTACAGAGCAGAAGGGAGAGGGATAGAAAGTCAGAAACATCAATGAGAGAGAGACATCAATCAGCTGCCTCTTGCACGCCCCCTACCAGGGATGTGCCCGCAGCCAAGGTACATGCCCTTGACCAGAATCGAACCTGGGACCCTTCAGTCCGCAGTCCGACGCTCTATCCACTGAGCCAAACCAGTCTCGGCTGTTGGAGCCTCTTGAAAAACCCTATAACCGTGGTTTTGAATTCCATGTCCAGTCATTTTTTTTCCTCCATTTCTTTCACACCTGATTTCTTTCCATGTCTCTGCATGGTGGCTGCTTCCCTGAGTTGGTCAATTAGCTTTGTGTGGTAGACGTCCTACAAGGGACAGTGGGTCAGCCTCCCCAGTTGCCTGAGGTGGATATGGGCTGCACAGTCTTGCTGAAGTTAAGCTCAGGTTAATCATTGTTAGCACTTGGAGGGGTTGACCTCCAGGCCAATTGTCTGTGAAGCTCAGCTGTGCTCAGGTTGCATGGGTGGAGTCTCTGGGCCAAGCAGACAGCATTAGCTCTGCCCTATGCGGCCCCAGTGACTCTGTGTTGGTGGCAATGGCTGCCAGCACCTCTGAGAGAGAGCCGCTGCCGGGGAATTCAGAGTCTCCCCAAATGAGTCTGCACACCCAACATCTCACCCAGGGTTGTAAAACAAAGCAATCTGACGGTTTCCAGAATGAGAGGGCGAGTCGCAGAGCGCTCTCTGCACGGTTACGCAGCTGAGCTGTTCCCAAGGTCACATGCAAGCTGCCTTCTCCACAAGCCGGGAGACCCTGCAGCACCCGAGCTTCAGCGTGCCTTCCCACTGTCCAGTTTTCACCCCGTATGATAGTGGGTTCCCTGGACTTTGCCCAGAGCTAGAGAATCAGTCCAGTGGGACGTCTTTGTCTCCCCGTTCGAGAAAACTGGCCGGTTTTCAGTCGCTCACCCTCTCTGCTGGCTTGCGCTCCAAACCTCTCTCCGCGCGAATCTTTCAACGCTGTCCACCGCCACTCCTCTGAGTCACAGTGTCTTATTTTCACTTTTATTTGTGGAATTTTCACTCGGCCAGCTTTCTGGTGATTCTGGACGGTGTTTGTTCTTTCGTTAAGTTGTAGTATTAAAATTGCTGAGTATGACGGCAAGATAGGTGTTTTACCTCTGCCGCCATCTTGGTTCTCTCTCAAGATCCCTCTATCCTATCTAATAAAAGAGTAATATGCAGATTGACCATCACTCCTACACACAAGATGGCTGCCCCAATGTGGTCAAAGATCCTGCCCCCATGTGGACACAAGATGGCCAGCAGGGGAGGTCAGTTGGGAGGGACCAGACCTGTAAGGGAAAGCAGCTGGGAGCAATCAAGCCTACAGGGGAGGGCAGTTAGGGGTGACCAGGCCAGCAGAGGAGGGAAGTTGGGGGTGACCAGACCTGTGGGGAAGGGCAGTTGGGGGGACCCAGACTTCTAGGGGAGAGCAGTTGTGGGGACCAGGCCTGCAAGGGAGGGCAGTTAGAGTTGACCAGGCCTACAGGGGAGGGCAATTAGGAGCAAACAGGCTGGCAGGGAAGCAGTTAGGCATCAATCAGGCTGGCAGGGGAGTGGTTAGGGGGTGATCAGGCTGGTAGACAGAAGCGATTAGGGGCAATCAGGAAAGCAGGCAGGTGAGTAGTTGGAAGCCAGCAGTCCTGTATTATGAGAGGGATGTCCGACTGCCTGTTTAGGTCCGACTGCCTGCAGGATCGGACCTAAACAGGCAGTCAGACATTCCTCCAGGGGTCCCAGTTTGGAGAGGGTGCAGGCTGGGCTAAGGGACACTCCCCACACTCTGCCCTCTGTGCACAAATTTCGTGCACTGGGCCTCTAGTATATTTATATAATTCAACATTTATTTTAAAAAAATAAAACCAATTCCCTAGCTGTTTTGGCTCAGTGGATAGAGCATCGTCCTGTGGACTCAAGGGTCCTGGGTTCAATTCGGGTTAAATGCACATACCAGAGATGGGGGCTTGACCCCCAGTAGGGGGCATGTAGGAGGCAGCCAATCAATGATTCTCTCTCTTCATTCATAGTTTATCTCTCCTTCCCTCTCCCTTCTTCTCTGAACTTAATAAAAATATATTAAAAAATAAAATCAATGAAAACCAAGCACATATTATTTTTTTAGTACTTATTATTGAAACTATTACATATGTCACTTTTCCCCCCATTGATCCCTTCTAGAACTCCCCACCTCAGGCCTTCACCACCCCATTGTCTATGTCCCTAGGCTTTGCATATATGCATACAAGTTCTTGGTTGATCTCTTCCCACACACCCACCCTCCCCTGCCATCCCTCTGAGATTCCATAGTCTGTTCCATGGTTCTATGTCTCTGGATCCACTCCATTCATCAGTTTATTTTGTTCATTAGATTCCACATATGATTGAGATCATGTGATACTTGTCTTTCTCTGGCAGGCTTATTCCACTTAGCATAATAGTTTACAGTTCCCTCCATGCTGTCTGAAAAGATAAGAGATTATTCTTTGTTATTGATGCATAGTATTCCATGACATAAATGTACCACAACATTTTTATTCAATTGTCTACTGATGGGCCCTTGGACTGTTTCCAGATCTTAGCTATTGTAAATTATGTTACTATGAAGATAGGGGTGCATACATTCTTTCTGAGTGGTGCTTTGGGTTTCTTAGGATATATTCCTAGAAATGGGATCACTGGGTCAAATGGTAATTCCATTTTTAATTATTTAAGGAAACTCCATACTGTTTTCCTTAATGGATGCACCTGTCTGCATTCTCACCAGCAATGAACTGAGGGTTCCCTTTTCTCCGCATCCTTGCCAACACTTGTCATTTGCTAATTTGTTGGTGGTAGTCATTGTGACAGTTGTGAGGTGATACCTCGTGGTCATTTTAATTTGCATCTCTCCAATGATCAGTGACTTTGAGCATTTTTTCATATGTCTCTTGTCCTGTATATCTGCTTTGGGAAAATGTCTTATGTCCTCTGGACATTTAAAAAATATATTTTTTTAATTTATTTCAGAGACAAAAGAGAGGAAGAGAGAGATAGAAACATCAATGATGAGAGAGAATCATTGATTGGCTGCCTCCTGCACACCCCATACTGGGAATTGAGCCAACAGCCCAGGCATGTGCCTTGACCAAATCAGTCCAACGTCAGTGCTCTATCCACTGAGCAAAACCTGGTAGGGCTGTCCATTTTTTAATTGGACTCTTTGTCTTCCTTTTGTTGTGTTGCATGAGTTCCTTATATTTTTTTGGATATTAATCCTTTATCAGATGTATTATTCCCAAATGTATTCTCCCATACAGTGGGCTGCCTTTTTGTTTTGCTGATGGTTTCTTTTGTAATCTAGAAGCTTTTTATTTTAATGTAGTCCCATTTGTTTATTTTCTCCTTAGTTTTCTTTGTTCTAGGTCCTAGGAGATGTATCCATAAACATATTGATATGAGAGATGTCTGAGATTTTGCTGTCTACGGTTTCTTCTAGGATTTTTATGGTTTCACAACTTACATTTAAGTCTTTTATCCATTTTGAGTTTAATCTTGGATATGGTGTAAATCGGTGGCCTAATTTTATTTATTTATTTTTTTGCATGTGTTTCTCCAATTTTCCCAGCACCATTTTTTGAAGAGACTGTCTTGCATCCATTGAATGTTCTTGCCTCAGATATTGGGTGTAATGGCTTGAGTCAATTTCTGGGGTCTCTATTCTCTCTCATTGATCTATATGCTTGTTCTTGTGTCAGTACCAGGCTGTTTTGAGTACAGTGGCTTTGTAGTATAATTTGATATCTGATATTGTGAACCCTCCAACTTTGTTTTCTCAAGATTGCTGCAGCTATTTGGGGTCTATTTTGTTCCATATAAATTTTTGGAGTATTTGTTCTAGATCTGTGAAAAATGTTGTTGGTATTTTACTAGAGAATGCATTGAATCTGTAGATCACTTAGGGTAGTAAGTGATCTACACATTTTAATGATGTCAAGTCTACTAATTCATGAACTTGTTTACATTTTCTTCTAGCTCCTTTTTCAATGTCCTGTAGTTTTCTGAGTACAAGTGTTTTACCTCCTTGCTTAGTTTATTCCTAAGTATCTTATTATTTTTTTGCAATGGTAAGTGGGATTGTTTGTTTAGTTTCTCTTTCTGAGAAATCATTAATGGTGTATAAAAAGCCATAGATATTTGGGTGTTAATTTTTTATCCTGATACCCTGCCAAATTCATTTATTAAATCTGATAGTTTTTCTGTGGAGTTCTTAGGGTTTTCTATGTACAATATCATGTCATCTGTGCATAATAAGAGTTTTACTTCCTCTTTTCTGATTTGATGGCTTTAATTTCTTCTTCCTGTCTGATAGCTGTGGCTAGGACTTCCAGTGCTATGTTGAATAACAGTGGTGAAAGAAGACGACCCTGTCTTGCTCATGTTCTTAGAAGAAATGATTTTAGTTCTTGCCTATTGAGCATGATGTTTGCTGAAGATTTGGCATATATGACCTTTATAATGTTGAAGTATGATTCTTTTATACCCACTTTGTTGAAAGTTGTTGTTTTTCTTATCAAAAATTGGTGTTAGATTTTGCTGAATGCTTTTTCTGCATCTATTGATACGATCATGTGAATTTTGTTTGTTTATGTGATGTACATGTTTATTGATTCGCGAATATTGTACCAGCCTTGCATCCCTGGAATGAATCCCACTTGGTAATGGTGTATGACCTTTTTAATATGTTGTTGGATATAATTTGCTAATATTTAATATGTTGTTGGATATATTTGCTAATATTTTATTGAGGATTTTAGCATCTATGTTCATCAGGGATATTGGCCTGTAATCTCTTTCTTTGTGGTGTCTTTTTCTGGGTTTGGAATTAGGATAATGCTGGCCTCATACAAAGCACTTGGAAGTTTCTTTCCTCTTGGAATTTTTGGGACAGTCTGAGGAGTATCAGTGTTAGTCTCTCTTTGAATGTTTGGAAAACTCTCCTATGGAGATCCAGCAGTGGGCACACCCACCGAGACCCTAGCCCTCCACACCTAGACAAGACTGGCAGTGCAGTCCTTCAGCCTCTTACTGTTGTCGCAAGTGAGAGCCTGTGCTTAGATGAGAAACAAGGCATGATTGGAGATATTCAAGCAAAAGTTGGCAACTACTTTTCCAGAACAGAAAGGAAACTCATGCATTAGAAAGGTAACTAATAAAGGTACCAAATGAATATGGCTGCACCAATTCCAGAACAGTTAAAAGAATTTCTTAAAATCTATAATAAACTTACAGAAACCTGATTTTTGGACTGTATTAAAGACTTCACAACAAGAGAAGTAAAACCTGACTAGACTGCCTTTTAGGCTATTGTTAAAAGAAATATTTAAAAACTAGTGGCCCAGTGCACGAAATTCGTGCACGCAGGGGGTGAGGGGGTTGTCTCTCAGTCCGGCCTGCATCCTTTCCAATCTGAGACCCTTGTGGGATTGGGCCTAAACTGGCACTTATACAACCCCTTCGCAATCTGCTCCTAACTGCTCACCTGCCTGACTGCTTCATCACCCCTAACCACTCTGCTTGCTGGCCTCTGCTAGCCTGCTCAGCCTCAACTGCCCCCCCACCAGCATGATCACCCTCAACTGTCCTCTCCTCCTGTCCTGATCACCCCCAACTGCCTTCCCCTCTTGGCCTGATCACCCCTAAAGGCCTCTGCCTTGGCCCCACCACCATGGCTTTGTCCTCTGAGGCTGACCTGCGATCTGGGACCCCTGGTGCCCGCAGTGAAGCACGGTGGTGTCTGGCCTTCGCCTCGAGCCATAGGGAGGCCGGATCACCTGCTGGGGCTGGGGCTGAGCTGTGATGGACCCTCAGTGCCCGCAGCTGAGCTTGACCCCACCCTCTGCTTCCATGGTCTCCCACCTGACCTGCGCACTGTGCTCAGCCCCGCCTGCCATGCTCGGCCCTGCCACCTGCTCCTGATTGGCTGGTAGCATAGTGAAGGTACAGTCAAATTTGCATATTACTCTTTTATTAGATAGGATGGTGCAAAGGAATGTCACATTCAACAGAATGAAGCCCTGGCAGCCGAAGCAGGACTCTTTGGCCAGCCACAATAGAGACATCCTGATAAGTGGACTTTCCCTGAAAGGTTGCCAATGGCTTTGCACTGGAAGTGAGGATTCATCTGATAGAATCCCTTGAAAGCAATAGCCACCATGTTTATCATCTGTCATGACTGTTTGGCAAATTGAAGCCACTGGAGAAACAAAATTGCTATTTACCAGGGATAATTAAAATAGAAGGTCTTATTGTCCAATCAAAATAGTAAGATGCAATATTTGCTGAGGACTTATGATTCAGGAGCTTAGTCACTTGATTAGAAAAATAAACCATTGTTTCTTAAATTGTGACTGTTAATTTTAAAGCACAATATGTGTTCAATCATGAATGAGATAGAAAAATTTTATTTCTAAAAGTTAAATAAATGGAAATATCACTGTGCAAACAAACAAACAAAAAAAATTCTGCTATGAAGCCATCTGGATCAGGGTTTTTGCTTGCTGGGAGTTGTTTTTTTTTAAATTTCTGTTTCTATTTCATCAGTTGTTATTTGCCTAGTCAAGTTTTCTGATTCTTCCTAATTCCGTTTTGGTAGAGTGTATTTTTTTAAGGAATTTATCCATTTTATTCATATTGTCCAGCTTGTTGGCATATTTTTCATAGTATTTTTTCTTACAATCCGTTGTATTTCTGTGGTGTCAGATGTTACATCACCGTTTTCATTTCTGATTCTCTTTATTTGTGTCCTCTCTCTGTTTCTTCAGGAGTCTGGCTTAAGGTTCATCAATGTTGTTTACCTTGTCAAAGAACTAGCTCTTGGTTTCATTGATTATTTTGGTATTTTTTTTAGTCTCTATTTCATTTATTTCTGCTCTAATCTTTATTATTTCCTTCCTTCAACTTACTCTGGGCATTTCTTGTTGTTCTCTTTTTAAGTCTTTAAGTCGGAGGGTTAAAGAATTTCCATTCAGCCAGCTTTCTGGTGGTTCTAGATGATGTCTGTTTTGTATTTTAGTTGTAGTTTTGAAATTGTTGCACAAGGTAGAAGTATAGGTGTTTACCTATGCTGCCATCTTGGCTCCTCTTCAAACTATCCTCCTGTTTTGTACTTGTTTTTTCCTTTTGTTCTCTGATTAATTTTTTTTTGTACCCTGTCTTCTAATCCACTGATCTGATCTTTGGCTTCCCCTAATCTGTTGTGTACTCCTTCCATTGAGTTCTCTCCCCACCCCCACCCCCAATGTATTCTTTATTAGTTCTATGTCATTATTAATTTCATAGTTACTATATCTTTTCTCATGCTATTGAACATCTTTACCATCATTATTCTGAATTCTGTACCAGATAAATTTCATATCTCCATTTTGTTTATCTATTCCTTTTTTCTCCCCATTTTGGTTGCCTGTTTGGGGTTGTGTCTATGTGTTTGGTAGATCTGCTATGACTCCTCATCTCTACTACAAGACACTGTTTCTGACTGGCCCCCGAGTACCCTGTTTGGAGCTGTCAGCAAGCCACAGCTTGTGACTCCCTCTGCTGGGCTGAGAGTTTTCGGAAAGAACCAAGGTGTGGACTAGGAGCTTTTCCCAGCCCCAGGCCTGTAAGGAGACCAGGCAGACTCAAAGCCTCCAGAGACCCACCTCTGCATTCAGTCTGATTTTATCCAGGCTTGATTAGCCTCAGACGATCGACCACAGGGTGAGGCAAGAGGTCTCTCAACAGGGTGGGGCATCTGCCTGCTCCCCAAGCAAAAAGTGCCTGATTAGCAAAGGTTTGTGGAGAAAGATGTCCTCCACAGCATGAGGGAACCACTCAGCACAGGACTCTGAGGTGCCTGCTTCCAAGATCCAACCCCAGAGCCCCTGGCACTAGACTCTCCTAACACAGCACCAATCCACTCTGCCCTCCCTCTGCTGGCACACAAAATTTTGCATGTTGGTCCTTTAACAAAATGCTTGCATTTCCAGCTATCGCTAGCTGGCAGATAGCAACAGTGCTGCTTTTTACATCCCTATGTTCTGTGGCCACCTTTCTCAGTTTCAGTTCTGTGGGCTGGGGAGCCCAGCTTGGGGTTTAGACCCCAGGGTTATCAGTGGGAACCCCCCACAGCTAAGACTTCCTACTAGTGTCTACTTCCTACCAGTCTCTATGCAGTCTCAACTTTCCATCCTTGATTTTCAGGGTTCTCTCCAGCTAGTCTTCAGTTGATTTTTTCAGGGTGTTTTTTTTTTCCTTCTATATTTCAGTTGTAATTCCAGTTTGGTCCTGGAAGTGTGCCAGTGTAGCTTCTACTTATTCCACTGCCATTTTTAAGACCTGAAAATATTACTTTTACTGAGTAAGTTGAAATGTGTTTCATTTCAATAGATACAATGTGTATGATTATCCTTGTTATAAATAAAAACTGTGTGTGATAAACCTGATGGGGGAACGTAAAGTAACATATGCCAACTATACGGTGATGGTGACTCACGTGGTTCTCTTCTTTAGGTGCTCAGTGACTCCAGGAAGTGTGCCCAAAGGAAACCAGCCCAATAGATGCAAAGAGATGTCTCAAGTATCAGTTACCTTTGATTTCAAAACTAATCAACTCAAAACTTACTGGTTTAACTTTAAAACAATAAACATTATTTTTCACTGCACTGTGGGTTCTCAAGGGGTTTCTATTGTTCTGGGCCAGCCTCGCTGAGCCTAGCTGATCTACAGTGGCCTGGTTCACATACCTGGCTAGTTGATCAAAGGGGTCACGCTCATCTGTTGGTTAGTTAGATGGGATGATGACCACATGTGTCTCATCATCCATCAGGTTAGCAGGAGTTTTTCACAAGGTGGTGTATGAGTTCCCAGCAGCATGAGAGAGCAAGTCATAAAGACAGCAAGCACTTTTTAAGACTTTCCTCATATCAGATTTGCTAATGTCCCATAGAATAAGCCAAGTAACATGGCCAAACCTAGACTCAGAGAATGGAGAAATAGACTCAACCTCTTGATGGAAAAAACTGAAAAACATAGTAAGTCCACCCTTAATGTTGTTAATAGGTTCTGTGATTTTAAGCAAAACAACATATAACTAAACCAATTTTACCATAAGCTAATTGATATAAACAAGAGTTAAGTTCCCACAGTACCTCAACATTATAATGAAACTAGAGGCCTGGTGCACAAAATTTGTGCACGGAAGGGGGTGGGTGTCCCTCATCCAACACCCCGGCCTCTAGCCGGAGGTTCCTCTCTTTCTCCCGCACAGCCTCTGGGGGAGATGCTTGTCCTGGGGCCTCCTCAGGACCCTGGCACATGAAGTCTTGTCAGGTACTTGGGGGCTTGGACTTTCAGATATGGCTTCCCTGACTGGCATGGTGCGCATTTGCTGCCCCGGGCCTATTCTCTCCCTCCAGGCGGCGGGAGAGGGTGGGCACCTGGCCGGCCGAGGGTGCGGACAGCCCTCTCCCGCCATGCACGATCCACTCTCTCCTGCCTTGCACGGCCCACTCTCTCCTGCTGAGTCCGCCAGGGGCGCAGACAACCCACTCTCTCCCACCATGCTGGCCAGAGGAACTGAAGGCCACCCTCTCCCACCACAGGCCTGCCCTCTTCTGTTGCGCTGGCCTGGGGCGCAGTCTGCCCTCTCCTGCTGTGCATGGCTCATTCTCTCCCGCCCCGCAGTGGTAGAGGATGGACCATGGGGCCTGCTGGAGGTGTGAATGGCCTGCCCTCTCCTGCCACTCCACCAGGGGCACTGAAGGCCGTCCTCTCCCGCTGCAGGCCCACCCTCTCCCACCTCGGCCCTGCCCCCCGATCCTGATTGGTTAGTAGCATAGCAAAGGTACAGTCAAATTTGCATATTATATAGGATGTTATTCAAGGACTTACTGTACTGTGGCTATTCTGTTTAATCTACCATACCTTGGAAGCCAAAGTAGAGAGTAAATGATATTCCTTGTGACCAGAATGGGTGTATGTCTCTGGTTGAAACATATTTCTATGAAGGGGGTGGGAGCTCTTTTGCTTTAACTACTGAGTTCATCTAGTAAGGCTGCTCTCTTGGGTCTTCTATTATACCTTAGGCAAAGATAAAACTAGAGGTAGGCAGAAGCTTGGGCTCTATAGACTACATGAAGAAATTTAGGTCTTGATCCCAAGAGCAATGGGAGGACAGAACATTTCAGGAATGAGGGAGATAAGATTACTTGGGCTGCATTGAGAACAGTAATTCTAGAAGCTTTGCTAGGAAGGGGAATAGTGAAATAAGGCTTAAGTCACAGAAATAGTGAAATAAGACTTAGGACAAGGGACAGGTATTATTTTCATTATTTTTTAAAAAATAGTTTATTGCTTTTTAGAAAGGAAGGGAGAGGAAGAGAGAGGGCGAAACATTGATGTGAAAGTGTAATATCAATCGCTGCCTCCTGCACAACCCCCATAGGGTATGAAACCCTCAACACCAGCATGTGACCTAATTGCGAATTGAACCTGCAACTTTGGTGCACAGGACAATGCCTAACCAACCTAGCTACACCGGTCAAGGTCAGGTGTTTTATTTGGAGGTGGGTTTTTGTTTGTTGTTTTTTCAGCAAAAGAAGGTTTAAACTAGAGCTTGTTTGAATACTGGTGAAAGGATCCAATATTGTAAAAGGTTAAAGGAAAAGCCCAGAGAATTGGGAAGAGGAACTTCAGCATACATGGGAGTTGGCTAAAAACAAAAAATTTGTCATATAATAAAATTGACTGTATTTTTGTCGTATAGTTCTATTGATTTTAACATATGTAAATCCATGTAACTGTCAACAACATCATGGTACAAAAGAGTTCTATTATAACCCTAAGTTGTTGGGTACATCAATACTCTTTTTATTCCATTGAGATCAGCTTCTGATAGTATTTCCTGGGTCAATAAATATCACTATTCTACCAGTTACTTGGGACAAAAACCTTAGCATTATCCTTGACTCTTTTCTAATCTGTGCATCCTGATGGCTTTATTTTCAAAACACACCTAGAATCTTCTTACCACCCCATTGTTGTCATCTAGTTCAGGCTACCATCATCTTCAGTCAAGGCTAGTGCTTCCATGCTTTCCCCCTCCCCTCCCCCACCTCCAGCCCCCATTCACAGTCTATTCTCCACACAATAGAATTATACTTTCAGAGACATAAATCTGATCAAGTTACTCTTTTGCTAAAAACTTTCAAGTGAGTTCAGTAGTAACAATCCAAAGACATCATCATGGCCTACAAGATGATTGGGCTCCTGGCTACATCTCTGATTCCATCTCCTTGTTATGCCCAGATTTCAAGATCCCCAAAGACCACCAGGGAGCCAAGTCCGATGCAATAGCATAGAGCCTTTATTACAAGCTCAAGCTTGGCTCTCTGCCCCCACCAATGCAGGACGCAAAAGAGGGCATGTTTCAAAAGCACAATGATTTTATAGGGCTAGGGGTTGGGAGGTGGGGCATATTCCGATTGGTTGGGTGATGGCTGGGGCTAGTGGCGCAAATAACCCCTGATGCACGTGACCTGTCTTTTGCTCTTGATTGGAGCTCAGGCACAGTCTTTCACGATTGGCTAATTCAAAGGGAGGAGTTGGTCTTTGTGATTTCAAGATGGCAGCCCCAGGTAAGTTTATTAGACATCATGCGGCCTACATGGTGGCTGCCAAGTCACCCAGTCCAAAATGGCAGCTGTCTAAATTGTTCTTTGCAGTCCCGCTCTGCCCTTTTACTCCTACCACTCTCCCCATCACTCTCTATCAATTATAGTGGTCTCCTTGCTATTCCTATAGCATGTCAAGCATATTCCTGCCTCATCATTTGAATTTTCTGTCATCTCTGTCTGGAACACTCTTTCCCTAGCTGTCCACATGGCTCACTCCCATCAAGTCAATTCTAGTTTCCGCTTAAATTTCCTTACCAATGAGTCCTTCTCAAACATTTAAAATACCAGCTTCCTGAAACCACTGTCAAACTTTATCAGGCTTTGTTCTTATTCTTAGGATATATCCCGTCATAGCAGATATACATTTGTTTCTCTGTCTTCCTCTACTTTAGGACAAGGAACTTTTTTGTTCCATACTTAATAAGCACCTACATGAATGCCTTGCCTGGTATATAGTGGGAGTTAGGTAAACCTTTTTTAGTGAATAAATTATAGGAAGAAAGGACAGGATTGTAATACATATAGATTTCTAGATTTTAGGGCATTCTACATTTTCTGTTACTTGTATGTACAGCAAGATAATCAGAGGAAAGGGTACAGTAAGTGTTGGGTTAGAGACATGCAAAGATAGTGGAGAGCAAATTAACTAGAAAAATATAATGACATTTCCAAACACTGTTCAGTCCATTTAAGGTTGAAACTATTAACTTAGTGATGCCAATCTGTTCAGCAGGACAATTTTCTATGATAAGGCATAGTCAAGAAGAAGCCTTTTAGTATATTCAGGGTAGAGGATTTAGTTGGGGAAAAAGGAGTGTTGGGCAGGCTTAAGGGTAAATAAGGGCAGGATTGTAATGCTATAGCATTGAATCTAAGATGGATAAGGAGAGAAGTGAAGAGTGAAGCTTAAGTACAGGCTTTCAACAGATTGATAGTCCTGATAAAGTGAAAAAAAGAAACCAGTTTTGGTGAACTTCTTTTTTCTTGTTAATCCTCCCCTGAGGATATATTCTTTTCCTTGGATTTTTAGAGAGAATGGGAGGCAGCGAGGGAAGTGGGGGAGATGATGGGTTCCGTTAATCAAGCCCACTACCCTTGTGCGTGTGGGGGTGGGGGTGGGGACGGGGTGGGAGAGGGGTAGGGAGGAGAGGGAGGGGGCATGTCCAACCACTGAGCCACACCTGCCTGGGCTTTTGAAGTTCTTGAGCAATCAAGGTGAAAGGATATCAGGCTGTGGTTGGACAGAGGGATGTTCCAATTACTGATTCCTGACCTAATTAATAGAGTTTCTGGTGATAAAGTCCAGGTTTTTGCTGGGTTGGGAGGCTGATATAAGCCGCTAGAAATGACGCACGGATGTTAAATGGGTTGTACAGATTGACTATGAAATTATCAAGGTGGGAGACAAATAAGCAGATGCTCTTGACAGAGGCGGTTTCCTGGGTGGAGAGTCCTGAGAATAAGCGTCGAAGTAACGGTTTTTACGAGGTGAGTGTTCGGCACATAATCCCCCACCTTTGGAACCTGGGAAGCGAGAATACTAATCCATGTGAGGGGGTTCCAAGAGATGCCTCAAAGGACAGCCAGGTCAGTAACGAAGGAGTGGAGCTTAAGAGAAAAGTTGATCTGAAAGCCGGAAACTCAGAGGAAGACCGGAGCAACAGAAAACACTGACACTCCTGTCCTTTATGTACCTCCCTCCCAACCTGCGCCCGCGCCATACCAGCTCCCACCACCCAGAAAACGCGCAGAGAGAACTCTAGGAACGCCAGTTCTTTTTCAACTCCTCGCGGAAGTGCTCTCAGAGGCGCGCTCCGCATCCGCGCTTTCCCATTGGCTGCGGCTTCCGCCAGCTCCGACCCGCTTCCGCTCACGCCTTAGTTGGGCGGAGCCTTCCTTAAAAGCCACTTCCGTCTGACTCCGCCCCCTCCATTCCTTTTGGCGGCTTCTGTCTTTAGGCCGCATCCCATCCCCTGCGGCCCCGCCCTCACCCCCGCCCGGGCCCGACCGGGGCCGATAGGCGGGGATCGACCGGCGGGCCCTGCGGCGCCGCTTCCGGTGCGGGCCCCGCCCCGCCTGTGGCCCGGCTGCGGAGCGGTCCGTCTCGAGACGCTGCCGCTGCGCCGTGGCCTCAGCCGATGCCTCCTCGGCTGCGGGCCCTGGAGCGCCCGGCGGAGGTAAGCCGCGCGGAGCCGGGTCCCTCAGCCGCGCGGGGCCGGGGCGGTAGCAGGTGGGGCGGAGTGAGGAGGAGAGGCAGGTGTGCCGGGCTAGACGGCGAGGCGCCCGCCGGAGGAGCGCGGGGGCTGCGGGGCGGCGCAGGAAAAGTGAGAGTGCGGGAAGAGACCGCAGACGCCCGGCGCCCTTTAGGTTGACTGGAGGTAAAGGGATGAGGCGAGTCAAGGCCCACAGGCACCGAGGAGGCGAGATGGGTGGGATTGGGCGATCGGGGAAGAGCCAGCGGGTTGGCTGCGAAGGCTTGGTAGAAGTAAGTGTTAGGGCTGGGGTGGGGGCAGTAAAGAACCGGAGTGGGGTATGGGGCTCGAAGGGGGCCGAGGCTGGAGGGATCGGCGGCGAAGGTAGGGGGAATGGTTCAAAGCGAGGCTGGGTTCCAAGCTGCGAACAGTCCGTTGCTTCGGGTGGTCCGGGAACTTTCGGGGGAATGGGGGAGGGGCCGTGTGAAAGGATGAAGTGGCTCTCATATCTGAGACAAGTTCCTAAATGTAGGTAGGTGGTATTGTTGCTTGGACCCACTGGCTGCTTAGAACGGGAATAGACCGGCTTTTGAGGGGTGGTGTGTACTGAGTCGTAGAAATGAATCACTTCATTCTTCCCAGAGAGGCTGAGACACCTCCTCTGCTGGGAACAGCTGCAGGGAAGACGGTGGCATCAGAAGTAGTTTGTTCAGTGACTGGCAGGACTTGGTTGAAAAAAGTTCCTGCTCGTGATTGTAACGATTATAAATAAATTTCAGATGGTCTACGAATTATTTCCTTTATTCTTTTGTTTAATTTTCTTTGATGCAAATTGTTTTTATTTTAAATGAACGTCTTGGCTAACCGGGGTTTAATGTGGGTGTAAATCTTTTTCTGCTTTGCTACACTATAAAAAGGGCTAACGCAAAAAGAAATTATGCTACAGTCATAACACTTCTAAGGGCTAAGAGAGAATTAAAGGTAGTGGGAGGCAAGTTGGAATTTGACTCTCAGAATACAAAAGGCAAAAGCAGTGTTTCTAGGATAAACAAAATTCGGCTTTTATCTATTTTTGCCTAGCTCTAAAAGTTAGACCTTTTTTTTCTCTAACCCATTAAAATAGTTATAAATGCAAGCAGTTTTTATTGCTAGGGATGCGATTACTTCCCCATGAATTTTTGAAGATGCTAGGCATTTAGTTTTTTTTAAACCTTTCCACCCAATCCTAAAACAACGGAACAATGCATATATCAAGTCCCAACTTGTTCAGTGCATTCTCCTTTCCTGTGATGATAACATTGTACGCCATATTGCAAGCCCTGTTCACCTAAATTTGCCCAGGCTTAGTAATAATCCCCATTCAGTTCTGGGTCCTTGCCAAGGAAACAACTCAAGTGACTATTACTGGGGGTAGGAACTTGGGGGGAAGGGACTGGGAATGAGAGGAAAAGAGCCTGTGAAAGGGGTGTGATTTGGAGACTGATGGGTAAGAATGCCGATGAACCAGCCCCCAGAATACTTTTGACCTAAAAGCCTTTTCTTTTTGTGTTCATCACAGTATATATTAGAAATGAGTCAGAAAGAAAAGGGATATGAAGCATTCACTTGGCTGTTTATAAAAAAGAACCATTAACTTCTTTATATAATATGGATATCTGTTTTAAATTGATTAACTTTAAAATTTCCAGAGGAATTCTCCCTTTGTTCTTGCCTCCTTTGGGGGGGGGGGGGGCATACATTCTTTTGTTGTTGAAGTTGGATGCTTTTTGAGGCTATAATGTCCAATTGCATGGCCTAGCCCACTTGTACAGCAGGTTGGCAGTTTGATTTGGAAAATTTGAAAGGTTCAGATTCAAGAGCAGTTTGCTAATTCTTCTTTTCTATGGAAAGAAATCATTCTGTCTGCCTGATAGGACGATTATATGTGTATAGTTTGGAAGCTAATTTCTTTCTCTAATGGACCTGAGAACATAAGTAGTATTTTCTCTCTCGTATCCAAACCCCTCTTTTCCTTTATTATTATGGTTTTCAAACACACAATCTTCTTATTGTTGTTAATGTTCACCTGAGGATATTTTTTCCACTGATTTGTAGAGAGAGTGGAAAGGAGAGAGGGAAGGTGGAGGGATAGAGAAAGAAAAAAGAAACATGATGTGAGAGAAAAACATAGATTGGTTGCCTCCTGTACATACCCCAATCAGGGCTGGGATCAAATGAATCTGAGACCCTTGAATGCGTATGCTGATGCTCTAACCACTGAACACACCAGCCAGGGTGGTAAACACAACCTTTGTACTGTGCGAACCAGTTGCCTTTCAGTAATAAACAGATTAATGTCTTGTAATGCTGAAGAAGAGAGCTCAGGAAACAGAAGTTTATAGACTTGATTTTTGTCTGGATTTACTTCTTTTTTTAATATATATTTTATTGATTTTTTTACAGAGAGGAAGGTAGAGGGATAGAAAGTCAGAAACATCGATAAGAGAGAAACATTAACCAGCTGCCTTCTGCACACCCCCTGCTGGGGATGTACCCATAACCAACGTACATGCCCTTGACTGGAATCGAACCTGGGACCCGTCAGTCCGCAGGCTGATGCTCTATCCACTGAGCCAAACTGGTCTCGGCTGGATTTACTTTTTAAACCTGCAGTACATCACTACTGAGATTCATCCCATATTCCCCTCTTAAATTCTGTTCCTCTTCTTCACATTCTCCTTACACACCTACCCTGAAACTCCCACCACTCACTCATCTTAAAATTCAGGTTTAGGAGCATATGTTTAGTATTCAGAACTCATAACCTTTACTGGAGAAAAGAAAGCCTTTTATACCGGTTTTACATAGTTGTTTGTTTGTTTTTTTCCCCCCCCTTTTTTTTCTCCTTTGTGGTTTCTATTAATCACTTAAGGTTTAGACCCAGTGTGCCTGCTGGGCTGAGCCCAGGTTCAGAGCCATGCCAGTCGGTGGGTGAAGCACTTGAGGCCCTGATGGAACCGCTGCAGCAGCCGCCACCGCAGCAGCAGCCACCAAACCTAGCTCCTTTGGGGATGGATGCCAGAGAAAAGCAGGGACAGCAGATCAGAGAAGCCCAGTTCTTATTTGCCCAGAAGCTGGTCACACAGACTCTCCTTTCTGCCACACCTGGGCGGCCTTCTGGCAGCCCTTCCCTCGGTCCCTTAGCCAGAGTTCCTCCAGCCACAGCAATGACCCGAGTTTTTGAACGGAGCAACGCAAACTCAGAGCCTAAGGAAGAGGAGGGAGGCTTGGAAGATGAGGATGGGGATGATGACATTGTAGAGGTGGCTGAGAAAGAGGCCCAGACCGCTTCAAAATATTTCCATGGGCAGAAAGTTGTGCGTCAAGATCCCAGAGTGGCGCCCAAATCTGGTCTCCTTCCAGCACCAGGGCTCCCACCACATGGACAGCAAGCTCAAGAAGACCATACCAAAGATGCTGCCAAGGCGCCACCTGCAGTCTCCACAGCTGGGCAGCCAGGCTGGCATCAGGATGAGCATGTCAAGCAGGTCAGTCTTTCTGTGTGGGGGTCATTTGTTCTTTCTAAGGCTGGTCAGAGAGGGGTACTGGACTGTCAGGGCCAGGGTCTGTGGCAGTCTATACCTTCTCACCCTACTTAAGTGACCAGTAGCCTAGGCATGATCTGACTTTCAATTTTTCATCATACTTGTTTTCTTGATTAAAGCAAAGAATTGTCTAAGTTATTGCTCATATAGATTGTTCCAAGTTTAAAGTAAAAGAATATCAATAGAATCTCTTTTCTTTAAAGAAAGGATAAGGTTGCAACACTTAAGAGGGATATCTAAAAATGAGATGCATAACTCTAATTACAGTTTTTCTAGTAATAATATAAAAGAACACTCTTGCCTAAGGTAGTTTCTTAGCTCCAGGCTAACCGAGGATCATGCTCTGTTGTGTGTATGTTTGTGTGTTTTGTTTTTTTGGGGGGGATCATGCTCTTTAAGGACAGTTTTGTTGTTTTGCTACTAAATGTAGCTGATAAGAAGAAGCATTGTGTATGTTTTCTAACAAAGAGTCTTGTATACAAGATTTTATTTTACAGGAAAGGGCAGACATCAAAATTCCTATTTTAGCCAAGGCTAGCTTGTGATTTTTAAACATAGCTGAGCATTAGTATCATCTAGGGAGCTTTAAAAAATATGTATCCCTAGCCAGTTTAGCTCAGTGGATAGAGTGTTGACTTGCAGACTCAAGGGTCCCAGGTTCAATTCTGGTCAAGGGCACGTGCCCGAGTTGCGGGCTCCATCCCCAGTGTGGGGCATGCTGGAAGCAGCCAGTCAGTGATTCTCTCTTATCATTGATGTTTCTATCTCTCTCCCTCTTCTTCCCTCTCTGATAGCAATAAAAATATTTTTTAAATATAGATTGCAGGGTCCTAATGAATTAAATCTGGAATCTGTTTTCAACCAAGCCTTTTTTCATTCTGACCTTCAGAGCAACTTTTCCTCTCCCAAAGAATGGGAGAGTGGGAACAAAGTTAAGTTGTTCCAGGTAAAGTGACATATTGGTGCTTATGCAGAGAGCTCAAGATAAAGCTAGTAATCTCCGCATATTCCCCATAAGCACATACTCTTCATGTGATCCAATGGTGCTCTTTAGAAGTCAGTTTTGAAAAGCTGTGCATTTTTATGTGCAACCAGAAGTCACATAAGAAAAGTGCTTTGGAACCTGAAAAATCAGCCTCTTTGTATAAAGGAACCTGTGCAGATATCTGAGTTTGTAATAGTGGTGTTGGCAGAAGATTTCCAGAGCCAACAAAGTGGGGTTCAACTCTCATCTCTTCCATTTATTATCCTGTGATCTTTTAAAAAAATATTTTTATTGACTTTAGGGAGAAAGAGAGACAGAAGCATCAATGATGACAGAGAATCATTGATTGGTTGCCCCCTGCGTTGAGCCCACAGCCCAAGCGCGTGCCCTGACTGGGAACTGAGCCTCCTGGTTCAGTGGGGCCGCACTGGCTGGGACTCTGCAGCTCTCTGAGCCTGTGTCTCCTCACAGGTTTTTTAATACGCATCTTTATTGACTCCAGAGAGAACGTGAGAGAGAGAGAGAGACATCAGTGATGAGAGAGAATCATTGATCAGCTGCCTCCTGCACGCCCCCGACTGGGGATCGAGCCAGCAACCCGGCATGTGCCCTTGGCGGGAATCGAACCTGGGACCCTTCAGTCCACAGGCTGACGCTCTGTCCCCTGAGCCACACCGGCGAGGGCTCACAGAGTTTTTAATTTTTTAGTGGCTTAAAAGGGAAATTTTATTGTAATCACAGGTTGTGAAATGGCAATTATACACCCTTATGAAAAATTTACAGAAGTTATCAAATTTACTTGCCAACAGAGAGATATTTAAATATTTCGTGAATTTACTTGCCAACAAAAAGAAAAAATATTTAGAAGGGGAGTAAAGGCATTTTATGGCTCCATGTGTTCATTCTCTTGTTGACATAAAGAACGAGCCTTTTTTAAGTTGTGCTTTTCCCTTGTGTGCCCAATGCTGGACTCATTGTAAAGAAATGACACATTGTAAAGGGTGACTGAACACAAGGAGAAGAGAGTGCAGTGTACCAGGGAGCATCACACATCCTGACAGGTCTAATGCATGAAAGATGGCACCTTCTTTGTTAATTGAAAAGAAATATAAAATGAGAGAGCAAAAAAATATTAATAAAATAAAAGGTTTCTGGCCTTTCTTCTCTTTCCTGACTTAAGTCAGCACACTGTCATGTTTTACAGACTTGAATTTTCATGTATTATTCTGATACTGTCTGTAGGGAACCTAGAATGGACTGCCGGAGAGAGTCTGTACTGAAAGTTCTTTAAGTGAAGTACTCTGTCAGGCCTGCTGGGGGACAGGGGGACAGGAGTGTGTTGTGAGGGTTAATTGAGCTAGCATGTGGTTGGTAGTAGTGCTCCTGGGCTCTTTTTTTTTTTTTTAATCCTCACCAGAGGATGTTTTTCTCATTAGTTGTTTTTAGAGAGTGGAATGGGGCAAGAGAAACATCAATGTGAGGGAGACTTATTGATTGGTTGCCTCCCATTGGCACCGCTACTGGGGCCGGGAATCGAGCCTGCAACTGAAGTACTGGGAATCAAACCCTTTTGTCAGCAGCCAACGCCCTAAATACTGAACAGCCAGCCCGGGTTCCAGGTGCTCTAATGCAGTTAGTGCCAGCTCTGCTGATTCTGTACAGACCTGCGGAGACTAACAGAGGGTTTCCCTCAGATCTCCAGGGAGGTAGTGACAGAGACAGGACAAGGATCAGGAAAGCCCAGCTTCCACGGCAGCAGCAACCTGGCGGCCAGCCCAGACCAGCCTCCCAGCTGATTGCTCTGGTTTAGCCCAACATCTGTGAGTTGCGGGCAGCCCCCACACTGCTGGGTGGTTGGCAGGGTTCCATGCTGGCCGATGAGTCAGCTCATAGTGGTATCCTGCCCTGACAGCACTGGGAACGTTCAGGACAGAGCCAGCTGGGCTGCCCTGCCTTGGCAGCTGGCCAGCCTTTGCGTGTGTGCAGTTGTTCTTAGAAAGTGCAGCCGCGTGTGAGGAACAAGTGGAGCCCCAGAGGCTGTCTGTCTTCAGGAAGTGCAGCAGGTGTTGAGGTCAAGCCATTAGAACTTTGAAAAAAAGAGACTTTTCAGAACTGGCTTGTGCGTGCACACATGTGCACTCAATGGCAGACACCCAGCGCTGTTTTCTAGACAGCAGTAGTGCCGTGCTTCACAGCTCAGTGCTCAGAGGGACTGGCTGTTGGCTCCTGGAACTCTGAGTTTATTTTAAGTTTCTGATGCATACTTACTAATTACAGTGCCTGGCAGAGCACTGTCAAAATGTTTTATAAATGTCAGCCGAGGCCTAATCTTGCCCCCTGAATTTACCTTCCCCCTGGATTTCAAGATTAGGAATTGGGTAACAGTGACTTAAAACCTTAAACGTTTTTTTTCTTCTGAATTTAGTTTTACCAAATTAAGTTGGTCTGTGCCCTCCTTTTTTTGATCCTGCTTTTGAAGCAGTAAACAATGTGGGTATTTAAAAACCTTTTTTAAGTTGTGCTTTGAAAGAGGGGCTGAAAACTAATATTGGGAGAGCCTATGGAAACCATTAGGGTCCATGAGACTAGTTTTTTGTTTTTTTTTAAGTGTTCAAAGCCTGTTGTTTCTTAAGCAGTTACTTAGTAGAGAACAGAAATAAAGGATCTCTTGCTCCAGTGATTATTACAAAGATTGACACAAATGATCTTATTGTTAATGTGCTGCAGTGTTCATATTGTTCTTTTATACACAACAAACTTTTAGAGAGGCTTCTCTGGGCCAGGCCTGTGCTTCAGTGCACTAAGGCATGCTTCTTCAAGGACCTCCTCATGTTCCAGCAGAGAAAGTGTGGGAACCTCAAGAGGGGTAGGTTTTGAGTTGCAGCAATTTCACTCTTTCTTGAAGCCCAGCTGCTCAATCTGGGCTATGCTACAGATATTTTAGTTTTTAAATTAATTTTAATATGTTTTTATTCATTTGAGAGAGAGAGGAAAAGAGAGAGAAACATCAATGAAATCACTTTTTTTTTTTAGAACACATGAAGTCAAAATAATGTAATGAATTCTCTTTGAAAAAACTTTTAGAAAATAATTGTTTCTCAAGTCTTTATTGTTCAGTTTATTAATTACATTGTTCCCTTTTTTCCCCCCCTATAGTTCCCCTTCACCTGGTACCCATCCCACCCTCCGCCCTCACCCCCCTCCACTGTCCTCTCCCATAGTTGCATGATTTTTGTCCAGTCTCTTGCTGCACTTCACACACACCCTTTCTCCCCAAGAGTTGTCAGTCCATTCCCTCTCTATGTCCGTGATTCTGTTACATTCACCAGTTTATTCTGTTCCTCAGCTTATTAATTCACTTGATTTTTAGATTCATTTGGTGATAGATGTGTATTTGTTGTTCCTAGTTTGCACTTTTATCTTTTTCTTCTTCCTCTACTTAAAGAATATCTTTCAGCATTTCATATAATATTGGTTTGGTGGTGATGAACTCCTTTAGCTTTTTCTTATCTGTGAAGCATTTTATCTGGCCTTCAATTCTGCGTGATAGCTTTGCTGGATAGAGTAATCTTGGTTGTAGATTCTTGCTGTTTATCACTTTGAATATTTCTTGCCACTCCCGTCTGGCCTGCATCGTTTCTGGTGAGAAATCAGCTGATAATCGTATGGGTGCTCCCTTATAGGTAACCAACTGTTTCTCTCTTGCTGCTTTTAATATTCTCTCTTTGTCTTTTGCTCTTGGCATTTTAATTATGATGTGCCTTGGTGTGGTCCTCTTAGGGTTCCTATATATTGGGGTTCGGTGCGCTTCTTGGACTCCTAAGTCAATTTCTTTCACCAGGTGTGGGAAGTTTTCGGTCACTATTTCTTCAAATAGGTTTTCATTGTCTTGGTCTCTCTCTTTTTCTGGCACCCCTATAATTCGGATGTTGGTATGCTTGAGGTTGTCACAGAGGCCCCTTACACTATCTTCAGTTTTTTGGATTCTTTTGGTTACTTGCTTTTTCAGCTGAGTGGATTTTGCTTCTTTGTATTTCAAATCTTTAACTTGGTTCTTGGGGTGCTCCAGAGCACTTTTAGGTCTTTGTATAATATTTTTTATTTCAGTCAGTGTATGCTTAATTTCTGGTTGGTCCTTTTTCATATCCTTGAGAGTCTCCTTTATATCCTTGAGAGTCTCCTTCATTTCCACGTTGGTCTTGATCATTTCCTTTGTGGTCTTGCTTATTTCCTTATAGGCCTCGACCTTTTGTTGGAGCCTCTTGAAAAACCCTATAACCGTGGTTTTGAATTCCATGTCCAGTCATTTTTTTTCCTCCATTTCTTTCACATCTGATTTCTTTCCATGTCTCTGCATGGTGGCTGCTTCCCTGAGTTGGTTAATTAGCTTTGTGTGGTAGACTTCCTACTAGGGACAGTGGCTCAGCCTCCCCAGTTACCTGAGGTGGATATGGGTTGCACAGTCTTGTTGAAGTTAAGCTCAGTTAATCCTTGTTAGCACTTGGAGTGGTTGACCTCCAGGCCAATTGTCTGTGAAGCTCAGCTGTGCTCAGGTTGGATGGGCGGAGTCTCCGGGCCAAGCAGACAGTGTTAGCTCTGCCCTCTGCGGCCCCAGGGACTCTGTGCCGGGGGCAATGGCTGCCACCACCTCTGAGAGAGAGCCGCTGTGGAGCTCCACCGGCTGCCGGGGAATTCAGACTCTCCCCAATGAATCTACACTCCCAATGTCTCACCCAGGGTCGTAAAACAAAGCAGACTGATGGTTTTCCTAATGAGATAGCTAGTCGCAGAACGCTCTCTGCGCAGTCACGCAGCCGAGCTGTTCTTGCAAGCTGCCTTCTCCACAAGCCGGGAGACCCGGCAGCGCCCGTGCTTCGGCGTGCCCTCCCTCTGTCCAGTTTTCACCCCGTATGATAGTGGGTTCCCTGGACTTCGCCCAGAGCTGGAGATTCAGTCCAGTGGGACATCTTTGTCTCCCCGTTCGAGAAAACTGGCCGGTTTTCAGCCGCCCGCCCTCTCCGCAGCGCGCACTGCAAACCTCTCTCCGTGCGAATCTTTCAACACTGTCCTCAGCCGCTCCTCCGAGTCACAGTGTCTTATCTTCACTTTTATTTGTGGAATTTTCACTCGGCCAGCTTTCTGGTGATTCTGGAAGGTGTTTGTTCTTTCATTAAGTTGTAGTATTAAAATTGTTGAGTATGACGGCTAGATAGGTGTTTTACCTATGCCGCCATCTTGAGTCTCCCTTAGTTCTCACTTTAATATCACTTCCTCACGTCCTGTCAGGAGGACCAGCTATGTACTTACAGTACTGGCATCCTCCCACAACCATGTCAAATTATGAATAAACTATAGAACAACCATCGTTCAGAACTGTGTGAAATCTAGCTAAGTAGAAGTTTTACAACAAGGGGTTTAAAGAAGAAGCCACATCAAGACTGGTAGGAGAGGCAGAAATGCAAGGAATGGGATGGTTTCACACCCATATGTGGTGGATAAAAATTGGGAGGTATATCTTGGCTTGAGGAGCAAAGGTCCCAGCCCCACACCAGGTCCCAAGCCCAGGGTTCCAGTGCTGGGAAGAGAAGTCCCCATAACTTCTGGCTGTAAAAGCCAGTGGGAATTCAAGCTAAGTGAGACAGAGGGCTGTTGGAGTCCCACACAGTCCCCTTAATTTTTTTTAAGAATTGGTTTTAGAGAGAGGAAGGGAGAAAGAAAGAGAAACATTGATTGGTTTCTTTCCATACTTGCACCAACTGGGGATTGAACTTACCACCTTTTGGTGTATAGAACAGTACTCCAACCAACTGAGCCATACCATCCAGGGTGAGTGTTCCTTTTAAAGGGTCTGCACATGGACTTACTCTGACTCTTTCTGAACTCCAGTGCTGGGATAGCAGCTCCAAAAGGCATCAGGGACAGAAGGGGAGGAACTGAAGTGTTTGGCATCAGGATGAGAGCTGGGGGGAGGCAGCGTTCTCCCAGATAAAAGTAGTGGCAGAGGCCATTGTCTCTCTGATGAGTCCTTCCCCCACAGAGGTGGTAGGCAGGCACCATATCTGAATCTCCTCCACCACCTGGCTATCACTGTTTGCCCAGGTGAATCCCTGAGATCCTGCCCCACCAAACTTGTGGGCTCACCCAAGTTGTTTCCACTGCCTTTTCCACATGAGTTACCCATCTTGGCTTGCACCTCACACTTTCCTAAAATCTCTCAAACAAGTAGCATCTAGCCACACTGTGCCCTGTACCTCTCACTAAGTAAGTGTCCCAGGCCCAGCACTAGCAGCAGCCAGGCACAGTTTGCGGCTTGGCTCTCCTGAGCACCTCCAAGCACAGCACAAGTGGCAGCCACCTAAAGATCACTTTGTGATAAAGGTCAGAGGAACCAAGGTGGTGGCATAGGTAAACAGCTATACTGCTGCCCCACACAGCAATTTCAAAACTACAACTAAAAGACAAAACAGACATCATCCAGAACCACTGGAAAGCTGGCTGAGTGGAAATTCCACAAGTAGAAGGAAAGACAAAAGAACACTGTAACTCAGAGGAGCTGCGGAGGGCAGAGTTGCAGAGATGTACGGAGACAGAGGTGCGGAGATGCGCGCAAGTGGAAAGGGTGGGCAGCTGAATACTAGCTGGGGTGGGAGATATAGGCATCCCACGGCACTGATCCCCAGTTCCAGGTGAGTCTCGGGGAACCCAGACTCAGAGGGTGAAACTGAACTGTAAGGAGGAAGCACACTGAGATTTGGGAGCAGCAGAGGTGCGCGAGCTCGCGGAGAGGACGCATGGCTGGCTCTCTCATTCGGGATGAAAAAAAACCACCGGACTGCATTGTTTTCCAGTTCCGCGTGAGACTTTGGGTGTACAGACTCATTTTGGAGAGAAACTGAACTGTCCGGCAGTGGGCAGAGCTTGGGGGCGGCTTTCTTTCAGAGGTGCTTGCACTCGTTGCCACAGGGCACAGAGACCCAGATGCCACTTAGGATGGGGCTGATGGGAAACCAAACTGCCTGCTCAGCCCGGAGACTCTGCCCCATCCAAGCTGAGCACAGAAGATCTCTCGGCTTAGACACAGCTGATCCTTACAGCAAATTGGCCTGGAGGTCATCCCTCCCTGTGATACCAACAACAATCTAGGCTTAACTGCAATAAGACTATGCAGCCCATAAAGGAGTGCACCGAGAGTATCCACCTCAGGTAACTAGGGAGGCTGAGCCACTGTCCCCTAGAGTACACCTACCACACAAAGCTACTCAACCAACTCAGGGAAGCAGCCACAATGCAGAGACAAGGAAACAAATCACAATTGAAAGAAATGGAGGGGAAAAAAACGGCTAGACATAGATTTCAAAACCACGGTTATAAGGTTTTTCAAGAGATTCCTAGAAAAGGCTGATAAATTTAACGAGACCCTTGAGCATATGAGTGAGACCCTCGAGGATAAGAAAAAGGACCAACTAGAAATTAAGCATATACTTACTGAAATAAAAAGTATTATACAGAGACCTAAAAGCAGTCTAGAGGACTGCAAGAATCAAGTCAAAAATTTGAAATACAAAGAAGCAAGCACAACTCAGCCAGAAAAGCAAAAAGAATCTAAGACATTGAAGATAATAGTGTAAGGGACCTCTGGGACAGCCTCAAGCATACCAACATCTGAATTGTGGGGGTGCCAGCAAAAGAGAGAGACCAAGATACTGAAAACCTATTTGAAGAAATAGTGACTGAAAACTTCCCACACCTGGTGAAAGACTTAAAAGTCCAGGAAGCGCACAGAATCCCAAACAAAAGGAATCCAAATAAGACCACACCAAGACACACCATAATTAAAATGCCAAGAGCAAAAGACAAAGAATATTAAAAGCACCAAGAGAAAAACAGTTACCTACAAGGTAACATCCATACGACTGTCAGTTGATTTCTCAACAGAAACTCTGTAGGCCAGATGGAAATGGCAAGAAATATTCAAAGTGATGAATAACAAGAACCTACAGCCAAGATTACACTACCCAGCAAAGCTATCATTCAGAATTGAAGGTCAGATAAAGCGCTTCGCAGATAAGAAAAAGGTGGAGTTCATCATCACCAAACCAGTATTATGTGAAATGCTGAAAGGTGTTCTTTAAGAGGAAGAAGAAGAAAAAGGTATAGATAAAAATTATGAACAACAAATACATGTCTGTGAACAAGTGAATCTAAAAATCAAGTAAATTAGAAATCTGATGAACAGAATAAACTGGTAAATATAATAGAGTCAGGGACATAGAAAGGGAATGGACTGACAATTCTTGGGAGAAAAGGGGTGTTAGAGGTGCAGGAAGAGACGACAAAAATCGTACACCTATGGATGAAGACGGGGGCGGGGATTGGGGGAGGTAAGGGTTGAGGGTGGGATGGGCACTGGGTGGAGGGGAGCTATAGGAGGGGAAAAAAGAGGAATATTGTAATAATCTGGACAGTAAAAATTTATTGAATTTAAAAGAAAATAAAGATCATTTTTTGTAGTGTAAGCCTGTTGGCCCTGGGAAGAATACAGGACTGCAACTCCTGGAGGATCCCAGAGCCAGCCAGTGCACCCAGTGAATAGCTTCAGATCATGTCAAAACACTGCTTGACCATCTTCACAATGGCACACTCAAGGGGTGGACTTAACACCTTTCGTATCTTATAGAAGACATACTCCAGGGACTGCACATTTTTGGGCAAACTGCACGTTATTTAAATCATAACTATAGATCATAATGCACTTTAGGTGTTTTTCAATAATTATAACATTTTTATTTACAAAAACAAACAAAAGTTCCCGGTACTTTTTTAACGTGGGGTGCTGCGTAAAACATGTTCCTCTATGAAGAGGGCCAAACAAAATTTACATAAGTATCTAGATTCACTCCTTTTTCTACTCTGCAGGCTCTCGTAGGAAATTTTTTCTCTCCGCTCGCTGGAATACACATAGGTTCATGCTGCTTCATGTCACCTGACAGCCTTTTGGGTGGATCTTTACGAGGTGCTCTCCTTGCACCCCCAGGGGAAGAGCTGGACAGATTTGTCTCTGGTTCCGGAGAGCCTTTATTGTTATCTGCTATTCAGTCTCTCGCCATTGATGGAAGAAACTGTTTATACTTCATTTTTGCTTGTGGATTAAGGATGTACACTCTAAATGAATTAAATAGTCCACAATTTATAAGGTATGGCACTACTTTTTTTGTCCATTCCATCGTTTTCCTTAGAATGGAACAACACGACAGAAATTGATCGTACGGTCACTGCCTTTCATGTGGGCATTGTATTCCTTGATGCAGGGAGGTTTTACAATATTCTTTCGCATTTTTCTATCCCCCTACACCCCCCACCAGTTTTCGAGACAGAAGTGTCATGAATTGTTGATATCGTTCGGACAGCCCGCTTGTCTTTCCATGCTAGAAGAAATATCGCCTTTTCTGAAAAATATTATGTCACCTTCATTCTCGATGTTTTCATTTTCAAATTTGGTGGTAAACCGCTACTCTTCCTAATAGTCCCACAGACTCTAGTTTTGTTCTGCAGCAGCAATTCAGCAGTAGATGTAGCATTGTAATAATTATCCTGGTAAATATGGTGCCATATGCCAAGATAGGGTCCAAGGACTGAAAGAACAGTTTCTTGCAATTCCTTCCCTTCAGCAGTGTGTATCTCCACACTGCAGATACAGCCGGTGTCACTCTCGCACACCATCCGAACAAGTAAACCGTACGTTATTTTCGCTAGGTTGTTCGTGCGAAATTGTAAACGTCCTCTCCGTGGAATCATCCCCTCGTCCAAAGACAACTGTTGTTTTGGTTTGTATATTGTTCGAAATTTATGCAGGAAATAATCCAGCACAGGTTGGATATTAAAAAGTCTTCCCAAGTGACTATCCATTTTGGCGTTATCATTGAAATGCCAGAATGTCCATATTTGCTCAAATCCATGGCAACTCATTGTCCATGGAAATTTAGGGACACATATCAAAGGATCTGTTGACCAATAGTCTTTCAAGCTGTCTTTTCTTGTTTGACCCATCAGAATAATTGCACCAAGGAATTTCTTGATGTCCTTCTGTGTAACCAAGACCGCTTTAGTGTTCTAGATGGTGTTTTGCGTTTCATTGAGGTTTGATCGTGATAGTTGGGCAGCTCTTTGCACAACATCTTAAACAATTCATCAACAAAAAGAGATGGGTCACAGAGGGTACAGAGTCACACTGAGACGGAAATGTAGTGACCCCAGCATGACCTTCAAACATTTGTAAGCATGGTGGTGTGTCAAGGTTCATGCAATTATATAGTTTTTCGTAGATTGACCTGCACAGTTTCCACCAGTGAGATCGCTTCATTGGATGTGGACAAGACAGTGTGTTGACATCTAAGGTCCTTAGCAGATGGCACGCGCAACACGAGAAAACTCATGAGCGGTACGAAATGTGTTAAGTGGGTACCACAGCCCCTCTGAAGTAGGTTCTACTCTGTGGAGTGGGCCTCTGCAAAATTGATCTTCCATGATGGTCAGTGGTCACAGATAGTCCTTGCAGCAGATGGGGGATGGCTGTGCCATTGAATCTGACAGGATACCTATTACATTAGGCCAAGTCCAAGGAATATAGCAACTCTGTCTAATACATAGAAACAAACACAGGGAGGAAATAAAGAAACACATCCCAAATGAAAGATCAGAACAAAACTTCAAGAAAAGAACCAAAGTGGAGACCAGCAACCTACCACATTCAGAGTTCTAAACACTGGCTGTAGGGATATTCAATGAATTTATAGGAAGAGTACTTGAACTTAGAACTTCAATAGCATAAAAAAGGACATGGAAATCATAAAAACCAGTCAGAAATGAAGGATACACTCAAAGAAAGGAAGAATAATTTACAGGGAATCAAGAGTAGAGTAGGTAAAGCTGAGAATCAGATCAACAATTTGGATTATAAGGAAACATAAAACACCCAAACAAAGCAGCAAAAAGAAAATAGAATCCAAAATAATGATAATGGTGCAAGGAACTGTGGAACAACTTCAAGCATATCAATATTTGCATCATAGGACTGCTAGAAGAAGAGAGAGCAAGATATTCAAACCCTATTTGAAAAAATAAGGATAAAAAACTTCCCTAACCTGTTGAAGAAAATAGACATCCAAGTCCAGGAAGTGCCAAGAGTCCCAAACAAGATGAACCCAAAGAGACCCACACCAAGAAACATCATAGTTAAAATGCAAAAGGTAAAACACAAAGAGAATCTTAAAAACAGCAAAAGAAAAGCAATCAGTTACCTACAAGGGAGCTTTGCAGGCCAGAAGGAATTGGCAAGAAGTATTCAAAGTAATAAAAACAAGGACCTACAACCAAAACTACTCTATCCAGCAAAGCTTTTATTTAGAATTGAAGGACAGATAAGAAAAAGTTCATCATTACCAAACTAGCATTATATGAAATATTAAAGTGTCTTCTTTAAGAAGGAGGAAAAAAATTAAAAAATATGAACAGTAAACCCTGGCCAGTGTGGCTTAGTTGGTGGGAACGCTGTCACGGCACCAGAGGATTCCCGGTTCAGTTCCTGGTCAAGGCAGATACCTAGGTTGTAGGTTCCATCTCTAGCGGGGGTCTGTATGGGAGGAAACTAATGTTTCGCTCATACATCTCTCTCTCTTTCTCTCCCTTCCTTCCCCTCCCTTTCTAAAACCTGTAAAAACATCCTCTCATGAGGATTAAAAAAAAGAAAATAGAACAATAAGATGGCAATGAATACATATCTATCAAATGAATCTAAAAAAGTAAAATATCTAAAGAAGCATAAAAGAAGCAGACTCATAGAACACTTTGATGGTTGCCAGATGGGAGGGCGTTAGGTGTATGAGTGAAAAAGCGAAGGGATTAAGAAATACAAATTGGGCCCTGACCAGTTTGGCTGAGTGGATAGAACGTTAGCCTGCGGACTCAAGTGTTCCAGATTCTATTCCGGTCAAGGGCATGGACTTTGGTTGCAGGCACATCCCCAGTAGGGGGTGTGCAGGAGGCAGAGGATCGATGTTTCTCATCGATGTTTCTGACTTCTATCCCTCTCCCTTCCTCTCTGTAAAAAATCAATAAAATATATTTAGGGGGAAAAAAAAGAAAAATACAAATTGGTAGTTACAGAAGATTCATGGGGATGTAAAGTACAGCAAAGCGAATCCTATCTAATAAAAGTAATATTCAAATTAACCATCACTCCGCAACAGAATGGCCGTGCCTGTAGCCACAAGATGGTGGCACCCAGTCTTCTCAGCCCGGCCAGAGTCCCCAGTCCCGGGGAGGATGGCCGCTGAGAGTGGGCAGCGTGAGCAGCCTGGTGGAATGCTGCCCAGAGGCCCTCTTGACCTTTTATAATAAAACCCAACAAATTTACTTCCCACAGAGTGATCCTCCACACACACCTGCAGCCTCAGGTTCTCACCCTCAAGTACCCACGCCCCCATGGAATGCTCCCCTCTCAGTGGCAGTCTCGGGTTCTCAGGCTCAGAGTTGCCCGCACCCCCACAGAATGATCCCCAACACACACCTGCAGCCTTAGGGTCTCGGCCTTGGAAGCGCCCATGTCCCCATGGAGTGATCCCTCTGACACACACCTGCAGCCTCAGAGTCTCAGCCTTGGAAGCACCCATGTCCCCACAGAATGATCCCCAACACACACCTGCAGCCTTAGGGTCTCGGCCTTGGAAGCGCCCATGTCCCCATGGAGTGATCCCTCTGACACACACCTGCAGCCTCAGAGTCTCAGCCTCGGAAAAGCCCGCGATAGTGATCCTGCCCCACTGGCAGCCTAGGGGAATCCGCCTAGAAACTTCCTTGCTCCAAGCTGAGTGATTTTTTTTCCATATATATATATATATATATATATATATATATATATATATATATATACACACTAGGGGCCCGGTGCATGAAATTCGTGCACTGGGGGTGGGTGGTCCCTCAACCCAACCTGCCCCCTCTCACATACTGGGAGCCCACAGGGCATGTCCAACTGAGGGCTCACCCCCAGCCTGCCCAAGGCCTTGGGCACCCAACCATCGCCCTGCTCAGCTCAGCCCCAGCTGCCTATGACCACCTGGCCCCGGGCGCTCACCGCCACTTCTGCTCACAGCACCCCAGGGGCCAGGTGCTCCCTGCCACTGCCACCACTGCTGCTGCCAACAACACAGTGCCCAGGGGCTGGATGCTTGCCACCACCTCACTTTCATCTCCACTCCCGAGCCCCGTGCTCGTGCCACTTGGCCCCGCCCCCACTCCTGATTAGCTGGTAGCATAGCCAATTAGGAGTGAAGGTACAGTCAAATTTGCATGTTTCTCTTATATAGGATATTTTTATTCTTAAAGTATTACAAATAGTAGTACATATGTTTTTTTGTTTTTCCCCTCATTAAGCTCCCCCCCAGCCTCCCTTACCCCCCAGCACATGCCCTCACCTACTTCCCTCTCCCCCCAGTGTCTTGTATCCATTGGTTATGCTTATATGCATCCATACAAGCCCTTCAGTTGATCTCTTACAGCCCCGCCCCCCACCCTCCCCTGCCTTCCCCCCATAGTTTGACAGTCTGTTCAATGCTTCTTTGCCTCTCTGTCTTTTTCCCTGTTTCCTTTCTTTAAAAAAATTTTGCATCTGCATACTGGAAATAAGTGTATAAGAACAAAAAATGTTTGAGTCTCATCAGTTTCAGTGTCCAACAGTTCTGAGTCCCAGTTTCAATGTCAAATAGTTTCTTATGTGTACATGTCAGCAATGGTATCTGGATGGTGGACACATGGTGGCAATGCAGGTCCCACTCTCTGGGCAGCCTGCAGTGACGCACAGCTGCTGACCGCTAGCATGGCAAGGTGTCGTCAGCGTCTTCCATCTCTGGCCTGTCTTTACGGTTGGAACAGACCTGTCAGTTCCTCTTTGTTGCAGGAATCCATATGGTCTTGGAGTTGTTTTCTGAAAATACACAAATATATTCTTGACCAAAAGTTAATAAAGGAATCTTTTCTGTAAATTAGACTTGGGATTCTTTTTATTTTTGCCCAAATGATTTTCCTTTGGCTTATTTTTTGACACTTGTGTGCTTTTCATGGGTGTCCTGCTGTTAGTATTACAAATGGAAATTAATTTTCTGAAGTAAGAATTTCTAAGTGTAATTTACTTACAGGATATTTTTCCTTATATGATATTACCCCACTATTCCCCCCCCCCTTTTTTTGATTAATGGGGGCTTTTGGAAATTTTATATTGCAGTCTTGGTATGATTGTGGGTTCCCTGGACTTCGCCCGGAGCTGGGGAATCAGTGCAGTGGGACATCTTTGTTTCCCCCATTCGAGAAAACCAGCTGGGTTCCCGCCGCCTACCCTATCCGCCCACCTGCACGCACTGCTCCAAACCTCTCTCCACGCATATCTTCAATGCTGTCCTCCGACGCTCCTCTGAGTCACAGTGTCCTATCTTCACTTTTATTTGTGGAATTTTCACTCAGCCAGCTTTCCAGTCATTCTGGATGATGTTTGTTCTTTTGTTACGTTGTAGTTTTGAAATTGCTGTGTATAGCAGCAAGATAGGTGTTTACCTATGCTGCCATCTTGGTTCTTCTCTCTCTTCTAGTATTTTTATGGTTTCCCCTCTTATATTTATGTCCTTGATCCTTTTTGAGTTTATTTTTGTGTATGGTGTAAGTTGGTGGTCTAGTTTCATTTTTTTTGCATGTATATGTCCAATTTTCCCAACGCCATTTGTTGAAGAGACGGTCCTGACTCTATTTTATGTTCATGCCTCCTTTGTCAATTTAATTGGGCATAGTGGTTTGAGTCAATTTCTGGGTTCTCTGTTCTATTCCATTGATCTGTCTGTTCTTGTGCCAGTACCAGGTTGTAATACAGCTTCATATCTGGTATTGAGATCCCACCTTCTTTGTTCTTCTTTCTCAGATTTGCTGCAGCTATTTAGGGTCTTATTTTATTCCAGATGAGTGTTTGGAAAGTTCTTTCTAGGTCTGTGAAATATGCATTTGGTATTTCAGTGGAGATTGCATTGAATGTCTCCGTTGCTGGGAATGGAACCCACAACTGTAGCCCATCAGGACAATACTCCAACCAACTCAGCCCTCCAGAAAGGGTACCAGCAACATCCTATCTAATAAAAGAGCCGTATGCAAAGTGACCGAACCTTTGCTAACTCCACAAACCACCCCCCACAAGCCAATCAGAGCAAGTATGCAAATTAACCCAACCAAGATGGTGGTTGATTTGCATGTCTATGCGAAGACAGCGCAGAAGGAAGCCAAGCACTGCAGAAGGAAGCAAGCGGGGCCGGGGATAAAGTAGGAAGCGAGGCAGAGGAGATGAGGAAGGGAGACAGCAGAGAAGGGAGTGAGGCAGCGGAGACAGGAGTGAGTAAGGCAGCAGAGACGCGAGAGAGCTAGGTAGTGGAGATGGGAGTGAGGAGCAGAGAAGAGAGGGAGCTTTGCTCAGGCTGCAGGAAGCTGTATTCTTGCAGGAATCTTCCTGCAACAGGTCTCTAGTAGATATATATATATATATTTATCTTTAAATTTAAAAGTCTTTTATTGTTGCTAGTATTATAGATGTTCCCTTTGTGTTGTTGTTTTTTTCATTGACCTCCCCCCCACCAATCCAGCAACTGCTGTTCCCCAGTTTGACCCAGTTGATCCCACTTCTAGGAATATATTCTAAGAAACCTGAAACATCAATCAGAAAGAATGTATGCACCCCTATGTTCATAGCCAGTACCAGACTTTTTTATTACTGTAGTTTTGTAATGTTTTAAAATAAGAATGTGTGGGAAGAAACCAAGAGGGGCATAAGGTATACACCTCTTACAACAACACCAATACTATAACTAAAAGACAAAACATCTGTCATCAAGAACCATGGGAAGGCTGCCTGAGTAGAAGTTCTACAACTAGAAAGAGAGAGAAAAGAGAACTGAAATGTGCAGAAGCGTGGAAAAGCTGAGGTCCGCAGATGTGCGAATTGGACTGGCGGTTGGCGACTGGGTGCGCTGTTTCTTTCAACCCGGAAGAAGACACAGCTCTGCATTACTCTGAACTCCAGTTTCTGGTGAGACTCTGGGGATCCAGACCCTACAGGTAGAAGCTGGAATGTCCGCCATCAGGTTGGAAAGTGAGTGTGGTTTTCTTGAAGAGTTGCGCGCAGGAATCATTGTTTACTGCACTGGCGTGTGGGACGAGGGGACTTGGAAATGTGGAGACACAGAGAAGGCTGACTGGCAGCCATTGCTGTGTGCCGTGCCCTAGTGACTCCCTGAGACCCGCCCTGGCCAATTTACAAACCCACCCAAACTGTGAGCAGCGGCTTTTGCATATAAATGGCCTGACCTATTGCAGCTTAACCTAACAAACTGCAGCTCTGGTCAGACCAGGAGAACTCTGCAGACCTCACTGTAGCTTCTGCTGGGTGGCCTCAGACAGAAGCTGACCTGCACCCCACTGGAGATCAGAAGTCAGTGTACCTAGTGTGAGATGACACCAGATTTCATCTTCTCACATCCATTAGTGACGCGTTCAAGAGGCAGAATCAGTGAGGACCAAAGCCCCACTGAAACAACTCCTGCCCCATAGGGGTGTCTCCAGAACGGCAGTTCTTCCATTAGAAATACAGCGGATCCTCACAGCCAATTGGCCTGGAAGTGAACACATCCCAGGACACCAACAGCAATCAAGGCTTAACTACAATAAGACTGCACTCAGCCCACAAAAGGGTGCACCAAGAGTATCCACCTCAGGTGATTGGGGAGGCTGACCCACTGAGCCCTATAGGCCACCTACCACACAAAGCCACTCCATCAACAAACACAGAAGCAGCCAGGATATGGGGACAAAAAAACATGTCACAAATGAAAGAAATGGAGGAAAGCAAACTACTGGATATAGAGTTCAAAACGACACTTATAAGGTTACTCAAAAATCTGCTAAAAACCTCTGAGGAACTTAGACCTTTAAAGATGTTAACGAGAATGCCAAAAAATGCAAAAGGACCAGTCAGAAATTAAGCATGCATTATAAGAAATAAAGAATATACAGAAATTCAACAGTAAATCATAGGACCCCAAGAATTAAACCAAAGATTTGAAATGTGAGGAAAAAACCAACAAGAAAAATAAAAACAAAAAAGAATCCAAAAATGTGAAGATAGTATAAGGAGTCTCTGGGACAATTTTAAGAGTGCCAACATCTGAATTATTTGGGTGCCAGAAGAAGAGAGCAAAATATTAAAAACCTATTAGAAGAAATAATGACAGCCAAAACCGGTTTGGCTCAGTGGATAGAGCATCGGCCTGCGGACTGAAAGGTCCCAGGTTCGATTCCAGTCAGGGGCATGTGGGCACATCCCCAGCAGGGGGTGTGCAAGAGGCAGCTGATTGATGTTCCTCTCTCATCGATGTTTCTGACTTTCCCTCTCCCTTCCTCTCTGAAAAATCAATAAAAAAAAAAAATATATATATATATATATATATATATTTTTTTCCCCTAAAGAAGAAATAATGACAAAATTTTCCCCACCTGGTGAAAGAAATAGACTTAGAAGTCCAGGAAGCATAGAGAACCCCAAACAAGAGGAATCTAAAGAGGACCACACCAAGACACATCATAATTAAAATGCCAAGAGCAAAAGACAAAGAGATAATATTAAAGGCACCAAGAGAAAATCAGTTACCTACAAGGGAGCACCCATGCGATTATCAGATGATTTCTCAACAGAAACTATGTAGACCAGATGGACCTGAAAAGAAAAATTCAAATGATGAATAACAAGAATCTACAACCAAGATTATCCAGCAAAGCTATCATTCAGAATTGAAGGTCAGATAACGTGCTTGGCAGATAAGAAAAAGGTGAAGGAGTTCATCAACACCAAAGCAGTATTCTATGAAATGCTGAAAGGTATTCTTTAAGAAGAGGAAGAAGAAGAAAAAGCTAAAGATAAAAACTACATGTCTATCAATAAGTGAATCTAAAAGCCAAGTGAATTAAAAATCTGATGAACAGAATAAACTGGTGAATATAACAGAATCAGGGGCATAGAGAGGGAGTGGACTGACAATTTTCAGGGGGAAGGGGTGTGGTGGGTGTGGGAAGATACTGTAAAATAATCATACACCTGTGGATGAGGACAGTGGGGAGGGAGGTAAGGGCAAAGGATGGGGTGGGAACCGGGTGAGGGGAGCTATTGGGGGGGAAAAGAGGAACAGTTGTAATAATCTGAACAATAAAGATTTATTAAGTAAAAAAATAATTTATGTTTATAAGTGCATTACCTATGGCCGTGATGGCGAACCTATGACAGGCTTGTCAGCACTGACACACATAATCATTTTAGATGACACTCGGCTGCATGCTGTCGCACACAGTGCAGTATGGGGCTATATCCCGAGAAGGATGTTTCATCCTCGGCTACATTTAGCCGAGGATGACACATTTGCTGCAGTGTAGACACTCTGCCGGAGGTCTGGAGGCCAAAACAGCAGAACTCCAGTACCGATAGTCTAGTTCTGGGACTTCCAGTTAGGCCGTTAGGGATCTTTGACTTCACTTCCGGACGGCGGAGCAGGAAGCAGCAGAATGCCGTGGGGGATGCATCTCTGGGGGCCCTGTGATCGCCACTACCAGCAACCACATAACCACAGCAACCATCATCCAATCTACTGTTCTGGGGTGTTGTAGATTTCTAGTTGACCATCATTACTGAGATAAGTGAGGGGGTGGCTGGGAGAGGTGAGGGCCTGTGCTATGGGTGCCGTTTCGTGCCATTAGAAATGGTGGCAGCCATCTTAATTTATATAAGGAACACCATTTTGCAGCATAGTGCAGTCTCCATTTCACCACTATCACTGCTGTGCATCCTTATTAATCCCTATTTCTGCTTGTTAACCCTGCCCTTTCCTAAAAGACAGTTACATGTGCCATCTTGTGGTCAGTTAGGCTAGTTAACCCTAATTGCCTGCAGGGCTAACAGGTTATCCATAATTCTATCTTCCGTCACTGCCCCCCTGATGGAGAACCCAAAAAATCAAAAACCAAGGTTAAGTAAAGGCAGTGGTAGTAGCAGTAGCTGACCCTTTCAAGAGACATGGACTGAGATGTATGGCATTATAGGAAAAAATGGCAGATCATTTTTCATTCTATGTACTGAAATGGTAGTAAGTAGAACGTATAATATAAATAGACATTTTGAAACTAATCATTCCCCACATTTGAAAAGATGTAAGGATGAAAGGAAGGAATACATTTCCAGGCAGCTACACCTTTATAAGTGCCAATCTAATTCTATCCTTAAATTTATAAAAGGCTCTACAAATATAACACCTGCAAGTTTGGGCATTCCTCACTCCATAGCTCAGCATGGGAAAGCACTCAGTGAGGGAGAATTTATCTATTAAAGAAACTCTGCTAAGATGTGCACCAATTCTGTTTCATGATATGCAGAATAAAGATGCAATTATTAAGAGAATGTTTGAGTTATCACTCAGTAGAAATATCATAAAAGACCGAATAATGAGACTGAACAGGAATGTACAACATCAATTAAAGAGAGACAAGTAATTGTAAATATTTTTTAGTCTCTCTTGATGAAACTACTCATGTCACATCACATACTTCATTAGCTATTATTGGTCGATATCCTGATGGTCTCACAATAAGAGAAGAGTTAATAAAGTTAGTATTAGTGCCAACAAGTACATCAGGAAGCGAAATATGTAAGGTTGTTATACAAACATTCCGTGACCTAAGCATTGATATTTCTAAAGTTGTGTCAGTGACGACAGATGTGGCACCAAACATAGTGGGGGGGGAAAGTCAGATTTGTCAAATTGTTTACGGAAGCTATTGCACATCCAATTGTGCCTTTCCATTGTCTTATCCATCAGGAGGTCTTATGTGCCAAGGCAGGATTCACCGACTTAAATGACTTAATGTCAGTTGTTACAAAAATAGTTAATTTAATAGCTGCTCACCCCCTTCACAAGTGAGAATTTTCTGCACTTTTACTGGAGGTTGATTCCACCTACAACAGACTGCTGATGTACAATAATGTAAGAGGGCTGAGCCAAGGCAAAGTTCTTGAGCGCTTTGTGGAGTGCTTTGAATTAAGGTATTTCTTGAGGATAAGGATCTGGGAAACTTTTCTCAGCTCAATGATGATAAGTGGGTCAACACCCTGATATTTTTTATAGATCTCTCTGTTCATATTAATGAACTGAACTTAAAGTTACAAGGTTTTGGCAAAAGTATTGACGTTATGTTTGGATACAGAAAAGCTTTTGAAAGTAAACTTAAAATTTTCAAGCCAGATGTAGAAACTAAAACTTACAAGTATTTTCCTCGAGTAACGAAGTATTTTGAGAAGGCCAGTGCAGCTGTACAAAATGAAATGGAATCCTTGCATATAAAGTACCAGCATGTTTTAGACTCGTTACTTGACCAGTTCAGTGATAGATTTAATCAATTTAGAAGCCCAGAACAGACCATAACAATAATTAAGTATCCTGATGTGGTAGTCTGCAGTAGTTTGGAAATTAAATGGTTTCCGATGGATGCAAATTGATGATATGTAGATGCAACTTGCAGAATTTCAAGACAGCATCTGGGCTCAGGTGTTTGTCGACTTGAAGTCAAAGCTTGAGAATCTGAAAATGTGCCGCTTGGAGAATCAGGAGGAGTGCCACTACGAACAGGAAATTTGGAGTGCCTGGAACCGATTACCTGACACTTTAGCACCCTGAAAAACATAGCAATGGCTTTACTCACAATTTTTCCCTCCATATACTTTTGTGAGACCTTATTCTCACCATTAAATAATATCAAAACCAACAAAAGAAACAGATTGTCAGATGAAGGTAGTAGCACTTGCTTGGGCTTGAAGTGTACAAAATACCAACCTTTAATTGAAGGTTTAGCCAATGAAATTCAGCAACAAAAAAATCACTAATAGGTTAGTTAAAGAATTCCCACTCCCCCTCACTTATCTTAGTTCAGGGCACCCCACACATGTTAAATAATATCAAGACTAACTTGATATTATTTAGTGACTTCTTTCTTCAACTGACAGATGAAGAAAGAAGTCACTAAGCAGGTAAGTTAAATAATTCGTTTTTGGTTCATTAAATACAGTTATATATCACAATTATACATTTTTGTTATTTAAATTATAAATATCACGAAATTATGTTTTCTCAAAGTGACACACCACCCGAGTTATGCTCCGTTTTTTGGCAAATTTTGACACACCACCCTCAAAAGGTTGCGGATCACTGACCTATGGACACAGACAATAGGGTGATGTAGGCCTGGGACAAAGCAGGATTCTGGTGGAGGAGGTTAATAGGGCGGACATCTGAAATACTCTTAACAATAAAGTTTCAAAAAACCTTTAAAAAATAACATAAAATATGTATTTTGAAAATAAAAGGTCTTTAAACATTTTTTTATTTACTTAACAATTTTAGAGAGAGGAATGAAAAGTGTATGGGAGAAACATTGATCTGTTATCCCACCTGTTTATGCATTTAATTGGTTGATTATTGTATGGACCCTGCCTGTGGATTGAAGCTGCAATCATGGCACATCCAGATGACACTGCAGTCAGGTGAACTACACAGCCAGAGCTGAGAAAAGAACTCTTATGAAACTTTTCTGAAGTACTGACATTGGGCAAGTTTCCTGACCTCTTCAGGTCTCATTTTCCCACTTGGCTGTCACCTGGCTCTCTCGTTCTGACTTCCTGAGTCCCGTGGTGTGACTGTATGTCAGCAATCATTGTGAAGTTTTACGTGGTAGTGTTATACCCAGATTTCATGATCCTCAAACACCACCAGGGAGCCGAGTCCAATGCAAAAGCAAAAGAGCCTTTATTCAAGCCCGGGCTTGGCTCTCTGCCTCCGCCTATGCAGTGGCAGGAAGCAAAAGAGGGCGTGTTTCAAAAGCACAATGAATTTATAGGGCTAGGGGTTGGGAGGTGGGGCATATTCTGATTGGTTGGGTGAGGGCTCGGGCTAGTGAGGCAAATAAGCCCTGACGCACGTGACCTGTCCTTTGCTCTTGATTGGACCTCAGGCACACAGTCTTTCGCAATTGGCTAATTCAAAGGGAGGAGTTGGGTCTTTATGATTTCAAGATGGCAGCCCCCAGGTAAGTTTATTACACATCATGTGGCCAACATGGCTGCCAAGTTACACAATCCAAAATGGCAGCTGTCTAAATTGTTCTTTGCAGTTCTGCCCTGCCCTTTCAGTCGGTAGTTTATCGGGTTAAATGAGCAGTGCTGCCTACTCATACTCTGAAAATAAGGGCACTGGGCTCTGCTCTGTGGCTCCCCCTCTCAGGCTTGACTGGGCCAGTTCATTCACTCTGGCAGAGAGGTGGCTTCATCACCAACATTGCATTTTAGTTTTTCTTCCTCCTTCTGTAGGACTACCCCATTTCTGGGCCGTCTTTTTGCTTATTGCATGGAGTGAGTGTGTGCCTAGGTGGGAAGGTAGAACTGCACCCTCTCCCTCTCCCCCACCCATTCTCCTTTCTACAGCTTAATCAGAAAAGTGCCCCATAGTTCTTTTTCCAATTCACAGAGTTTGAATTGATCTTTGTTGCTAGTAAGAGGTAGGGAGGTGCTTTCTGGTTCCTGCTAAGGTTACCTGACTACGGAAGGTATGCATCTGATAATTATAGCTCTGGTGCCTTCTTGGCCTGAGCCATTTAGTTAAGAGCAGTAATCCTGATCTTATCAGAAGGGTTTTATAGTCCAGTGCTGTTGCTTATAACAGTATCTGCTTTACTCCCTGGGTCTCCTTTCTCCTTTTAGGATTCTCCTATAATCTTGTCTGTTATCCTCTTGTGCATGTCTCATTACCTCTTAGAATCAGTTAAAACTGGGAGGGAGGAAGGGAAAATATATTTTTCTTTTCTTCCTATCAAGATCTAGGAATTGGACTTTAACATTACATTGTCAACCCGACCAGCAGTGGAACAGTTAAACGTGTGGTACAGGTAATAGCTGTACAGCCTTGGGTCTAGCCCACGCACAGCCCACAGCAAATATTTTTGTGGCCCAGCCAATATAAGGGCATATTAGAAACGTTTTATAAAAAAGTTTTGACTTAATTTTTATAGTACCCTATTACACGTAATTATTAATAACAAACTACAGCGTTCGCTAATGCCTGATGACTATAATCGTGTTGCATTCATTTCCCTTACATACCTTATGTGCAGGCGCACCGTTTCTCTCCGCTAATACTGGCAGCGAATATTTTAGGCAGCCGATTGCCACATCATTAGTCTTGTACTGACTTGTTTGGTTTGCGCAACAGGAAATATTTCGGGTTTGGAGAACAAGAAAAATAGGTTTATTTGTGTTATGCTTATTAATTTGTGCAGGTATTCAGTGTTTAATTTTTATTAAGATGTTATATTTTATGTTAATGATTACTCATTTATTTCAGTCCTTTGTATTCAGCATGTCTGATTTGAAATAAACCTACGTTTCTATGAAATTGAAGCTTTTTTTGCGGCCCACATAAACTCAAACCTTGTTTATTTGGCCTGTGTTAGCTAGCCTTTGAGTTTGAAATGGTCTAGCCAAAGGGAAGATAGTTTGTGCATTTCTTATTTAAAAAACACAATCATAACAACAACATAATAGTCCAAATATTTTAGTTACATTTTATATGTCAAAGTAATTGGTATCTGTGGGCTTGGGATCTGCTCCTTAGAAGTTTAGTGATTTTGCTAAAGACTACTTTGAGGCAGGTCCTAGGACTTTGCTCATCAGATCCTTGACTTTGGGGTTCAGAATGTATTAGATTATAGAGAGTAGATGGGAAGGAAAAGCATTACTGTTCTGGTCTTCAGAGAACACTCGAGAATCTCTGTAAAAGTTGTCCGTGTGTGATGGTGTTGGAAGGACAGGAAAGTTTCCTCAGTGTTTCCGACTACAAGAGCCCAAGCGGTGCCTGGTCCGTCGGCCTGTGCTTTCCGCCTGCGGAAACGGTTAACCTGCCCTGAGGAGGGGTGAGGAATAGGAACTAAGATTGCTTTGGATGTTTGAACTGTGCTTTAATAAAATATTCCAGGTGGCTAAGGAATAATCCTAAAGTAACCTGGACACCTGATTGCTTTTAAAGTCAGGCACTCCCGTCTTGGGCGCGCGCAGTTCTAAGGAATGCAGTGCTGGCTCCTAAGATCTTAGAGGCACGGGCTAGCCTTTTCCCAATCCCAGGGAGAAAGAAAGTCCCATGGCAGCCTTCTTGGGTCAGGAGACACTGGTGAAATTTCTCCTCATTGAAAGGTTGGCAGTAGCCCTTTGGCTCCTGCTACTGCCAGTTGACATAACCTGGCTTCCTCCAGGGCTGTGGGATTGGTCTCATCGTTCCCCCCCCACACACACACACACACAAATATCCAGAGACAGTGGTCTGTTTTCATTAGTGCCAAAGGCTTTCTTCTTGCTTGATCCCCTACTCTGTGTCTCTCCATTTCCATCAGAACATACCTTTCTCATGAAAAGATTCAGATTTATCCTTCTCTTTCTCTCTCATGCCGTCAGTCCATCTGCTTGATTCTCTTACTTGGCTGCATTTAGGACAGTCATTTCTCCCTGGTTCTGCTTCCATCCCCCATGGCTCACCCAGATTCTCTGTGGGCTGCTGACCAGTGCTGGCCAGCTCCTGTGCCAGCTTTCCCTCTCAGATCTTCAATACTGTTTGCATAAGTAATTGACATAAGTAACTGACATTGTAAATCATTACTTAGGAGCGCTAAAAAATATATATATATATATATATTTAAATATATTTTATTGATTTTTCACAGAGCGGAAGGGAGAGGAATAGAAAATCAGAAACATCGATGAGAGAGAAACATTGATCAGCCGCCTCTTGCACGCCCCCTACTGGGTATGTGCCCGCAGCCAAGGTACATGCCCTTGACCGGAATCGAACCCGGGACCCTTCAGTCCTCAGTCCGACGCTCTAGCCACTGAGCCAAACCGGTCTCGGCAGCACAAAAATATTTTTAAATGGAGAACCGTACTGCTGTTATTTGAAAGACTAAGCCCAGCTGCCATGGCTCAGTGGCTGAGCATTGACCTATGAACCAGGCGGTCAGCTGAGGTTTGATTCCCGGTCAGGGCACATGCCTGCCCTACCGGCTCCCTCCCCAGTGTGGGCCTTGCAGAAGGCAGCTGATCAGTGATTCTCTCATCGCTGATGTTTCTGTCTCTCTCTTCCTCTCTGAAATCAATAAAACTATTTTTACAAAAAGAGAGAGAAAGACTAAATATTGTGGTGATGTCATCAGTTTGCTAAAATTATTCTATAATTTCAGTGCAATCCAACATTTTTCTTTGTTGGGGGTGAGAGCATGTGATGTGTCTTGACAAAAGATTCAAAAGTAAATCTAGAAAAAATAAACAATTTTTAAAATTGTCTCTTTCCATTAAATTGTAAGCTCTTGTCTGTGTTCTTTTTCCCTCAGAACCTTTCACAGTATCTAGTATAGCCTAAGGGTGTGGTCAGCAAACTGCGGCTCACAAGGCTCACAAGCCACATGCGGCTCTTTGGCCCCTTGAGTGTGGCTCTTCCACAAAATACCACAGCCTGGGTGAGTCTGTTTTGAGGAAGAGGCATTAGAAGGAGTTTAAGTTTTAAAAATTTGGCTCTCAAAAGAAATTTCAATTGTTGTATTGTTGATATTTGGCTCTGTTGACTAATGAGTTTGCCGACCACTCTCCTAAGGGATCAAATGTTTGGACATGAACAAATATAATTTTTTTTAAAAGGAAAAGTGAAAGTTCCCCATAATCTCAATCCAGTTAGGTGTCTACATACATTTGTATGTATATATTATATTTTTTCCAACAAAAATCATCTGACTCCCCCCAAAAAATCATCTAAAGTGCTAGTTTAAGCATTTGTTTTTTTCTTCACAGTTCAGAATTTAAATTTCTTTCTGGTATTCAAGGCATCTCACAACCTGTTTTCACCTTAACTATTCAGACGTGTATCCTCCCTGCCAAAGCATACCGTGTTTACCCTTCACTCCTGTCCATTTAGACTGTAAAGCTCCCCTGGACGCTTTCTTCCAGGCCAGCTTTGTTTCCACCTCCCATCCTTCCCCTCCCCCGGCCCACCCGCCCCTTCCTGTGCCACTTGTGTTTTGGTTCTTGTTGCCTTGCCCTATTAAATGCCTGTCTGCTCGGCTTGTTTTTCCATCTACACAGGGCAGCTTTTCTCTTTTCTCCTCGCAGCTTGCACAATGCTCTCTGTTTGGGGTGGGTTCTCCGGAAAACAGCGTTGAATGAATTTGTCAAAGGATCTTCCATTCTCAGGACAGAAATGACCCCTCGAGGCCCTCTTGTCCAGCTCTATCTCGTGTTGGATTCCACACCATGACATTCCAGACAGATGGTCATCTAGGGACACCTCCATTACTGGGTAGTTCAGATTGCTAGAAATCTTCCTGAAATCTTACTGGTTACTCTGCCCAGTGATTGCAGTTCTGCCCCCTGGTGCTTTAGAGAAAACAAAAAACAATAAAAAACTACCTGCTTCCTCTTCCACAAGGCAGCCTTTTGTATTTTCAAAGACAGTGATCCATATTCCCTCTGTGTTTTCCGATCTTCCAGCGTTGTGGTGTTGAGGTATTTTAATTCTGAGTAGCAGTCAGCTTAAACTCTAATTCATTATTTTTGAAAGCCTTTTATGTGCGTGTCACAGTTCTAGGTGCCATATTCTTCCAGTCCCCTCGGAGATGTAACCACTTGTCTCTCTACTTTCCAGTCCTCCAGTGGGAAGATGAGGACCCGTCATGCCCAGGATGTTGTGTCCTGGAGGTTAGCGGTTCTTACTCCAGTGCCCCTGAGGAGTCTCCTGCACAAGTGTTGTAGTAGGACTGAGTTACAGAATAAAAGACCTCGCATTGGTAGGAGCCACCCAGGGCCCTGACAGCATTGTAGGCATTCTATGGACAGAGGATTCGGTTTTCCTTTTCCTCCTTTTCCTGGTATCCTAACCCAGAACACTTTCTACTGGTTTTTTTTGTGTGTGTGTGTGTTTAAATATTTTATTGAGTTTTTTACAGAGAGGAAGGGAGAGGGGTAACCCGGCAGTTAGAAACATGGATGAGAGAGAAACATCAATCAGCTGCTTCCTGCACACCCCCTACTGGGGACGTGCCTGCAACCAAGGTAAGTCCCTTGACTGGAATCGAACCTGGGACCTCTCAGTCCACAGGCCGATGCTCTATCCATGGAGCCGAACCGGTTTGGGTTCCATTGTTCTTTTAAGCCACCAGGCGGCATGGTGTAATAAAGAGGGCCAGATGGGCCAGATAGGCATGGGTTTAAATGCTCTGAGGTTCAGGGCAAGTTACTTGAGCTCTTTGAGCTGTTGTTTTTCTATCTCTAAAACCACCACCTCTACATTATAGAATTAAGAAAATATTTTGTAAGATTTTGTCCCAGTACTTACTATGTAGAAGATGCATAAACACTAGTTTCCTGATCCCTTTTCTCCTTCCCCAACCTTCTCTCACCACCATTTTTGAGGGATTTAAAGGAAAATGCTCTGTGGCTTCCTAGGAAAGATGAGCTGAATGTGTGTATAGTACCAGAGCTTGACTTGGTCAGGTAACAAATTGTCATTTTCTTGTGAGTCCTAGTGAGATCAAAGCTGTTAAGAGATTTCTCACATAGGAGAGGCTGAGAAGGTTGTAAAATAAAGTGTCATTCTGACTGCTGGGCTATTTCGTACGCCTGTGCCCATTGGCTGACAGAGGCCGGTCCTCTGGCCGTTAGACTTGCACGCAGACTTTCAGCTGGAAGGCTTTCTCAGGGACACCCTCTTGATCCCTAAGCTGTTGAGCTGGCGCTTTGGGCTTTTTTCTCCATACTTACCTCTATTGTCCCCTGCTTTTCTCTGCTCTGGGGCCTCAGCCACACTCAGCATTCAAGAAAAAAATCATTTCTGGGCTGACCACTTCCCAGCAGTCACACATACTCTGTTGACAGGCCAAGAAACCTGCTGCCCACAAGCAGTTGGTCAGATAAGAACAAAGAAAATAATTGCTGAAGCCTGTAATTCTCCCAGTGAAAGGAGGAGGGAGAGCAGAACTGTGGCATCTGAGCCCTCATGGGAGAGCCCATCTGGTCTTTCAGCAGCTTTGTCAGTGCTTTCTATCTGCTGGGGCCTGGGACAGAATTAGCTTACAGACTTGGGTACATAGACAAGGGCACAAGTAACCAGAACCCAAGTGACATAGCCCAGAGGAGGACTGCTAATTCTATCTGGTGGGCAGAGGTGGAGGCTTCATAGAGCCTTTCAGCTGGACTGTAAAGGGTGAGCAGGGTTTATGAATTACTCTCATCTCAGCCAGAAAATCATGTGAAGCAGGGTGGAAGTTTAATTGCTCCAATACTAAGAGAGTCATTTTTTTTGCTAATTCCAAATTGTCAAGGAAATGACAATTTGTTTCCAAGAGAGTAAACATTTCCCCTTCAGCCCCAACTGATTTTTTTTTTTTTTTTTTTTTTTTGGTTAGTCCTCCCCGAGAATATTTTTCCCATTGATTTTTAGGGGGGAAAGGGTGGAGAGAGAAAGAGACATTGATTGGTTGCCTCCCCGACATGTCCCGACTGGGGCCAGGAATCCAGCCTGATACTCTTCGATGTGTGGGCCAGTGTTCTAACCACCCAACACACTGGCCGTGGGCCCACCTGAATATTTTAAATTAAGTAATGGACGGCCTGGGTTTGGAAGAGGACAACAGGGAACACCTCTCTCAGGGCCAACTGTTTTCCCTGCATTTCTTTAAATAGTAAGTGTCCTATCTGTAGAATGGGTCAAACAGTGGATTGCTGAAAGAGTTTAGGGTGCCATTTCTCTCCTATTTGGGCAGGTCTCCTTGTCCTTTCTGGTCCTAGAGGTAGGGGTATTTCAGACTAAAATCCCATCACTAAGCAGGTTTTTAAACTAAGTGGTTCACACTTAGTAGGCAGAGCTGAAGCTAGTGAGTGACCCCCAACTCCCATCCTACAAGGCATTCTCTACTGTTCCAGAAAGGAGAGCTCTCTCATGCTTAGGTGTTCATTGTCATACTAGGCACACGGTGGTTAAAGTGGCCTGCCTGCTTTTACACTCCTCTCCTGCTTTGAAAAACCCTGTCTGAGATTCTGGGTTGTGGATTCCATCCTCTCCACCTAACTGAGTGTTAAATAGTTTCTGAGTGAGTATTCACAGTATTGGAAGTTACTGGAATTAGCAAAAACAACCCGTGTTTTCCTCTCTCCTGATAAAGAATCCTGTGAAGAACCTGCTTCAGATCTTAGAGAGAGAGTTGGGAATTCAGCTGCCACAGTAAACAGCTGACAAAACAGAAGTGGTAATGATCACGGGTTAAGTAAATGTCTTCCAGCATATAAGAGCTCCCAGGATAATTGACTTTCCAGCAGGAATTTCTGTCTCAAACAAAATCACTGGGCATTAGGGAAGATGCTACATCCTTTGAAAGGAGGACCGTAATTGGTTTTGCTGATCTGACAGACATCATTCATCTTGAGTATTCATTATCCTAGTTGCCGCCAGATTTCTGTTGACTGTAATTACAATGTGGGGGTAAGTTTTGGCTTTTGAAATTTTTTTATTTATAGTGTTCCACCAACTTGGTTTTCTGACTCCCTGAGCTGAAGGTGTGGTCGGCAGATTTCCATTGCACCTGCTGGGAACATGAGAAGTGCATAGTCAGATAGCATTTACTGAGCACTTCCAGCAGAGAAATAATTTGGTGTAGCCTATTCATTTCAGCTGACAGTGTCACTTCTTGATTATGCTTGCTTCTCTTTGTGCTAGATTGTTGCTGTCAGAAAGCAGCTCTACACCTCAGATCCCACTTGGAGTAAGAGAAGAAAAGAATGGCCCCCAAATATAACTGATGACATCGCCTGCTTTCAGGCAAGCTTTATTAAAGGGAGAGGAGGGAGAGAATGGAATTTGACCAGGCTTCAGTTTTACTGGCATAGCTTCACAGCAAGATCCTTATGCAGTCCAAAGACTGTCCTCCAAGAAACTCTGCTCTCTGTTCCCATATGCCCTCCCCAACCTCTTAAACACTTCAGCCAGCTGGGTGGCATTTGCCTACGTGTGCACATTGTGTGAGTGCGTGCACCTGTGGTCCTGGGGAAGAAATGAGAGAATGTGATGGACTCACTGTGTCCAGTCCCATCCACTGGGTCAGGGGTGAACAGCAGGCTTCTAAAATGACTTTTTCTTTTTTTTTTTTAAATTCAGTTTTTTAATCTTTTTTTCTCTCCCTTTGAAATCCTCACCCGAGGATATTTTTCCATTGAATTTTTAAGAGACGGGAAAAGAGAGAAATATTGATGTGAGAGAAACACATCAATAGGTGGCCTCCTGCACGAGCCCTGACCAGGGTCTGGGCCGGGGAGGAGCCTGTAACCAAGGTATGTGCCCTTGACTGGAATGGAACAGGAGACTTTTCAATGCACAGGTCAATGCCCCCCTATGCACTGAGCAAAACTGGCTAAGGCTAATATGACATTTTGTTTGTTTGTTTATTTATTTATTTAATCTTTATTGTTCAGTTTATTAATTACATTGTTCCCTTTTTCCCCCTTATAGCTCCCCTCCACCTGATACCCAGCCCACCCTCTGCCCTCACCCCCCCTCCTCTTCCCTCCCCCATAGTTGCATGATTTTTGTCCAGTCTCTTGCTGCACTTCCCACACCCCTTTTCTTCCCAAGAGTTGTCAGTCCATTCCCTCTCTATGTCCGTGGTTCTGTTACATTCACTAGTTTATCCTGTTCATCAGCTTATTAATTTACTTGATTTTTAGATTCATTTGATAGATGTGTTTGTTGTTCATAATTTACACTTTTATCTTTTCCTTCTTCCTCTTCTTAAAGAATATCTTTCAGCATTTCATATAATATTGGTTTGATGGTGATGAACTCCTTTAGCTTTTTCTTATCTGCGAAGCACTTTATCTGACCTTCAATTCTGCATGATAGCTTTGCTGGATAGAGTAATCTTGGTTGTAGATTCTTGCTATTCATCACTTTGAATATTTCTTGCCACTCCCGTCTGGCCTGCATCGTTTCTGTTGAGAAATCCACTGACAATCGTATGGGTGCTCCCTTATAGGTAGCTAATTGTTTTTCTCTTGCTGCTTTTTTTTTTTTTTAACATACTTTATTGATTTTTTACAGAGCAGAAGGGAGAGGGATAGAAAGTCAGACACATCGATGAGAGAGGGACATCGATCAGCTGCCTCTTGCACGCCCCCTACTGGGGATGTGCCCACAGCCAAGGTACATGCCCTTGCCGGAATCGAACTCGGGACCCTTCAGTCCCCAGTCCGACGCTCTATCCACTGAGCCAAACCAGTCTCGGCTCTTGCTGCTTTTAATATTCTCTCTATGTCTTTTGCTCTTGGCATTTTAATTATGATGTGCCTTGGTGTGGTCCTCTTAGGGTTCCTATATATTGGGGTTCGGTGCGCTTCTTGGACTCCTAAGTCAATTTCTTTCACCAGGTGTGGGAAGTTTTCAGTCACTATTTCTTCAAATAGGTTTTCATTGTCTTGCTCCCTCTCTTTTTCTGGCACACCTATAATTTGAATGTTGGTATGATTGAGGTTGTCCCAGAGGCCCCTTACACTATCTTCAAGTTTTTGGATTCTTTTGGTTTCTTGCTTTTTCAGCTGGGTGGATTTTACCTCTTTGTATTTCAAATCTTTAACTTGGTTCTTGGGGTGCTCTAGAGTACTTTTACGTCTTTGTATAATATTTTTTATTTCAGTCAGTGTATGCTTAATTTCTGGTTGGTCCTTTTTCATATCCTTGAGAGTCTCCTTCATATTCTTGTAGGTCTCATTCATTTCCTTGTAGGACTCATTCATTTCCACGTTGGTCTTGTTCATTTCCTTGCAGGTCTCGTTCATATCCTTGAGGGGCTCGTTCATTTCCTTGTAGGTCTTGCTTATTTCCTTATAGGTCTCGACCTTTTCTAGGAGCCTCTTGAGAAGCCCTATATCCGTGGTTTTGAATTCCATGTCCAGTCGTTTTTTTCCCTCCATTTCTTTCACATCTGATTTCTTTCCATGTCTGCATGGTGGCTGCTTCCCTGAGTTGGTCAATTAGCTTTGTGTGGTAGACGTCCTACAAGGAAGAGTGGCTCAGTCTCCCCAGTTACCTGAGGTGGATATGGGCTGCACAGTCTTGCTGAAGTTAAGCTCAGGTTAATCATTGTTAGCACTTGGAGGGGTTGACCTCCAGGCCAATTGTCTGTGAAGTTCAGCTGTGCTCAGGTTGGATGGGCGGAGTCTCCGGGCCAAGCAGACAGCATTAGCTCCGCCCTATGCGGCCCCAGGGACTCTGCCGGGGGCTATGGTTGCCAGCACCTCTGAGAGAGAGCCGCTGCCGAGCTCCACCAGATGCCAGGGAATTCAGCCTCTCTCCAAATGAGCCTGCACACCCAATGTCTCACCCAGGTTCGCAAAACAATGCAGTCTGACAGTTTCCTGAATGAAAGAGCAAGTCAAGAGTGCTCTCTGCAGTGTTCCCAAGTTCACGCTCACTCCACACAAGCTCGCCTTCTCCACAAGCCGGCAAACCCCTGCAGCACCCAAGCTTCGGTGTGCCCTCCCACTGTCCAGTTTTCACCCCGTGTGAATAGTAGGTTCTCTGGACTTCGCCCAGAGCTGGAGAATCAGTCCAGTGGGACATCTTTGTCTCCCCCGTTCGAGAAAACTGGCCGGTTTTCAGCCACCTCCCTTATCCGCTGGCGAGTGCTCCAAACCTTTCTCCGTGCATATCTTCAACGCTGTTCGCCGCTGCTCCTCCGAGTCACAGTGTCTTATCTTCACTTTTATTTGTGGAATTTTTCACTCAGCCAGCTCTCCGGTGATTCTGGATGGTGTTTGTTCTTTCGTTAAATTGTAGTTTTAAAATTGCTGTGTGTGACGGCAAGATATGTGTTTTCCCTATGCCACCATTTTGGTTCTCTAATATGACATTTTATATATCCCCTAACAGAGAGTGGTTTTTACTCTCCTGTATCGTATATGTGTTTTGTTTGTATACTTTTAAAAGATGCTCAATTGGCTCAAATTGCCTTTTAACAAAGATTGTGGTTCATCAAGCATTCACTAGGGCCTAAGAAGTGCCAGGCAATGTGCTATGTGCTTGCAATACAAAGATGAATAAGACACGTTTGTTCTTGAGGAGCTTATAATATAGACTAGAGGCCAGTGCGTGATATTCATGCACTGGAGGTAGGGGAGGTAGGGTGGGCGTGTCCCTCAGCCTGGCCTATACCCTTTAGCAGTCCTGGAGCCCTCAGGGGATGTCTGACTGATGGCTTTAAGCTGCAGTCAGACACCCTGAGATCTGCCACCACTGCTGCACTCACCAGCCATCAGTCCAGCTTGTGGCTGAGCGGCGCTCCCCCAGGGAGCGCACTGACCACCAGGGGGAAGCTCCTGCATTGCCCATCTGCCCCCTGGTGGTCAGTGCACACCATAGCGACTGGTCTTTCTGCTGTTTGGTCAAGTTACCTATTACCCTTTTATTATATAGGATAGTTTCAAAATCGTACTATGTTAATTTCTGAGCTCAAAATGTACAGAGATTGTTTCCAGAGTACTTAGAACAGCTTGGGGTGAAGAGGACGCTGCCCATAGAAAACAGTGCCTGATTTGAGGAGTAAGTGTTACCCAACTGAATAAGGCTAAGAAGCAGATTTCATGAACATAAACAAAAGCATATTTATATTTGCAGTTTTCTTCCATTGAGTGGTATTTAACTTAATCAGTTGAATCATGATTAGGTTTTTACTATTTCTCTAATGAAAATGAACATCAACTCCCCAAGGTGGTTTGGCTCAATGGACTGAAGGGTCCTGGGTTCAGTTCTGGTCAAGGGCACATACCCGGGTTGTGGGCTTGATCCCTGGTAGGGGGCATGCAGAAGGCAGCCAATCAATGATTCTCTCTCATCATTGATCCTTCTCTCTTTCCCTCTCCCTTTCTCTCTGGAAATCAACAAAAAAATATCTTTTTTTTTTTTTTTTTTTAAGCTGAATGCTCTTTTATTTTTTTTTATTGTTCAGTTTATTAATTACATTGTTTCCCCTTTTTTATCCCCCTATATCTTCCCTCCCCCCTGTACCTATCCCACCCTCCGCCCTCACCTCCCCCTCCCCAATGTCCTCTCCCATTGTTGCAAGATTTTTGTCCAATCTCTTGCTGCACTTCCCACAACCCTTTTCTCCCCAAGAATTGTCAGTCCATTCCCTCTCTATGTCCATGTTTTTGCTATAGTCACCCGTTTATCTTGTTCATCAGCCTATCAGTTCACTTGATTTTTATGATCATTTGTTGATAGATGTGTATTTGTTGTTCATAATTTATATTTTTACCTTTTTCTTCTTCCTCTTCTTAAAGAATATCTTTCAGCATTTCATATAATATTGGTTTGGTGGTGATGAACTCCTTTAGCTTTTTCTTATCTGCGAAGCATTTTATCTGATCCTCGATTCTGAATGATAGCTTTGCTGGATAGAGTAATCTTGGTTGTAGATTCTTGCTCTTCATTATTTTGAATATTTCTTGCCACTCCCGTCTGGCCTGCATCGTTTCTGTTGAGAAATCCGCTGACAATCGGATGGGTGCTCCCCTGTAGGTAACCAACTGTTTTTCTCTTGCTGCTTTTAATATTCTCTCTTTATCTTTTGCTCTTGGCATTTTAATTATGATATGTCTTGGTGTGGTCCTCTTTAGATTCCTATATTTTGGGGTTCTGTGTACTTCTTGGGCTTTTAAGTCAGTTTCTTTCACCAGGTGGGAAAAGTTTTCAGTCACTATTTCTTCAAGTAGGTTTTCATTAACTTGCTCTCTCTCTTTTTCTGGCACCCCAATAATTCGGATGTTGGCATGCTTGAGGTTGTCCCAGAGGCCCCTTACGCTATCTTCAATTATCTGAATTCTTTTTGTTTCTTGCTTTTCCAGCTGAGTGGATTTTGGTTCTTTGTATTTCAAATCTTTGACTTGGTTCTTGTGGCCCTCTGGACTGCTTTTAGGACTTTGTGTAATATTTTTTATTTCAGTCTGTGTATGCTTGATTTCTAGTTGGTCCTTTTTTTTATCTCTGAGGGTCTGGTTCGTATCCTCAGAGGTCTTGTACATTTCCCTGAGGGTCTCATTCATTTGCTTGTAAGTATCATTCATCTCCTTGTAATTCTCATTCATTTGCTGGTTGGTCTTGTTTATTTCCTGGTAATTCTCATTAATTTGATCGGCCTTTTGTAGGAGCCTCTTGAAAAGCCTTATAACCGTGGTTTTGAACTCAATGTCTTGTCGTCTTTTCTCCTCCATTTCTTTCACACCTGATTTCTTTCCATGTCTCTGCATGGTGGTTGCTTTATGTGGTGGCTATCCTCAAAGGGACAGTGGCTCAGTCTCCCCAGTTACCTGAGGTGGGTACTCTTACTGCAATCCTTTATGGGTTATATTCAGTATTTTTAATTTAAACCCAGCTTGTTGTTGTTAGCCCTAGGAGGGTTTGACCTCCAGGCCAATTGGCTGTGAAGGGAGCCTGTGTTCAGGTTAGATGGGCGGAGTCTCTGAGCTGCGCAGGCAGCCTCAGTCCTATGTGGCGCTGGCGCGTGTGGCTCTCTGTTGGATGGGGATGGCTGCAGACACCTCCAAGAAAAAGCCGCTAGTCTCTTCCCCTTGCCAGACAACTCTGCCTTTCCCCAAATGTGCCTGCACACCAAAAGTCCAGCCCAGGGCTGTAAAATAAATGGTTTCCGGAACCAAGTTTCCAGGGGGCAAGTCGCGGGTTTGCGCACCGCGCCCCGCTTCCAGGGTGCATCCCCCGGACCTCGGACCGCGCCCAGTTCCGGGTAATCTGTGCAGGGGGACCTCTCCTACCCTGGATCTCGGACCTCGCCCGGCTCGGGAAATCTGGGCAGTGAGACGCCTCCGCCCTTCCTCGTGGGCGAAATCCGGCTGGTCCCTGCTCCAGCCCCAGCCCACGCGCGCGACCAGAGCGGCTCCTAACCTTTTTCGTCTGAAAGATTGCGCTCCCGCCGCTCCTGAGTCTCAGCGTCCCACCTTTGCTCCTATTAGTGGAGTTTACATTCAGCCAGCTTTCTGGCGATTCTGGGTGCTTGTCTGTTCTGCTGTTATGTTGTAGTTCTTAAATAGTTGCGCGGGGCAGAACAATAGGTGTTTGCTTATGCCGCCATCTTGGTGTTCCCCCCAAAAATATATCTAAAAAAGAAAATGAACATCAACCAAGTGGCATAGGGTCTCTGAATCTTGGGAATAATTTCAGGCCCTGGGGATCCTTACATCACTAGAGAGTTCTCATTACTAGGCTTAGGGCTTTTAGTAGTGAGGTTTGGCTGATGTACCACAACTGTGGTATCTGTGGCCTGCTGCCTTTGACCCTTTAACTCCCACTTAGAGTGTTGTATGGAAAGCCAGGCTAGTTATTTTTACAGTATTATATAAAACTAGAGGCCCGGTGCACAAAAGTCGTGCATGGGGGACGGGGGATGTCCCTTAGCCCAGCCTGCACCCTCTTCAATCTGGGACCCCTCGAGGGATGTCCGACTGCCCGTTTAGGCCTGATCCTACTGGGATCAGGCCTAAACGGGCAGTCGGACATCCTTCTCACAATCCAGGACTGCTGGCTACAAACTGCTCACCTGCCTGCCTCCCTGATTGCCCCTAACTGCTTTTGCCTGCCAGCCTGATCACTTGCTAACCACTACCCTGCCAGCCTAATTGATGTCTAACTGCTCTCCTGCCAGCTTGTTTGCCCCCAACTTTCCTCCTCTGCCGGTCTGGTCACCCCAAACTGCCCTCCCTGCAAGCTTGATCGCCCCAACTGCCCTCCCTTCCAGGTCTGGTCCCTCCTAACTGCCCTCCCCTGCTGGCCATCTTGTGGTGGCCATCTTGTGTCCACATTGGGGCAGGATCTTTGATCACATGGGGGCAGCCCTCTTGTATGTTGAAGTGATGGTCAATCTGCAAATTACTCTTTTATTAGATAGGATAGAGGTCTGGTGCATGGGTGGGGACCAGCTGGTTTGTCCTGAAGAGTGTCCCAGATCAGGGTGGGGGTTCCCTTGGGGCAAGGAGCGGCCTGGTCGAGGGGCCTGTGGAGGTTTACAAGCCGACCACATCCCCCAGTGACCCAAGCGGGGGCCCTGGGATCTGGGATTAATTTATATTCTTCAATTGAAACTTTGTAGCCTGGAGCGGAGCCAAGCCTTCTGCTCACTTTGTGGCGGCAGCCATTTCTGTTTGAAACTTTGTAGCCTAGAGTGGAGACCTAAACTGGCAACAGCAGGTGGAAAGCTTGGCTTCCTCTGTTGCCAGGGAAACCCAAACCTCTTGTTCTCTCCAGCTCAGTGGCTGCCGCCATTTCTGTATCTTTTATAATTGAAACTGTAGCATTGAGTGGAGGCCTAGGCCTGCAATGGCAGGCGGGAAGCTTGACTTCCTCTGTTGCCGGGGAATCCCAAGCCTCCCTCCTGCTCTCAGTGGTGGCAGAGATCTTGGTTGGGTTTTATTTGCATAATCTGCCCCTGATTGGCTGGTGGGCGTGTCTCGTGGGTGTGGTGAAGGTATGGTCAAATTTGCATGTTGCTCTTTTATTAGATAGGATGTACAAACACATCTTCATATATAAAAACCCTGGGTTGTAATGACCAGTAACAATCAGAGGTTGACCAACCAGAAGTCAGTGCTGGTCCTGCCTCCAAGCAAGTTGTAAGGGGCAGTCAGGCAGGCAGAGGAGTTATGGGTGATCAGGTAGGCAGACAGCCCCTCACCAGGCAGGCCCCACACCCAAGCAAGGGGTTAGGGACAATCAGGCAGTCAGGCAGAGTGGTTAAGGGTGATCAGGTAGGCAGATGGCTCCTCGCAGAGGGATGTCTCAGTTCCAGCTTAGGCTCAATCCCTGGGGGGGTCCTGGACTATAAGAGGGCACTGGCCAAGCTGAGGCCACCCTCTGCTGTACAAAAATTTTGTACACCGGGCCTCTAGTATATATATAAAAGGCTAAGTTGACTTGTGCATGTGCGATACATATAAAGCTCTCACTGGCACCTATTGCATGCATGTGTTTTGATCTGTCATTGTCAATCGTGAATTTGGTTGATACTTCTATTATAAAGAAAGGGCAAATAGCAACATTAAAATATTTCTTCTATTTAATCTCTTTCAATGTGCACGAATCCATGCACTGGGACACTACTATACCATGAAGAACCTGCAGAAAAGTGATACATCTCAAAGTGGTGGCTTCTTTTGGAAGATCAGCTAAGGAGGAGCAGGTTCTCAGGAAATTGGGCCTTTGTGTCTTCCTCTTCCAGAATTCTTAGGTATAAGTAATGCCCACCCTCCTTCAACAAATGGAGAAGATTCTTCCACCTGATTTCCATACATTTTGGAACCATAATTGGAAATACAACAAGGTCTCCTTATAAGGGTAGCAGAGACATGGACGAGAGCAGTGTAAGCCAGGATAGCACAATTGCTAATGCTCTTCATTTCTAAACAATTGCCTTGTTTTCTAATGCTCTCTTCCCACTCATTCTGAATTCTGTGCTTTGTTCCCCTTTAGAATGGTGGATTGGCTTGGAGTGATGATACAGATGGAGGCCGAGGAAGAGAGATCTCTCGAGATTTTGCCAAGGTCTGTAATGTTTCCTTTGTGGGAAAAAAAGAATTTTGCAGTGGGTTGTTGTATCTGATCCCCAAAGAATGGGACAGGAGTGGCCTATGAGTCATATTTGTAGTCATTCGGATGGTTGTGTATTTCTGTGTAAGGCTTCCTGCATAAGACAAATTTTTTACATTGTGTTTTTTTGGGGGGTGGGTCGGTCTGGGATTGCAGCTGTATGAACTGGACGGTGATCCAGAAAGGAAAGAATTCCTGGATGACCTTTTCATCTTTATGCAGAAGAGGGGTGAGTGTGCATTATTTCAATTCTGTTAATACTTATTGAGCACCTACCGTGTGCAGTTCACACTTTGGCTTAACTCCTCCCCACATAGTGCCAGAGTCAGCTCAGGAAGACAAAGCCTTTACTGCTGATTGGTTATGAACTTAGCTAACAGTTGACAACAGATTGAAGAGGACGGAGAGGGCCTTGAAGAAAATTAAGGGACTGATCATTCAGGCTTGATCCTGTCTTATTTTTGTAACTCTTCTGATTAACTGGTCTCTGGAGTCATTTCAAATTTAAGTGTACTTTTTTCTTATCCTTATGGCTTCCTTGGACATCACTTAAACTAGTATGTGAGAGAGGCTTCCTGCTGATACATTTAGCCTTAAAGAGACTGAAAAGGGCCAATGAGAGAATAGAGGCCCCTCAGGATTTGTTGGGAAGGTCGGAAATGACCTGTGAAAAGGACAAGCTAACTCTTTTTCTAACCCATTAGCTCTTTGATTTTTGCATCCACTGGCTTGGTGGGGGCATTCCTGCAGTTTAACTGTAGGTGCATAGGTTTCTGCTTGATTACACCTTCTCACTTCTCTCCTTTCACTCTCCCTCACCTACCCCCTTCTATCTCACTGTGGACCATGGCATTACTGAGTCTTGAGCCCAGTGACTCCACCTCCTGTCTTTATAGTCTTTCATAGCAATGGGTTCACCACCTGGGACAGCCCTCAGGAAACATGGCCAGAACCCCAGCTCCTCTAGGAGAAGATCCTCAGCAACCTGTGTAGCTCTTCAGGACAAAGCCATGGGAGGAACTAGCCTCTCCCCATGATTACGCATCCCTTGATTTTTGTGTCGGCTCCTTCATTGACATCTGGCAATGAAATGCTCTTCTTATCCAAGGGTGAGCTATAAAGGCAACCCCAGCTGCTAAGTATTCTAAGTCAACTCCCCCTCCTTCCATCTCCAATCACCCTGTCTTTTCTTCTCCTTCCCCTTCCTTTACCTTCCAAATCTGAATTACCTTCTTAGTAGCATGCCTATTACTTACTTTGTCATTTCTTTGTTCAGAAAAGACAATCAAAAGTTTGAGGTTTGGCGGAAACCGGTTTTTCTCAGTGGATAGAGCTTCGGCCTGTGGACTGAAAGGTCCCAGGTTCAATTCTGATCAAGGGCATGTAACTTGGTTGCGGGCATGTTCCCAGTAGAGGGTATGCAGGAGGCAGCTGATCGATGTTTTTGACTTTCTATCCTTCTCCCTTCCTCTCTGTAAAAACTCAATAAGATATATTTTTTTTAAAAGTTTGAGGTTTGGTGTGTGTCCCCCATCTCCATGCATATCAAAACAGTCATAGCAGCCCTCATAGTTTACTCCTCCAAGTGTTGTCTGGAGCTGCCTGTGTCAGTGAAAAACAATAGCCCTGAAAGATAACATGACTAGCAGCAGTAAAACACCCTGGTTGCCCTGAGAGTGAGAAATTCATTTAATACTTTGATCGTCCCTTTTAGTTGCCTTTTAATTATTTACAAGATTCATAAGCCCAGCTGGTGCAAATCCAGGAGCTGATCTCAGGGGCTGCTCTAGCAATATAGAGTCTTAAAAATATATTTTTATTGATTTCAGAAAGGAGGGGAGAGGGAGAGAGAGATAGAAATGTCAATGATGTAAGGGAATCATTGATTGGCTGCCCCCACCCCTGTACTCCCACCGGGGATCAAAGTGGGCAACCTGGGCACATACTGCAACCACACGTCAAACCGTGACCTCCAGGTTCATAGCAACGCTCAACCACTGGACCACACCGGCTGGGTATAATATAGCTGCCACTGCTTTATTTTCCATTTTATTGTTTTCTCCCTTCCCAGGAGGTTTTTTAAAAAAATTGATTTCAGAAAAAGGAAGAGGGAGGAGAGAGAACATCGATGTGAGAGAGAAACTTCAGTGGGTTACCGCCACACACACCCTGACTGGGGATGGAGCCCACAATCCAGGTATGTGCTCTGACTGGGAATTGAACCGTCCACGGTCTGGTGCATGGACAGTGCTCCAACCAACTGATCCACACAGGCCAGGGTGAAGGAATTTTGAAGAATAGTGGAAATTATATCAGCCTAGCCAAGAATGAAAATTCATAATTGCTTCTTTAGTACTGCATGTCACCATTAGACTAGTATGTGTATGGAGGTAACCCACGGATGTTTCTCTCTCACATCCATGTGAGGACAGCCAGTTGGTCATTTCTTTGGGCCCCCACTGCTAGCTCAGGGCTGGACTGGGAGGTGCTCAGGCCGTAATTGGAGGTCATCAGTAGAGATCAGTGAGTGCCAAGTCTCCTGCACTGGGGGCTGCCAGACTGCCATCTGGTGTATTTCTGGATGAATCCAAAGTAGTAGTAAGTGACTCCCTTTGATTGTGTCAATTTATGGTTATTCAGGCCCTCAGTAAACCTTTTTCCTGTTCTCAGCACTTACATTAGATATTTCACTATTTGCTGGCATCACTAATAGAAGGGTATTGGTTGAATTGGTTTTGCTGTTTGTTAGTTTCTCTAATACAAGATTTCTCAGCCTTAGCATGTAACTTTCGGTCCTGGATAATCTTTTGTTGTGGGGTACCATCCCCCAGTTGTGGTTACCAAAAATGTCTCCAGATATTGTAAATCTCCCCGTGGGACAAAATTCTAATGAGACCAGATGGGAAAGAGGGTAAAGATCTAAAATTTCCTCTGCAGAGAAACTGTTAGGAAACCTTCTTACTTCCACTTTGGGCAGCAAGGCCTGTATTAAATCATAATGCAATTGCCCCTTCTGTGGCTAAAGGTAGGGGTGCTGGGCCCCTAATCCTGGTCTGGAGTGCAAGGCAGGCCTTGGAGAGGAGCCTAGCTCCAGGGTCATGGGAGCAGAGGCAGAAATACAAGGGTGTACATGGCCCAGGCACAGCTGCAAGAATCCTTGTCTGTGTCTTGGATGTCATTTGTTACCAAACTGTGAAGAGCCAAGTTAAGCACTGCTGTCTATGTACATAGTGGAGTTACTGAAATTAAAACACAGGCAGGCGCGGTCAGACCAAAGCTGTGCCTTTAGTTCACTTGCTGTGGTGAGCAGTGTGTAGTTGGAATGGAGATGGGAGATTGAGGCAAGGGGACAGTGTGGGTTGTTCCCTTAAATTCAGTGATCTTGGCAAACTCATGTCTGATCATCTGAATTAGAGTGAGTGGTTCAAGAAAGTTGGGAGCAGATTGCACTTTTAATGTGAAGCTTCCTGTCATTTGCTGTTCACATAATAGTGAAAACAAGGGCTCCTAGACATTTGTGATTTATTTGTCACTTCCAAATTGGAGTGCGTGAGGCATTCAGGAGCCAGATCTTGTTAGCTGGGCCCGAGGAAAAGCCTTATATAGACCATGGCAGCAGATCATCCTCCAGAGCTAATATGAAGGATACGTGGTAGATTTCACAGGAGCCACTGAAAACTACCTGAGTTTGAAAAACCTGGTGACACCCACCTAGGCTGTGAGTGAGGTTGTGCAGCCTTGACATGGCAGGCTGCACCTCAGAGGAAGTGGACAAGGCTCCCTGGGAAGCAGCACACAGCATACTTCCCCAAACAACTGCAGGTGATGAGCCTGCTGTTCAGTAGGAGATAGCCAGCTGTCACTGCTGCTTTGTGCTGGCTCTTTTGCTAGTTAATGCATTTGGGAAAATTGACTATAACAGATGGGCCTGTCAGGCACCTTGGTTTCTAGGCCAGACTTGGGTGACTTGCGCCCTGGTGACCCTCCCCCACCAGCAGAGCAGACTGTCCCAGGAAGAGCCTGAGGAGAGGCCCAGGCCGTGCCCGGGCCGGCTGCCTCCCGCCTGCCTCTGGAAAGGGCTCTGCATCAAGTCAGGGCTGTCGCTCCGTTCTTCCCCGTGACCTTGAGCAAATCCTTCCCTCTCTGGGGTTATTGTTTGTTCATCTATAAAATGAGAGGGTTCAGTTAGAGTTAATCTGGAAGTTACTTCCAAGTTCTGTGTTCTTTAGTATGTGTCTGTTGAGCTAACAGAAGAGAAGACTCACGCTTGAAGAGCCAAAAAAAAAAGCCTTTGAAAGCAATTTCTATTAAAATAGTTATGTACTAGGTGTACTGGTTAATAATGGCGGGTTTTGTAATCAAAGAAAACATGATGATTTCAAGAGATATATCAAAAGTACTTTATTCAGAGTAATGTCTAACACTAGCTACACATTTCCCCCACCTTTCAGGTAATTTGTGGATACCTTCCCAATAGAACTTTTGAGGCAAACCATTCATAAACCCAATTTTCTACTTCTTTGTACATTTTTGAAGTGCTGCTCAGAAAGTACGTGTACCCATTGATTGGAACAAGTGGTCATCTGAAGGAGCAAGATCTGGTGAATACAGCGGGTGGGTTACTACTTCCCAGGCAAGATCCTTTAACTTATCTTTACCTGGTTTTGGAGTGTGTGATGGTGTGTCATCATGAAGCAAAATTCTTTGCTGTGTCTTCTGGCCCATTCCAGTCATTTCACTATCCAAGCGTGGTTCAAATTGATTATTTGTTGTTTGTAGTGATCAGTATTAACAGTTTCACCTGGTTTTAGAAGCTCATAATACACCATAGTTCCCTGATCCCACCAAATGCAGAGCATTGTCTTCTTTCTGAAGCGATTTGGCCTTGCAGTTGATGTTGATGATTGACCTGGATCAGCCCATGATTTTGTGCATTTGAGATTCTTAAAATAAATCCACTTTTCATCTCCTGTCACATTCAGTGCAAAGAAGACTTTCTTTTGTGCCGTTGAAGCAACATTTTACTGATGACTTTTCGGTTTTTCATTTATTTTTCTTTCATACAGTTGATGTGACACCCATTTCCTTCCTTTAAAATCTTTCCCATTGCTTGTAAACAATGAGAAATTGTTTGCTGAGCAACGTTTAATCTTTCTGCAAGTTGTTTTTGAGTTTGACACGTATCTTCATCCAATAATGCTTGTAAATTGTTGGTCTTTAAATTTTTTTGGATGACCTGGACAATTTTTTCTTTCTCATTGAAATAATCACTTTTAAAGCATTTAAATCAGTGTTCACAAGTGTTTTGAGATGGAGCATGTTTGCCATAAGCTTCAGCAGCAGTTTTCTTCAAAAGAAAGTTATGAATTAAAACTTCCCGCAAATGTTCTTCTTTTGGATATGAAATTCGACATTTTTAAGTGTAAAAGTATCTATGATGTTAACACCTTCAGCAAATTTGACAGATGAAGTTTTGAAGCTTGTTGTCAATCCAACAAAATAGCATACATATCAAATTGCATATATATCAATATATGTGTAACTCTGTCTATTGAAAAAATCCACATTATTAACTTGTACACCTACTAGACCAAGGATCCCCAAGACCAAATGCTTGTCCCCTTTTCTTGCTGACTGAAGCCAAATTGAATTAAACAGTTTGCCCTGAGGGATGGGGGGGGGGGGCGATTAGGGGGTTAATGGGGGATGAGGACGCATGTAATACCTTAATCAATAAAGAAATTTTAAAAAAACCAAATGTTGTCTCTAGAATGATTGGTTCGATTTCAGAATTCTGGTACTCCTTTTTGCTCACCTTTTGCCATGTGCGCATGCATGTGTACACACGTTTCTCTGCCAAAAATAAAGTGAACAGTTGTAGATAAAACTCTGTGGTTAATTGAACTCACTGTGTGTGGTTTCTGAGATGGCATTCCCTAGTAGATTTACCAGGAGGAAATGAGGTGGGGAGTGCTAATTTGGAGGTCTGATAAGCAGACATTTATTTTTTTTTTCTTTTCTTTTTTTTTTTTTTAATATATTTTATTGATTTTTTACAGAGCGGAAGGGAGAGGGATAGAAAGTCAGAAACATCGATGAGAGAGAGACATCGATCAGCTGCCTCCTGCATGCCCCCTACTGGGGATGTGCCCGCAGCCAAGGCACATGCCCCTGCCGGAATCGAACCCGGGACCCTTCAGTCCACAGTCCGACGCTCTATCCACTGAGCCAAACCGGTCTCAGCGATAAGCAGACATTTATAAACAATTCCACTCTTCCTTCATCAGTGAAGAGGAAAGGTTTGTTCTCTTGTTCCCTAGGCAGTGGTCATTTTAAGAGGAGGAGGACAATGGTTTTGCTGTTGTTTTTATTATTATCACCCCATGCACTTTACCGAACCCTTTCAACCCATTATTTCAACCCATTATCTGACTTGCTACTCCCCATAGCTCCAGCTCTGGGGTAGAGAGACCAAAGGTTATCACTTGTCCAGTGAAGAATCATTGGCTTAAGTCACTTACCTGAGGCCACAGAGCAGATTTAGCACGTGGTTTCTTAACTACCAGGCCTGTGCTCTTGTCTTCTCAGCACTGCCTTTGTGAAACTGGGCCCTAGCACCAGCAGTTCCATCACTTCCTGTTGGGGGCAGTGGAAAAGCCTTGTTTCTCCAGCCTTCCTACAGAGAATGCTGATCTGTCTCCACAGGCCACTGTCCGGTAGGATCTAATAACATCTCACTGATTAGCATAGGGTGGAGCTCTTTGTGCAAGGCCTGTCTCTCAGGGAAGGGCAGATTCCCAGTGGCACAGAGGCTGCCATCTGTCAAGGCAAGATGGGCTGAGTTAGGTTTAGCACAAGAGACAGAACCCCCAATAGCAAGATCTTGCACTCAGGTAGAGCACCCACAAGCAGGATCCTCTCCAGATGCTGCCCCAGCTGGGTACAATAGGCTAAGGCACTGCTTGGTTATGTAGAAAAGTTTTGTCAAGACCTCCACCCCTCCTCCACTTGTTCCGTTCAAGGCTGCAAACTGACCTTGCTTTCCCAATGGATTGTTGAATCTTGTTTTTGATGTGTACATACAAAGAATTTACTGTGGGAAAAGGACTTGGTCTATCTCAAAGTGTAATTTGAGTGTTTTTCCTTCTGTTGTATACTTATTCTATCCATCTTAGGCAAGGAAATGTTGGTGACATATATTGCTTTGCCTTTTGGTGGAGGCAGGTTTTTTTGGTTTGTTTTTTCATTCTTTGTGTCTTGTGGTAAATGGTCTGTGCTGTGGACACTCTATCCTGGTAGACTAAAATATGTTGTTTTTGTCAGATGAAATAGGCTTTGGGGCTTCATTTCCTAACTTTATCCCCAAATGAAACTCTAAAAGGCAAATCTTTGCCGAGACCGGTTTGGCTCAGTGGATAGAGCGTCGGACTGCGGACTGAAGGGTCCCGGGTTCGATTCCGGCAAGGGCATGTACCTTGGCTGCGGGCACATCCCCAGTAGGGGGCATGCAAGAGGCAGCTGATCGATGTCTCTCTCTCATCGATGTTTCTGACTTTCTATCCCTCTCCCTTCCGCTCTGTAAAAAATCAATAAAATATATTTTAAAAAAAAAAGGCAAATCTTTAAAAATAAATTTTTTATTGTTTTCAGAGAGAAAAAGAGGGAACGAGAGAGAGAAACACCAGTGATGAGAGAGAATCATTGATCGGCTGTCTCCTGCACACCCCCCACTGGGGATTAAGCCCACAGCCTGGGCGTGTGCCCTGACTGGGAATTAAATCATGACCTGGTGTTTAGGTAGACATTCAACCACTGAGCCACGCTGGCCAGGCTAAAATGCAAATCTTTGTCATAGGATTAGCCCTTTGTCTGAGGCCTGATCTTTTTCTCTCCCCTGGTGATTCAAGTACTGTTGATATGCTGTTTACCTTTTTTCCACATTTATTTGTTTTTAATAAGAGAAAGTTTATTTGGAAGGTCACAGAGGTAGAAGAAGTGAGCTGTAGAAGAAATGGGCTCTGTGGAGTGACAGAGGTAAAAGAAAGGCCCTTGGAGCTTGGGAGAGAGAAGGGTAAAGGTAATGCACCTTGGGGGAAGAGAAGGGAAACAGGATAGGTACGGGCATGGAGGGGGGGAGAAATAGATTCTCTTTTCCAAGATCAATAGTTATTTAATACTCTATAACTACCCAGTTATTTATGATAGTGGCAAGGGATCCTGGTTTTTGAAAGGCCCACTTTTATAATTAAATTCAGCATCTCCTTCAGTATCTTTTATTGATACTTCTAGCACTTGGTAAAATTGGGTTAATAGTTTTGTCTCCTTTGTTCCAAGATGAGCTTATATTCTGTAGAAATCGTCCAAGGGTTATATTAGGGGAAAGCTAGAAGTGGGGATTTGGCTCACTTACACTTTGAGAAAATCATTTGGGTTTTGAGAGGCGAGTGGCATGGATTGGCAATGGAAGCTCAAACAGCTATGCAGTGCCCAGGCCAGTGCAAGCCTTCCACTCTCTCCTCAGGCACCAGCTGGGTCTGTGGTTCAGCAGCAAACAAAACAGACAAGACTTGGTAGTCCTTCCAACTACTTGGCCAACTTGTATGAACACAGTTTTTAAAGGAGATGCACAGTCATAACCCTAATTTTATTATCAGCCATAGTAGAATACAGCATTGCACATACTATTGAACGAAGGCAATTTATCTAAGCCAGAGTATCAAAAAAAGGTGATGAATTTCAAATTAGCCTCTTGAGTTGTGATGCCTACAGCATTTCCACATAATGCTGGTGGGAATAGAAGCAGACATAATAACTTTGGAAATCTGTTTGGTAGTATTTATACAAGCTAAGGATATGTCATACCCATTTCCCAGCAATTCTGCTCCTAAGTGTACCCCCAACAGAAATGAGTGCTTATGTTCACTGAAAGACACATGTAAGAATAGTCATTACAACCAAGCACTGGAGAAAACTCAGATGTACACCAGTATAGAGTGGTTAAATAAAAGGTGCATCGGCCACATAGCGGTAAAAAAGAATGAACTTTTGTACCCATCAGGGATGACCCTCATAGACACAAGATTATATACTACTAGTGGCCCTGTACACAAATTTGAGTACCAATGGGGTCCCTCAGCCTGGCTTGCAGGATCAGGCTGAAACCCAGCTCTCCGACATTCCCCAGGGGGTCCTAGATTGCTAGAGGGTGCAGGCCAGGCCGAGGGACCCCACTGGTGCATGATCTGAGCTGAGGAGAGACCACGGGAGGGCCCCAGGGCACATCCAGCCCATCTAACTCAGTCCCAATCAGCTGGACTCCAGCAGCAAGCTAACCTACCGGTCAAAGCATCTGCTCCCTGATGGTCAGTGCGAGTTATAGAGACTGGTCGACTGTCTGCTGCTGGTGGTCAGTGCACATCATAGCGAGTGGTTGAGTGGTTTTGATATATATTAGCATATTATGCTTTGATTGGTTGAATGGACAACTGGACACTTGGCATATTAGGTTTTTATTACATAGGATGTGTATTTTCTACATGATTTCATTTATTTAAAGTTCTAGAAAATCAGCTGTGGTTACCTCCTGGCTGGGCTAGTGGGGGTAGTGTGCATTGATTGGGAATGAGAGATGTTTAGGGTGCTGGAAATGTTCTGTGTTTTACCTGAGAAATGTTTACGGGGTATACACAGAGTACAAGTGAGCTGTATACTTAAGTGCACTCACTCTCCTGTATGTCAGTTAGACCCATTCACTGGAAGTCAGAGGTGGAAGGTTTAGGGTATGCATCACTCTATTAGTGATGCAGGCCTCTGCCCTGTCTTGCTGAATGGTCAACTTCTTACTGAAGTGCATGCCAGACATCGCTGCTCCGTTTCCCAGAGGCCGGTATTTTCTATACATAAACAAATCGGATATCAGCAGTCATTTCTCCTCTTGTTCCTGGACTAGAGCATGGTAAGAATTAATATGCAGAGTAACTAGAAGAAAGCCTGCCTGCTTGTCTGCCTGCCCATGTTCCCTGCTTACCTTGGGTCTTAACTCTCCCGGCTTCCTAGTTGGCCTCTCTTGATGGGGCTATGGAAATGACAAAGCCAGGAAGAAGCAGTGAAGGTCCCTGGCAGGGCTACACCCTAGGAACTGAGCCTGCTCCCTGATTGCTTCTTTGTCTTCATTGAAAGTGCCCATTCTCTCCTGGGGAGGAAGTGGCCCACCCTTCCAGCACTCCCACCTTCCCCATCTTTATCTCTAGAGCCAGAGGAGGCTGTTTTCTGTCTCTTCCCACTTCTTTCCCCAGCTTTGTCTTCTTAGTCTGAGTGGTAGGAAGGAGTGCTAAGTGCCAGGGGACAATGTTTGGCTCATCTGCACAGGAAGGGCCCCCCTCCTCCCATCATGGCTTTGGTCTGCTGGTGCAATGCCCAGCAGCATTCCCACCACCAAGGGTTAAAGCCCTGGAGCCCTGAAGCTTCCTTGCATCCAGGGCCTCATAAAAGCCTTTTCTACACAGCCCCTGGTCTGCCCCAGAAATCTGATAAGGGTCCTCTTTGTTGGGACTGTCAATCTCCTTTATTGAGGAGGGAACTGGAGAACAGCAACATTTCTTGGGATTGGGATACTGATAAGGCCCTCGATTCCTATCAGAGAGAGGATGATTAATTACTCTGGATCCTGGCTCTTGCTTTGACACCAGTTACTGACAGTTCACAGGCTTCCCCATCAGGTGCTCATGTCCCTTCTGAGAGGCTAGATGGGGCTGAGATTCAGCCTCCTGCTAGAAGCTCTTCGCAGTGGTGGTTTGCTTCTTTCCTGGTTCTAGGTAGGATGCTGTTATATTTGTCATAGGAAGAGCCTCCTTAGTTATTTCCAGCCCAGAGAGCAGTCCTAAGACTGCCCCTTCCCTTCAAGGCTGGGAAAGAACCATTGCTTGTGGCCTTGAACTTTACAAATGATTCTAAGCCACCCAGAGCTCTGCACAGAGATCCCAAACCCTGCATCTCAAGGACACTTGGCAAAATTATTTCATAATTCAGGCAAACTCCTAAAATCAGATCACCCTCCCTTTGGTAATAATCACAACTATCAATTTTTGTTTTAAGTAAACAAAATTATTCATGGTTTCATAGGACTTTAGAGCTAAAAGTCATTTAATCCAAAATCCTCATTTCACAGATGGAGAAAATTAGGCACGAATATGTTACCCTCCAATCCTCACACCAGTGTGATGTATTGTTCTCTTTTATTCAGGCAGGGTAAACTCAGCTAAAAGTCCTCTCTTCCTCTCTTATTATAGTTGGGTCTCCTTGGGACAAAGGAAATGGCTACTAGGTCTATTAGGGACAGAGCAGACTGCAGAGACAGACTATCATGAATATCTTGCTTCTCTCTCTTTTAAAAAAAAATATATTATTGATTTTTTATAGAGAGAAAGGGAGAGAGGTAGAGAGTTAGAAACATTGATGAGAGAGAAACATCGATCAGCTGCCTCCCTCCTACACACCCCCCACTGGAGATGTGCCTGCAACCAAAGTACATGTCCTTGACCGGAATTGAACCTGGGACCCTTGAGTCCGCAGGCTGACGCTCTCTCTATCCATTGAGCCAAACCAGTTAGGGCTTGCTTCTCTCTTAATTGTCAGGAGAATGAGGCCAGCACAGGATTTGTGTCTGGATTATCTGGATAGTGTGAGAAAACCAGACTGTCGTCCAGAGCTTGTGCTTAGAGTAGGCTCAGTTTTGTTTCTCACAGTTCCAGGGTCCATCGGTACTAGGAGGTACTTTTAGCTGTTGCAGAGGGCCAACCACAATGAAGAATGCACTCCTTCCCCTTATCCACTGATCTCTGCAGCCACACTTGGGCCTGTGTCAGGAAACACAAGAGTAAGGCTGGGCCAGCGCAGGTGTGGTCCATCAGAGTTCCAGTGCAGCCCTCGCCTGAGGTTTCTCTGAAGGCGCTGGGAAGAGTCAGTTTGGTTGTTAGGTTTATGGCCTTAACTTCAAACTACACTTTGCCCCTTCCTTGCCTTTTAAGGTCCTGTCTCTACCTTTTGTTTCCTTTGCTCCCAAAACAGTTCTCAGCGGAAGCAGTCACACTCTATGTGACTAAAAAGGTGAATTTTTAATGAAATGTCTACATCTATAACATTGTTGTCTTTCAAAGAAGCCATCTCAGATGGCTAGACCTTTAGTATAGTGAATGTTCAGAGTGAATTTACAATTCCTCTCTGGGAGTTGGCCTTCAGAAGCAGTTGAGTGCATGGATAAGAGACTGCAGCAGACATCTAATTGGGAGCCAAGTAAGGGCCTGGTCGAGTGTGATGGTTGTAGGCTGGAAAGGAAGACACCTTTGTGAGGTACCTCAGCAGAATCAGTGGAGCCATACTAGAAAACTCTTGATTTATGGCCAAACAAAATCAGTGTAAAAATCACTTCATCCTATTCTGCTGGGCTGCCTCCATGCATGACCACTTCTACTCTCTTTACATTTGACATAATACCACTAGAGAGACTGAGATGAAAATAGTGCAGACTCTAAAAGCTATTTGCAAATGGAGCTCCAAAACCTTGTGGTAGCTGCTCTCCAAGCTGGCACTCTGTCAAGTGGAGAGGCCGTGTGTGTGGCCATGTCTGTTCTGCACACATCACAGACCTGGCCACTTTCCCTCTTTAAAGGTTGTTGTTTCCCTTTCTCTCTGGCCCCACTGAGGGAAGTTATGCTTTCTTTACCTTTCAAAATCTCCAACTCTCAAGCCATTTCTTCTGCTGCTCATCATCTTGTTGTGGAACTTGGATGCAAATAGCTTGACCACTGTGGGCCTTAGTTCCCTAGTCTGTTTAATAATGAACCTTCCAGGGCCTGAGTGGGAAAGGTGACATCTTTCAGGGCTATCAGCATTAAGCACTTAAAGCTGGTGGAGATTCCCAATTGGGTTACCAAGGAGCAGCTTTTTAAATTATTTAATCTGCATAGTGGTTTAGTTTAGTAAACTTTGTAATATTCAAGCCATGGTGAAGGAAACACAATCTCTGTCTTCAGAGAGTTACAGTCCTTTGGGATGCCTGATGAATACACACAAAACAATGAGAAAATAATTATTTGCTGAAATTTTTCATAATAGAAATTCTGAAAAGGAAAGCATCCACATAAATTGGAATAGTTAGAAAATTATTCCTGGATGCAGTGAACATTGAAGGCCAGTGTGGGAAGGTTTTGAGCAAAGGTAGGTCACTTTAACCTTGATGAAGAGGGAGAGCACAAAACAAAAGGTAGAGGAGAAATGAACTTGGTTTTGGAGGTAATAGTGTGGAGACCCAACTAATTGGAGAGTGAGTAGTTGGAATGTGCTGGAAATACTGCCTACATGATCTTTTACAGAGTGTCGGGGAGCTTGGTCATGAGATTGAACATGTGGGGTGGGATGGGTAGGCAGTAAGTGTCTTTATAGGTTTTGAAACAAGTTGAGTAAGATGGTGAAAGCGTGCAAGTTGAATGCATGGATAAGATACTGCTGCAGACATCTAATTGTGAGCCAGTGAGGGCCTGGTCCAGGGTGGTGGCTGCAGGCTGGAAAGGAAGACACCTTTGCAAGGTGCCTCAATGGAAGAATCAGTGGAGCTTCCTAACAACCTAAAGGTTGGTGATTTAGGAGAGAAGAGGAGTCAGTGCAGCTCTGACCTTCCTGCCTAAAACCTCAAAGAATGATGTGTTGTTGGAAGAAGGAAGCAATTGGAAAAGAAAACTAGTTTAGGGGATAAAGGTGAGCTCATTGTGAACACTCCGACTTGGAGTGAGCAGGTCACACATGAAGACGTCCTGGAAGCTTCTGGAAATATGAGCTTAGGAAACCTATGTGAGGGGACCTTGAGAGTGGTTTTCATTGGGTCTCCAGGGAGTGCCATGGCAGGATGTGAACTCACCAAGGCCTTTAGTGAGCTCAGGCAGACAGGCATCGAGAAGGAGATGGACATTGGTCCTATGCTGCCAGGAGACTAGTTCTGGTGCATCATCAGGCTTTTGTCTTATGACAGGAATAAGGTTGTCTGTCCAGAATAGCACAGAGAGAAAAAAGTTACCTAACATACAAACTGTGTCTTAGGAACGTACCTATGAGACTTTGAATTTAATTCTATGACCTCTTTGTCCTTGACCCTCCAAAGACCGCTTGGTCAAGTCAGAGGCCTTGGAGGCCTCTCCCTCCCCATACTGAGAAAGAGGCCTGGTCTTGCCATAACAGTTCCACTTGTTCATGCTTACACTGCTTCTTCATAAATGTGGGAGTATTCACTCCATTCTCTGATTTGAGTTATTCTATAAAAGAGTTGGTGAGGCCAGCATTCCAGGGTTGAAAAGAGAATGTCATTCCTTGAGGGATAAGAAGCAGGGGGAGCCAAAATAAACAGCCCTTCTCTAGTCAGGATGGTTGAACATCTGCCAGGCAGTTAGTGAGGTTGGGACAATGGGAGGGGCCAGAGGGGGAGCAGCCTGTATAGTAAAAAGATTTGCCATTAATAGGCAACAAGTCCCATATCCTGCCCTGGACCGTGACCCTTCCCTTTGGAATTCTCCCCTTTGACCTTCAGATCATTAATCTAAAGGCTGCCAATGACAGTCATCGATCATGCCTCCTGACTAGTCCCTGTGAAAGGCACTTGGTGCCGCCCTCTCTGCATCCCCCGGTGCTCATTAGTGGGCCTTCCTGCTCAGTGCCAGGTTTCCTAGTCACAGCTCTGGCTCCTCTTACTTCCCTTCGTGGCCAGGGAGCGGAAGCTGCCCATCCCTTTCAAAGACCAGAGAGGGGGTGGAGTGATTAGTGAAGAGAGAATTGTTGAGTGGCTTTTCACTGCCCTGGAAACTTGTGTTTCCTGCAGCTCCTTTGATATGGTGGGGACATAGGAGGGAGAAGCCCACTGCTCTCTGGTGCAGCAGCAGAGGAAGAAAGAAGCCGTTATCCAGGGGGATGAACCGGCAGGGCTCCCCTGTCAAGCATACCAACATCCAAATTGAGAAGGAGCTGGTTGGCACTGAAGGCTGCCATTGGGCATGTGAAGGCAGAGGAGTGAGCTGCCACATCATTAAGAAAGCATCTGGACTCAGTACTGCTAGGAAAATTAAAAAATCCAGTCCAACCCTCTTATTTGTAGACTAGTGGCCTGGTGCACGAAATTCATGCATGGGGGGTTCCCTCAGCCCGGCCTGTACCCTCCGATTTGGGACCCCTCGGGGGGTGTCTGATTGCCGGTTTAAGCCTGATCCCTGTGGCAGTCGGATATCCCTGTCACAATCGAGGACCGCTGACTCCTAACTGCTCACCTGCCTGCCTGCTCACCCCCAAATGTACCCCCCCCAGTCAGCTTTCTCGCCTCCAACTGCCCCCCTCCCTGCTGGCCTGATTGCCCCCAACTGTCTCCCCATGCCAGCCTGCTCATCCCCTACTGTCCCCCCCTTGCTGACCTACTTGCCCCCAACTGGCCTTCCCTCCTGGCCTGATTGCCCCCTAACCACCTTTGTCTCAGCCCCCCCACCATGGCTTTGTTCAGAGGACGTCTGCAAGGTCTTAGTAGAGATGGAAAACAGGTCTAGATAGGCTCTATGTTTTACCCAAGACCATACAGCCTGTGAGGAGGAACCTGTCACAAGAGAAGTGGCAGCTAGTCTGATAGCTTCCAAGTTTTGGGAGTTTGAGTTAAATTATACTTCTAAGCAGATTCATGAACATATTTCCAATTGAACAAAAAGTGAGCATACACAAGTGTCTTTTTTTTTTTTTTTTTCCCCCTGAGGATGTTTTGTGTAGTATCTTTTTTAAAAAATAAATCTTTATTATTAAGATTAGAGATGTCCCTCTCTCCCCCCCCCCATAGGTCCCCTCCACCCGGTTCCCACTCCACCCCATGCCCTTACTCGTCCCCACACTGTCCTCGTAATAGGTGTAAGATTTTTGTCCAGTCTCTTCCCACACCTCCCAGAGAATTGTCAGTCCACTCCCTTTCTGTGCCCCTGATTCTATTATATTCACCAGTTTATTCTGTTCATCAGATTTTTTATTCACTTGATTTTTAGTCTCTTGTTGATGGGTATGTATTTGTTGTCACTTTGTTGTTAATAACTTTTATCTTTACCTTTTTCTTTCTCTTCTTAGAGAATACACTTCAGCATTTCATATAATACTGGTTTAATTGTGATGAACTTCTTTAGCTTTTTCTTGTCTGTGAAGCTCTTATCTGACCTTCAATTCTGAATGATAGCTCTGCTGGGTAGAGTAATCTTGGTTGTAGGTTCTTGCTATTCATTACTTTTTATATTTCTTGCCACTTCCGTCTGGCCTGCATAGTTTCTTTTAAGAAATCAGCTGACAGTCACATGGGTACTCCCTTGTAGGTAACTATTTTTCTCTTGCTGCTTTTAAGATTCCCTCTCTGTCTTTTGACCTTGACATTTTAATTATGATGTGTGTTGGTGTGGTCCTCTTTAGATTCCTCTTGTATGGGGTTCTCTGCTTCCTGGACTTGTAAATCTATTTCTTTCACCAGGTGGGAGTAGTTTTCTGTCATTATTTCTTCAAATAGGTTTTTAATATCTTGTTCCCTCTTTTCTTCTGGCACCCCCATAATTTTGATGTTGGTACGTTTGAAGTTGTCCCAGAGACTCTTTATGCTGTCTTCATATTTTTGGATTCTTTTTTTTTCTTTTTGCTTTTTCAGTTGGGTGTGTTTTGTTTCTTATTTCAAATCTTTGACTTGATTCTTGGGATCCTCTAGTCTCTGTTGAACCTCTGTATATTATCCTTTATTTCAGTCACTGTATGCTTAATTTCTGATTGGTTCTTTTTCATATTCTTGAGTGTCTCACTAAATTTCTCAGAGGTTTCTAGAAGATTCTTGAGTAACCTTACAACTATGGTTTTTAACTCTATGTCCAGTATTTTGTTTTCATCCATTTCTTTCATTTGTGAGGTGTTTCTTTGTCTCCACATTTTAGCTCCTTCCCTGTTTGTTTCTATGTGCTGGGTAGCTGCTAAGTCTCCTTGAGTTGATAAAGTGGCCTTGTGTGCTAGATGTCCTATAGGGCCCAGCCTCCCCAGTCACCTGAGGTGGATGCTCTTGGTGCATCCCTTTGTGGGCTGATTGCACAGTCTTGTAGTTTAGCCTTGATTGCTGTTGGTATCACTGGGAGTAATCAACCTCCAAGCTATTTGGCTTTGAGGACCAGCTGTGTCTACACTGGAAGATCTGTTGTGTAGGAGACACCCTTATAGGGCAGGACTTGCTTTGGTGCTTACTGAGTCTGTCCCCTGAGTGTGTCACTTATGGATGTGAAGAGTTGTAATCTGGTTTGATCTCACTGTGACCACTGGGTATACTGGCTCTTGGATCTCCAAGGAGGTGCAAGGTCAGCAAGGAGGTGCTGCCCAGCAGGAGGGACAGAGACATCTGCAGATTCCTCCTCTTTGTATGGGGTTTGGAAGTGCCCAGGCAAGGCCCAGCTGTGAAGCAAGGCTGCTGCTGCTGCTGCTGGGTATTGGGCCTTCTTTTGGAAGCTCTGGGGCTCTCTGACCTAGCTGCAATTTGACAGGTTTTAGGCAAAAGGACAGGCCATTCATATGCAAAAGCAGGTGCATACAGCTTGGGTGGGGTTGTAAATTGGTTGGAGTGGAGTCTCCGGGGATCACCAGGTTGGAGCAAACAGCAGTGGCTGCCAGTCAGCCTGAACTGGAGAAGTCCCTAGTTCTCTGCATCCTGTGTCTCTGTGCAAGAACAGTGATCACTGTGAGCACTTCTGAGAGAAAGCCATCCTTGCATTCCTGTCCTGATGCCAGACAGTCCAGTTTCTCCTGTATGTGGCTGGGTCCCCCAGAGTCTTGCCCAGAACTAGAGTTTGGAGCAAGTTGGAGCTTGTATCTCACTTCCAGTTACAAGAGCAGCACATCCAGGTGCCAGTACTTTCTGCACCTCCGCACCTTTTCCCAGTCTCAATGCGCTTTCTTCACCTCTCTAGTTGTGGAACTTCCACTCAGCCAGCCTTCCCGTGGTTCTGGGAGGTAGTTGTTCTGCTGTTGAGTTGTGGTTGCGAGAGACAGCAAGTGTAGGTAATTACCTATGCAGCCATCTTGGTTCTCTCCACAGGTGTCTTTTTTTCTCTGCTTGCTGATGCATCTCTCTGTTTCTCTCTCTGCACAATCACAGGGACCCCTATCAACCGAATTCCTATCATGGCCAAGCAGATCCTAGACCTGTATCTGCTGTACAAGCTGGTGACCGAGAAGGGTGGCCTGGTGGAGATCATCACCAAGAAGATATGGAGGGAGATCACCAAAGGCCTGAACCTGCCCACGTCCATCACCAGTGCTGCCTTCACTCTGAGGACCCAGTGAGTGGCCAGGGCCTTGGGAAAAGGAGGCTGAGACTAGAAAAAGGGGATGTTTTAACTTAGAGGAGAGAAAGGAAGAAAATTCCATTGTACAATGAACAAAATGTGTGGGATTCTTGAGACAGCCAGGAGCTTTCTGAGGTCAGTCCCTCACTAGGACAAAGTAATGATGAGAGCCGTCATTTCCCGAGTGGCCTGCATGCTGCTGCCTCAGCATTCTGTTGCTTTCATAACACTCTGCAAAATATGTAACTGACATACCAGATAAGTAGCATGTCATGTCCTTGTTGAAAAGTTGAAAGGGTTTACCTATTGGAACTGTTCCAGCAGAAGTAGGGATTAGCACTAAACCAGCATAGCAGGCCTTCTTTCAAGGTTCTTGGGTAGAGAATTGCCTCCTGGGACATCTGAGACAGAATGGGCAGAATTGCCCCTGTCTGACCAGCCTGACTTAGGATGGTTAGGGATCAGAAGCAAGACAGTCATGTCACAGCATGGGCTTGGTTTCTGCCAGAGCTCTAAAAAGGTGCCAGAATGACCCTTGTCAGAGTTTTCCTTTATTTCCCTTTGTGAGTGACTCCTCCACTTTGAGCAGTGTTCCGAACTGAGGAGCAGTCAGAGGGGCTGGAGCAGGGTGGTGGGTGCGCCAGGTGGGGGTCCTTTGCCCTAGAGGCTGCTGCCACAGACCAGACACTCAGATGGATGGTCTCTCTTGCCATGTTTTGATTGCCCTTGCTTCCTTCCTTGCAGGTACATGAAGTACCTCTATGCTTACGAGTGTGAGAAGAAAGCCTTGAGCTCCCCAGCTGAGCTCCAGGCAGCCATTGACGGTAACCGGCGGGAGGGCCGCCGGCCCAGCTACAGCTCCTCCCTCTTTGGCTACTCACCCACTGCCACAGCTGCTGCCACCAGGGCCCCTGCCCTTCTCTCCACACCCAAGATCCGCTTCCCTGCCCTTGGACTGGGCTCCAGCAGTGGTACCAGTGGCAGCAGCCCTCAGATATCCCCAGCAACTACTCTCAGGAAAGGTTTGCAGGGCTCTAAAGGAGGGGGAAGGAGGGAGAAATGGAGCCAAGTTTCTGTGTGTAGGACCTGGGTGGGAGAGTGGATTGTGGGTCGGTCTAGCTCTGGTGCCTTTGCCAGGTGATGGAGTCCCAGTGACAACAGTACCTGTGCCAAATCGTCTGGCTGTGCCCATGACCTTGACAGGCCAGCAGGCTAGCACGCGGATGGTCACTCTGGAGCAGCTGCGGGAACGGCTGGAGTCAGGAGAGCCCCCTGAGAAGAAGGCTTCCAGGCTGTCGGAGGAGGAGCAGCGCCTAGTGCAGCAGGCCTTCCAGCGCAGCTTTTTCAGCATGGCCCGGCAGCTGCCCGTGAAGATCCGGGCCCCCGGCAGGGGTGAGTGTGGCTTGGACCCATTCAGGAGCCAATCACATCCCATAGGACTGGAGTGGCGCTCCTCCAGATAGATCTCAGTTCACCAAGCCAAGGTCATTTTCTAGAGGAGCAGAAATTGCCTCAGGCAGTGCCCTATTCTTTAGCAATAAGAAGAAGCAGTGCTTTCTAGAGGAGGAACCAGAGAACTTTAGGGACAGTAGCTGTGTGTCTGTCCCCCACTGCACCCCAGCCTTTTGATCTGTCTAGATTAAAGGGTTTAGCCTTCACTCTAGTACCTTCCCGGATGTAGGGATTGAATGCAAGTGCAAGGCAGATCTGGGAGAGAGCCAGCACCTCTGGTCCTGAGACTCTAGAGGGGCTCTGATGCCTCAGGCCAAGCTGCCAGTGTCCCTCAGAACAAGTGGGAAGGAGGAAGCACAAGTTTGGCAGCATAATTGACAACCTTTCCCTTCCTCTTTGCATTTTTCAGGTGCCCCACTTTCATATCCCCTCAACCACATACTCCATGTCCCTTGTTCCTCTCCCCACCCTTCTCTCCTCACACACTTTTTTTTTTTTTTTTTTTTTTTTTTTTGCCGTTTATTGCCCTTGATGCTGTCTCGGAACAAACATGAAATGAGTGTGTGCGCGGAAGAAACTAGGTGTGGAGGGAGGGAGCTGTGCATATTTCCAGGCAGCCAGTCCCTCTTCCACCTTCCCCTGGTTGAGGAGCAGAAGGAGGCTGGGGTGACAACCCAGACAGCAGGGCTCTGCTGTTACCCATTCAAGGACAGGTGCCCTGGTCCTGCACGTGCCAAAGGCTAAGAGAACAGGCAACTTACCTGGAGGAATTCTTGGCCCTGTGTGTGGTGAGCGGGCAGAAGTGAGCTGGGCAGAGGCCTTCCGCAAGTCCCCGGTGCTCAGGCTGAGATGAAACACCAAGTACTGGGTAGGTAGACCCTCTCCTTGAGGACCTTCCCATCCCAGTGAAGGAGGAGGCGGTGGCGGCAAGGTGAGGCTCAGGCAAAGACCGGATCTTCCTGAACTCCAGCTCCCCAGCTGATGGACAGTGTTCTCAGGAAGTTTACCAGATTTCTTTGAAAGTGCCAGCACACAGCTGTGAGCCAAGAGAAACCCCCTTGCTGATGGTGATCCCTTTTTTTCTTCAATCAGAGAGAGTTGGGGAGGTGAAATGGCTCAATGGAGAAAGTAGCAACAGGACATTAGCTTCCTCTGAGAAGATTATGTAAATGCTTTCTAACTGTGGGCCTTGGCCTGCTGTGGCCAGACCAGGGGCCCGAGAGTGCCACAGAAAGGACAACACAAATGCCAGAAGGCTTGACCAGGCTCGCTCTCCTTTGTCCCCAGCAGAAGACAGATCAGAGGCCTCGGCTACAGCACTGAATCTGACCTCGGGCAGCGTTGGGAGCATTAACATGTCTGTGGATATCGATGGCACCACCTATGCAGGTGAGGCCCTTGGAGCTCCAGGGAGGGGCCTGTGGTGGCCAGCATCAGTGCAGCTGCCCTAAGGGCCCCATTTGTCACCCTCCTGTCTGCATATCTTCCCAGGGCTGGCTTCCTTGGGGTTCCGTAGGTAAATGGTTCTTCTGGACTAGCAGAGGCTGAGGATTGCTAACATGATGACAGATCCCCCTCCACCTTTGAAAGACGATAGAAACCCGACACTGAACCTTTTTGGACAATGGTTGGTTTGCTAATTGAACAAAAACACCTAATGTGAAGAATCATAATCAATTCTGTATCCATCCCTTAAACATTATATTCTAAATCCACCATTAGCGTCTTCTAATGTTCAGGCCTCCTTTCTTTGTGCTTCAACTATTCTCCTTTGGAACCTCTGTCATTCCTTTCCTTTAAAATGGATCAAGGACAGATACCGGCAAAGAGATCTGAGTGTGCAGAATTGACCTATATATGTTTGTGATTTTTCTTGTCATTTATAGTTTTTTTTCCCTTAGTCTAATTTGGCAGAAGTGGTTGGTTTTTGCTGCTCTGTTGACTTAATGAGTTTGCCGACCACTGCCTTAGGGAAAAACACTTAACAACATTTTATTAATGTACTAATGTATTTAACCTGGAGTCAAAACTTCTGCAGACTCATTAGTCAACAGAGCAGCAAACTGAGGCTCACGAGCCGCAGTTTGCCGACCACTGGCTTAACCAGTCTTTCCAAGGCTGTCAACTTAGTTTTCATAGCAGCAAACCTCTTTCCACTCCTGTTTTGTTGGTTTACGGATGACTTTGGAAATAAACCCAGCCGACTTGTTAAGCACAGCTTGATGAGTTGGGGCTAAAGAGTTCAGACATTCTAGCCAGTGGCCTGCCAGAAGCCCCAGCATCAGCCACCTGTTTTAGAGAGGGCTTGAAAGGTGTCCTTAACATCCAAAAGGGGGGTATTTCCTCAGGGCGTGCTTTTAGGCCTTTGGATTCTCCTCTGCTGGCGACAAGGCCTTCTCGGGGCGCCGCCCTGCAGGCCTCAGGCTCTGGGTCTCTACTGGCTGCCTGCTGCGCATGGGGACCCATCAGAAAGGGACAGAGTTCCTGGGAGCAGCCTGCAGAGGGAGCCATGACAGGCTGTCTCCGCACACAGTGTTTCAGAGGCCTGCAGAGGGAGGGCTCTGCCTGATTGGGGCTAGGGGGCCTCCAGGAGAGCGGGCGAGCCAGTAGGTAGGGCTGGGGTGCTCTCTGCACTCTGGTGGTGCTGTGATGGTCTAGGACAGTGCTCGCCAGCCAATGGTTTCTGGGACCACTGGTGGTTCGTGAGGCCTGAAAGATGGCGACTGCTGCTCGAGGAGGTTTGGGGGTTGGGAGAGAGGATTTGTGGAAAAAGCAGGGAAGGAGGATGTTGGGGCCTGATCGCCACAGCTTTTTCTCCTCTTTTAGGATAAAGGAGAAGTAACGCTTTTCTCTCAAAATGGGGAGCGCTCAGAAGAGAGTTGAAAGTTCCCCAAACCTCACCTGCCCCAGTTTCTGCCTCACCAGTGCCCTTTCTCAGTGGGTTCGCAATCGCCCAGACCAGGAACCTGAGAGTCGTTCCAGAGAGCCTCTCATGCTCATCTTGGTCCCCCAGAGCAGAGCAGACCTCACTACTCTGTGCTCTCCTCCTCCTCCCCTGCTCTCCTCACTACCGGTGCCCTGGGTCAAGCCTCTCAGCTCTCTTGCAGACCTCCATCACCCATATTCCTCCCAACCCACAGAGAGCATTCTAAATACATATCATGTGACCCCTCCCTACTTAAAACTTTGAGGGACTTCATGACACCTACAGGGTAGGACCTGGCTTCCTTAGGGTGTACAGACCTCACTATTTGTCTTCCCATCTCTCTAGCCTAATCTGCCTCCACACCACACTGCCCCATGGCCTCCAGCATGATTGCCACCTCTCTCTGTTCTTTGTTCTCTCAGACCTCCTCTTCCCTTCTTCATTTGTCTACTTTTTCTAATAGTGCAGGCACAGCCTTTCCCTGGAGCCTTTCCTGACCAATTTTCCCCTGCTGTCCAAAACCTTTTTGTTTCCACAGCACCCTGGGGACACTTTCCTCAGAGCATTTGTGACATTTCAGCAAAATGACTCTGCCCTCCTGTGTCTCTGCCACCAGCCTATAAGCATACGGAAGCAGGACAGTGTTTGGGACTTGTGTTAGCAACCCAGCACGTTGTCCAGAGTAGGGCGTCACCCAGTTAAATCAGGGGGATCAACAGAACCACCCTTTTCTTGATCTGCTCACACTCGCTTCTCCTCCCCACCCCAGGTGTGCTGTTTGCCCAGAAGCCTGTGGTCCACCTCATTGCAGGGTCTGCTCCCCAGAACAGCAGCAGCAGCAGCAGCAGCAGCAGCAGCAGTTCTCACTGCTCACCAAGTCCTACCTCATCACGGGGCACCCCCAGTGCAGAGCCCTCCACCAGTTGGTCGCTCTGAGGGGCAGGACCCAGCTTCCACTTCCCACTCTTCTGTCAAGAGTGAAGGAAGTCAATGCACAAAATGTACCTCATCTCACAGATGCCGCGTCAAATACCAAATGTTGTGAGTTTGGACATGTTGACTTGTCCAGGCTCCATTTAGATCCTGTTGTACTTGGGGGACAGAGAGAGGCTGGAGGGGCAGAACAGGGCAGCGTTGTCCAATCAGGGATTGTCCTGGAGAAATGGGTGGGGTCTGTGGGCAACCAATTTCCTGGGATTCCCAGGCCACCTCCCATCCTGGGCACAGTGTATTGACAATCTGTAAGCCAACACAGGGCTGGAGGCCCTCCATATCCTTTCTCCTTTTAATTTATTTTCCTTCCCCTGCCTTCTGCCATGACCCCAGGGTCACTGGTCCCTTCTCTTGCTCAGTGCCCCAATCATTAACGCTCATGTGGGTCTGCTAGGAGCCAAGCGCATGCCTTCCTAGCCCTATCTGCTGATCCTGAGATGGGGCTTTCCTTACCTAACGTATTGGTTCCTGGGGCAAGGGTCCCTCCAATTCGAGTCTTGAAGTAGTCCTCAGGTCCGAAGGCCCATTGGACATCTGCTAAGGGAGAGGCAGAGTCTTGGAGGGCTGCCCAGGCAGTCTCTAGCACCCTCTTCAAACTGACCCTTTTCTGACCCTCTTGGACCCTAGCTTCCCACTTGCCCTTGTCGGTCAGCTATGCCAAGAACAGCTCACTTGCCCCTTGGCCAGTCTTCTCTCAGGGCCATCTTAGCCCTAACACCCCCAAGCCTGCTAACGTCAGGTTCATTGAAATACCTCACATTTGTCATTGTTGATGTTTGATTCTTCAGAAGTATTTGCATCTCTGAAGTCTTTTTATATGTGTTTTGCTGACTAATTTTTTATTTAAAATTTTTTATTGTTATAGCACCAAAGATAGGAGAGCAGATCACCCCAAAGCCAAACAAATGATTTGGTACCCCAGCCCCTCTGGCCCTTCCTTGTAACCTTGGTGAGGAAGCAGAAGGCGGGCAGGAGAGAGACTCGGGGGTCAGGGCGGCAGGGAGGAGGGGGAGTGGAAGCCGGGCTGGGTCCTGAAACCACCAGTTCTGAGGGTGGTCCTCCAATCACTTCCTGCCATAGCAGGGCTAGTCCCAGCCCCGAACCCCTACTCTCCAGCGGGGGTGGGATGTCTCCCCTCCGCACTCTTACCTCAGGACAGGCAGGCCATGGCCCTCAGGAGATGAGAAAGCTTTATCTTCTCTGGAACCCTGGAGTGGGGCAGGCTGCTCCGGTGTTGTAAAGAAGAGCTGGTTCTCACACCAGGTCTCCTGGAAATGGACACGCCCCTGTGGCACGCTGTAGACAACTCGCTGTGCCGTGCTGACTGCGAGCCCAGACCTGGCCAACGGTCAGTCCCGTCCAGGAAAGGAACGACGTCCAGAGCCTGAGCACAAAATGAGCCTCACTCTGCTGGACCTTGTCTTCTCTCACCCCTCCTCTCACCCTCTACCAGAGTTCACCCTCTCACCAGGCAAGTGCAGGGTGTGGACAGAGAAGGGCATCTGGGACCTGGTGCCGGGAGGAGCCCAATGGCTGGCACTGGGCCCACCTGAAGGTGTTGCAGACATTTGCCAGTGTGTTTCTCAGGGGTTTGGTCACAAAGGATGGACTCTTCCCACCTAACGACACAGGGACAGCACATTGTCTTTCTGGTCATTGGATTAGATTCCTGAGGCAGCTGGCCCGTCCTCCCATCTCAGTTAACCCTTGCTGTCCTCAGGACAACAGCAGGGTCTCACCAGTAGGTGTCTCTAGGAACAGGGCCTGGGCCACGAGGAATCCTGAAGGCCACACAGGCAGGCAGCCCGTGCAGCCCTGTCCCGGCCCCCCCTCCCCCCCCCCCATCTTATGTGTATTCTAGCCAGGAAAAACGTGATAGCACAGGGGTGGCCCAGGCAGTGGATAAATACCTCAGACGTCTTCTTACAGCAAGTGTCTGTATATGTTGTGATTATTTTCTATCTTACATGTTCTTGAATGTTTATATTTCAATAAACCTCTACCTCTTCACACAAACAGGTGGATGTTTTCAGTGACTCTTCCATGGACGGAACTAGGGGAGAGGCCAAAGCCTTCAGAACAAAAAGGGACTGAGGGACCTGCTCCTCCGATCCACTGGTTTTTCCTGAGCTCTTACCCCTTCACTGCTCACCCATCCTTTCCCCTAAGCTCTCACTCTGCTGTTGTCTGTCAGCGGGGCCTCTGGTGATGCCCGACCGCCAAAACTGACTCCAGTGTGTCACGTCAGCTTCCTGGCAGGCTCAGGCCTGGCGGTGGCCTCCACATGACAAGCCCCCCTTTCAAAACAATTTTTTTATTGACTGACTTTAGAAAGACGGAAAGAAGCATTGATTTGTTGTTCCACTTATTTATGCATTCATTGTTTTTTCCTTGTACGTTCCCTGAGATGGAACCCGTGACATTGGTATGTTGGCTGATGCTGTTACCACTGAACTGCCCTTCCAGGACCTGGAAAGCGCTTTTGAGCTTCTGCTGAATAAGTGGTCCCCATGCGCACAGAGCTCACAGTCTTATCTGGGCGGCATATACAACCAGGTCTTTAACACAGCATGACTGGGATAGTAGACAGCTGCCGATAGATGCTGAGGCAGCTCACTAGTGAGTCTCGGAGGTGGTGATGTTTAAGCTGGAAAGATTTGCCAACTGAAGACATGAGGAAGTAATCTCAGCAGAGGAATTGATACATATGTATATGTATACTAGAGGCCCAGTGAACGAATTTGTGCGGGGGGTGAGGGGGGGTGCCCCTCAGCCCAGCCTGAACCCTCTCCAGTCTGGGACCCCTCGAGACCCAATCCTAAACGGGCAATCAGACATCCTTCTCACAATCCAGGACTGCTAGCTCCAAACTGCTTGCCTGCCTGCCTCCCTGATTACCCCTAACCGCTTCTGCCTGCCAGCCTGATCACCCGCTAACCACTACCCTGCCAGCCTAACTGATGTCTAATTGCTCCCCTGCCAGCCTGTTTGCCCCCAACTTCCCTCCTATGCTGGCCTGGTCACCCCTAACTGCCTTTCCCTGCAGGCCTGGTCTCTCCCCTGCTGGCCTGATGGCCCACAACTGCCCTCCCTTGCAGGCCTGGAACCTCTACTGTCCTCCCCTGCTGACCATCTTGTCGGGGCCATCTTGTGTCCACATGGGGGCAGGATCATTGACCACATCGGAGCAGCCCTCTAGTGTGTTGGAGTGATCAATCTGGAAATTACTCTTTTATTAGATAGGATAGAGGCCTGGTGCATGGGTGGGGACTGGCTAGCTTACCAGATGTCCCGGATCAGGGTGGGGGTTCCCTTGGGGTGAGGGGCAGCCTGGGTGAGAGGCCTGTGGTGGTTTGCAGGCTGACCACGCCCCCCAGCGACCCAAGCAGAGGCCCTGGGATCTGGGATTAATTTATGTTCTACAATTGAAACCTTGTAGCCTGGAGCAGAGCCAAGCCTTCTGCTCACTCTGTGGTGACAGCCATTTCTGTTTGGATCTTTGTAGCCTAGAGTGGAGGCCTAGGCTAGGGCTGCAAAAGTTTGGCTACTTCCATCGCCTGGGCAACTCTAAGCCTCTTCTCTGTCCATCTCTGTGGCAGCTGCCATTTCTGTTGGGATTATGTATCTTTTATAATTGAAACTTTGTAGCATTGAGTGGAGGCCTAGGCCAGCAACAGCAGGTGGAAAGCTTGGCTTCCTTCGTTGCCAGGGAAACCCAAGCCTCCCTCCTACTCTCAGTGGTGGCAGCCATCTTGGATGGGGTTTATTTGCATAGTTTGCTCCTGATTGGCTGGTGGGTGTGGCTGTGGTTTGATTGTAGGTATGGTCAATTTGCATATTACTCTTTTATTAGATAGGCTATGGAAATGTGGTGGTTTCTAAAGATCAAGTATTGTGGCCCTGGCCAATCCTAGGGTTGGGGGGTGGAGTGGAGGACAAGTGGGTAGAAGTGTAGCTGGGGCCATAGAGTATCCCAAGCTAATGGATTTGGGCTCCATTCTCATAGCTGAGGAGGTCACAGCAAATGTGTTTTTTAGGAAACCCACTTTTCTAGAAGGTTGATCTGGAGCAGACATTCTGAGTGTGAATACCTGGCATACCCCTGGAACTCAGTCAGTGCTTAGTCTTTTGCTCTGCCATGATGCGCACTTTTTTTGTTTTGTTTTCAATTTTATTTTATTGTTTAAAGTATTACAAATAGTAGTATGTATGTCTCTTTTTCCCCCCATTGACCTTACCCCAGCCTCCCCTAACCCCGACACATGCTGTCACCCCCCAGCCCAGTATCTTGTGTCCATTGATTATGCTTACGTGCGCATACAAGTCCTTTGGTTGATCTCTTACCCCTCTCCCCCAATGCACACTTTTTTATAGAGCTCTTTTCCATGTTCCTTTTTTTAAAATACATTTTTACTGATTTTTAGAGATTGAGGGAGAAAGAAATACATTGATTTGCTGCTTCCTGCATGCTCCCTGCTGAGGATGGAGCCAGTCACTGGGGCATGTGCCCTGACCAGAAATGAAACCTGCAACCTCTTGGTGCAGGGGTTGACATTCAACCACTGAGTCATACCAGCTGGGCTACCATGATGCACATTTTATAGCCCCGACCTGGTTTTGGCAAAACCAAAAGAAATGAGCAGAGGTAAAGGATTGGGTAGATTTGTAATTGCCCTCCTCCGTCTCACATCATGCACCCCTTTTGTCTCAACCCTCTGATTGCAAAGTGGGGATCCCTTTTCTGCCATTTTGAAATGCTAGAAAAGGAGGGTGACAATGTGACAGTCTTGAACTTCTCACTGGTTTTTAAAGATCTTTTGGCCCGGCCGGCGTGGCGCAGTGGTTGAGAATAAACCTATGAACAGGAGGCATTGCTGAGAGAGAGACGTGGCAGTTTAGCGAGACAAAAGGGAGAATATGGCACCAGGCCATGGCAACTTCATGCCATTTCAACTCGCAAGAGAAAATATATGTTATCTCAAAGACTGAAAAAGGAAAAATTTCTCACACTAGACCCTCCCTAAAAGTTCATCAAAAGATAATCATAAATTAAAAAGACAAACTGGGGAGAGATATTTGTAACAAATAAAGGCAGTGTAGCCAGAATGAATTATTTTTAATGCTTCTTAAGATAAAAGCAAAAAGAAGGGGGAATGGGACGAAGTTATGAACAGGTATGTGTAGAAGAGGAAATGCAAATGGCTGGACCTCACCAGTGATCAGGTAAATACACAGAAAACCATTCCACACCATTGGACCAACATAAACTTTGTTGCTAGCATTCCAAGACTTGACGAGGATGAGGAGCAATGGGAATTCGAACTGCTTGGATAGTGTAAATTAGTTAAACCAGTTTGGAAAACACTTAGGCATTCAAGTAGAACATGCACCTCCCCTAGGACCCAGCAATTCTGCTAATTCTGAATGTGTGCCCAGGAGACCCACAGCACTGATGTAGTTACTGTGCTGTGAAACCACTAATTACCAAACACTAGTGGCAGCCAAGGCCAGAGGGGAGGGTCTACAGATGGAGGGGGTTGCAGACCTGGGCCTGCCCTAAGACGAGGCAGTAATCATGCAGAGAGCACTAAGGTATATGACCCAGCAATATTTGGGGGTTCAGGAAGTTTGGTCACCTGTACGGTCTGGAGGGGAAGAGTGAGGCATCTTGCTCTCTTCCCCAGTGCTGTTCCATTATGCCCATTGTTTGAGTCAAGGTCCCAGGCAGGCCCCTGTGGGTATGGTGCTCGGGGTGATATCCTGAGGGAAACACTAGACCAAGATAGGAACCAACCACCACCACTCCTTTTCCAGATATCCCTGCAGGAGGTGGGCTCTGAGCTGGCCCAGATGCAGGCTGAGCTCCAGAAAGATGGACATGGTAAGAGTTTGGAACTTGAGACAACCAAGATGGTGGCATAGGTAAACATCTCTTTGCTGCCTCCCACAACCACATTAAAATTAAAACCAGAATATATAACTATCATCCAGTACCACAGGAAAGCTGGCTGAGTGAAAGTACTACAACTAGAGAGGTGAAGAAAGTGCATTGAGACTGGTAGAAGGTACAGAGGCATGGAACAGGCTGGCACCCAAGTGTGCAGCTTTTTTAATCAGGAGGGAGATTGCTCTGCGTTCCAGTGCCAAGCTAGCCGCTGGGGGACCCAGACACATGGGGAGAAACTGGGCTGTCTGGCATCCAGGCAGGAACTCGGGATGGCTTGCTTGCAGATGGAGGTACTTGCAGTGGTCATTGTTCCTGTGCTGAGACCTTCCTGGTGCAGGGCTGACTGGCAGCAATTGCTGTTTGCTCCACCCTAGAGATTCTGAGACCCCACCCTACCCAATTTAAAACCCCACCCAACCTGTGCCCACCGGCTTTTGCATATGAGTGGCCTGGCCTTTCTCGGTCTAAAACCTGTCAAACAAGCTGCATCAGGGTCAGGGAGCCCCATAGCTTCCAAAAGAAGGCCCAAGGCTGGCATCAGCAGTACCGTGCTTTGCTTTACAGCTAACCTTGTCTGGGCACTTCCAAACTCCATACAAAGAGGAGGAATCTGTAGATCTCTCTGTAGCTCCTGCTGGGCAGCCCCAGACAGTGGCTGACCTTGCACCTCCTTGGAGATCCAAGAGCCAGTGTACCCAGTGGTCAGTGTGAGACCATACCAGATTACAACTCTTCACATCCATAAGTGACACACTCAAGGGATAGACTCAGTGAGCACCAAAGCCCCACTGAAGCATGTCCTGCCCAATAAGGGTGTGTCCTGCACAGCAGCGCTTCCATTATAAACACAGCTGGTCCTCACAGTCAATTGGCCTGGCGGTCAATACCTCCCAGTAATACCAATAGCAATCAAGGCTAAACTACAAGACTGTGCAATCAGCCCACAAAGAAATGGACCAAAGGCATCCACCTCAGGTGACTGGGGCGGCTGGGCCCTATAGGACATCTAGCACCCAAAGGCTACTCTTTCAACTCAAGGAGACTTAGCAGCTACCCAGTACATAGAAACAAACAGGGAAGGAACCAAAATGTGGAGACAAAGAAACACCTCACAAATGAATGAAATGGATGAAAACAAAATACTGGACATAGAGTTAAAAACCACAAGTTGTAAGGTTACTCAAGAATCTTCTAGAAACCTCTGAGAAATTTATTGAGACACTCAAGAATATGAAAAAGGACCAATCAAAAATTAAGCATACAGTGACTGAAATAAAGAATAATATATAGAGGTTCAACAGCAAACTAGAGGATCCCAAGAATCAAGTCAAAGATTTGAAATAAGAAGAAACAAAAAACACCCAACTGAAAAAGAAAAAAAGAATCCAAAAGTATGAAGATAGTGTAAGGAGCCTCTGGGACAACTTCAAGCGTACCAACATCCGAATTATGGGGGTGCCAGAAGAAAAGAGGGAACAAGATATTAAAAACCTATTTGAAGAAATAATGACAGAAAACTTCTCCCACCTGCTGAAATAGATTTACAAGTCCAGGAAGCACAGAGAACCCCAAGCAAGAGGAATCTAAAGAGGACCATATCAAGTCACATCACAATTAAAATGTCAAGGTCAAAAAATAAAGGGAATCTTTTTATTTTTTGTATTTTTTGTTTAAAGTATTACAAATAGTAGTACATATGTTTATTTCCTCCCCCATTGACCTCCCTCCCGCCTCCCCTACCTCCCAGCACATGCCCTCAATTGCACCCACCCCCCCCACCAGTGTCTTGTATCCATTGTTTATGCTTATATGCATGCATACAAGTCCTTCAGTTGATCTCTTACACCACTTCCCCCCCTACCCTCCCCTGCCTTCCCACTGTAGTTTGACAGTCTGTTCAATGCTTCATTGACTCTGTATCTATTTTATCCCCCTTTTCTTTAAAAAAAATCTTGCATCTGCATACTAGAAATAAACATATAAGAACAACAAAAAAAAGTTTGAGTCTCCATTTCAGTGTCCAGTTCTGAGCCCTAGTTTCAATGTCAAATAGTTCCTTATGTGTACATGTCAGCAATGGTATCTGGATGGTGGACAAATGATGGCAATGCAGGTTCCACCCTCTCTGGTTTGGTCCTGGGCCGCCTGCATCAATGCACAGCTGCTGACTGCTACCATGGCAAGGTGTCTTCAGCATCTTCCATGTCTGAACTGTTTTCATGGTTGGAACAGACCTGTCAGTTCCCAAAAAGGGAATGTTAAAAGCAGCAAGAGAAAAACAGTTACCTACAAGGGAGTACCCATATGACTGTGAGTTGATTTTTCAAAAGAAACTATGCAGGCCAGAAGAGAGTGACAAGAAATATACAAAGTGATGAATAGCAAGAACCTACAACCAAGATTACCTAGCAAAGCTATCATTCAGAATGGAGGACAAGAAAAAGCTAAAGGAGTTCAACATCAAACCAATATGTGACAATAGAGGCACAGTGCACGAAATTCATGATTGTGGGGGCGAAGGATGTCCCTTGACCAGCCTGTACCCTCTCCAATCTGGGAACCCTCGAGGAATGTCCGACTGCCAGTTTAGGCCCAATCCTGGTAGGATCCTGGTAGGATTGGGCCTAAACGGGCAATCGAACATCCTTCTCACAATCCAGAAATGCTGGCTCCAAACTGCTCACCTGTCTGCCTCCCTGATTGCCCCTAACCGCTTCTGCCTGCCAGCATGATCACCCCCTAACGACTACTCTGCCCATCCTAATTGATGTCTAACTGCTCCCCTGCCAGCCTGTTTGCCCCCAACTTCCCCCCTATTGCTGGCCTGGTCACCCCTAACTGCCCTCTCCTGCAGGCTTGATCGCCCCCACCTGCCCTCCCTTGCAGGCCTGATCCCTCCCAACTGCAGTCCCCTGCTGGCCTGATGTCTCACAAATGCCCTCCCTTGCAGGGCCTGGAACCTCCCAATGGCCCTCCCCTGCTGACCATCTTGTGGTGGCCATCTTGTGTCCACATGGGGGCAGGATTTTTGACCACATGGGGGCAGCCCTCTTGTGTGTTGGAATCTGCAAATTACTCTTAGATAGGATAGAGGCCTGGTGCATGGGTGGGGGCCAGCTGGTTTGCCCTGAAGAGTGTCCCAGATCAGGATGGGCATTCCCTTTAGGTGAGGGGTGGCCTTTGTGAGAGGCCTGTGGAGGTTTGCAGGCTGGCCACGCCCCCCAGTGACCCAAGCAGAGGCCCTGGTATCTGGGATTAATCTATGTCTACAATTGAAACTTTGTAGCCTGGAGCAGAGCCAAGCCTTCTGCTCGCTCTGGGGTGGCAGCCATTTCTGTTTGAAACTTTGTAGCCTAGAGTGGAGGCCTAGGGCAACGGTAGGCTGAAAGCTTGGCTTCCTCTGTTGCCAGAGAAACCCAAGCCTCTGTTCTCTCCAGGTCAGTGGCTGCCACCATTTCTGTATCTTTAATAATTGAAACTTTGTAACACTGAGTAGAAACCTAGGCAGGCAATGGCAGGTGGAAAGCTTGGCTTCCTCTGTTGCTGGGGAAACCCAAGCCTTCCTCCTGCACTCAGTGGCGGCAGCCATCTTGGTTGGGTTTTATTTGCATAATCTGCTCCTGATTGGCTTGTGGGCATGGCAAAGGTATGGTCAAATTTGCATGTTACTCTTATTAGGATGCTGAAGGGTATTCTTTAAGAAGAGGAAGAAGAAAAAGGTAAAGATAAAGAAGTATGAACAACAAAGTGACAACAAATACATATCTATCAACAAGTGAATACAAAATCTTATGAACAGAATAAACTGGTGAATTTAATAGAATCAGGGGCATGGAAATGGAGCAGACTGACAATTCTTGGGGGGGGAGGCAGTGTGGAGTGTGCCTGAAGAGATTGAATAAAGATCTTATAATCATGTATGCAGTACCTATAGATGCAGACAGTGAGGTGGTGTGGGCTGGGGTAGGGTAGGAACCAGGTGGAGGGAAACTATGCGGAGCAAAAAGAGGGACATCTGTAATAATCTCAACAATAAAGATAAAAAAAGAGTTTGGAACTCAAAAGTTTTTCATTGACAGGTGTCCTGCCTTGTCATGTGCCAGTGTGTTCCCCTCCTAGTGCCATGCAGATATGGTACATGGGCAAGGTGCCCTGAGGTAGGTCTAGGCTCTGCTCTTGGCCCTTGGTAGAGACAACCTGATCCCGACTCACTGATTCTATCAAGCCAGCACTACCCCCCCCCCCCGCCCCGCACCTCTCAGGTTCAGCTCTACCCCTCTCTCCAGGCGGCCTCATTGTCAGCTCCTCTGGTTCCCAGTCACAGGACCTGGTTGGCTCTCTCAGGGGTGCTTCTCTCTGGCACCCTCTCCCTTCTCTCTAAAAACCAAAACCAGGGAGAACCAAGATGGTGGCATAGGGAAAACACCTATCTTGCCGTCATACACAGCAATTTTAAAACTACAACTTAACAAAAGAACAAACACCTTCCAGAGTCACCAGAAAGCTGGCCGGGTGAAAATTCCACAAATAAAAGTGAAGATAAGACACTGTGACTCGGAGGAGCGGCTGAGGACAGTATTGAAGATATGCGCGGAGAGAGGTTTGGAGGAGCACAGGCCAGCGGATAGGGTGGGCGGCTGAAAACTGGCGAATTTTCTCGGACGGGGAGACAAAGACGTCCCACTGCACTGATTCTCCAGCTCTGGGAGAAGTCCAGGGAACCCACTATCATACGGGGTACAAACTGGACAGTGGGAGGGCACGCCGAAGCTCGGGTGCTGCAGGGGTCGGTGGGCTTGTGGAGAGGGTGAGCTTGTGCGGAGTGCGCATGAGCTTGGGAACAGCGCAGCTGCATGACCGCGCAGAGAGCATTCGTGACTGGCTCTTTCATTCGGGAAACCATCAGACTGCTTTGTTTTACGACCCTGGGTGAGAGCTTGGGTGTGCAGACTCATTTGGGGAGAGTCTGAATTCCCCAGCAGCCGGTGGAGCTTGGCAGCGGCTCTCTCTCAGAGGTGCTGGCAGCCATTTTCCCCAGCACAGAGTCCCTGGGGCCGCACAGGGTGGAGCTAACGCTGTCTACTTGGCCTGGAGACTCCGCCCATCCAACCTGAGCACACCTGGACTTCACAGACAATTGGCCTGGAGGTCAACCCCTCCAAGTGCTAACAATGATTAACCTGAGCTTAACTTCAGCAAGACTGTGCAACCCATATCCACCTCAGGTAACTGGGGAGGTTGAGCCACTGTCCCTAGTAGGAAGTCTACCACACAAAGCTAATTGACCAACTCAGGGAAGCAGCCACCATGCAGAGACATGGAAAGAAATCAGATGTGAAAGAAATGGAGGGATAAAAACGACTGGACATGGAATTCAAAACTACGGATATAGGGCTTCTCAAGAGGGTCCTAGAAAAGGTAGAGACCTATAAGGAAATAAGCAAGACCGAAAAGAAAATGAGCAAGACCCTCAAGGATATGAACGAGACCTACAAGGAAATGATCGAGACCAACGTGGAAATGAACGAGACCCTCAAGGATATGAAGGAGACTCTCAAGGATATGAAAAAGGACCAACCAGAAATTAAGCATACACTGACTGAAACAAAAAATATTATACAAAGACCTAAAAGTGCTCTGGAGCACCCCAAGAACCAAGTTAAAGATTTGAAATACAAAGAGGTAAAATCCACCCAGCTGAAAAAGCAAGAAACCAAAAGAATCCAAAAAATTGAAGTTATTGTAAGGGGCCTCTGGGACAACCTCAAGCATACCAACATCCGAATTATAGGGGTGCCAGAAAAAGAGAGAGAGCAAGACAATGAAAACCTATTTGAAGAAACAGTGACCGAAAACTTCCCATACCTGGTGAAAGAAATTGACTTAGGAGTCCAAGAAGTGCACCGAACCACAATATATAGGAGCCCTAAGAGGACCACACCAAGGCACATCATAATTAAAATGCCAAGAGCAAAAGACAAAGAGAGAATATTAAAAGCAGCAAGAGAAGAACAGTTACCTATAAGGGAGCACCCATACGATTGTCAGCTGATTTCTCAACAGAAATGATGCGGGCCAGATGGGAGTGGCAAGAAATATTCAAAGTGATGAATAGCAAGAATCTACAACCAAGATTACTCTATCCAGCAAAGCCATCATGCAGAATTGAAGGTCAGATAAAGTGCTTCGCAGATAAGAAAAAGCTAAAGGAGTTCATCACCGCCAAACCAATATTGTATGAAATGCTGAAAGATATTCTTTAAGAAGAGGAAGAAGAAAAAGATAAAAGTGTAAATTGTAACAACAAATACACATCTATCAACAAATGAATCTAAAAAGCAAGTGAATTAATAAACTGATGAACAGGATAAACTGGTGAATGTAACAGAATCATGGACATAGAGAGGGAATAGACTGACAATTCTTGGGGAGAAAAGGGGTGTGGGAAGTGCAGCAAGAGACTGGACAAAAATCATGCAACTATGGGAGAGGACAGTGGAGGGGGGTGAGGGCGGAGGGTGGAATGGGTACCAGGTGGAGGGGAGCTATGGGGGGGGGCCGGATAATGTATTTAATAAACTGAAGTATAAAGATAATTTTTAAGAAATAAAAACCAAAACCAGGAAATAACCCCACCCCCAGCTTGATCTGGGTTGAGGGACAGCCAGGATCAACTAAGCCAGCTCTCACTTCGGTAGGTGTGCATCCGCTTGGCCCCAGCCTGTCTCTGAGTTCTCCCCTCTGCCTCTGGTGGGGCCCAGGGACTCCTCTTTGGGCCTTGGCTTTGGCCGCTCCTGGGGACTGTCCCATTCTGAGCATCATTAGGCCAACTAAGGTCAGTGGGCTTTCAGCTGGGGCCATGGCACAGTTCTGAAGGAGTGGAGACAGTGTGCCCTATACAGACTGACCCGCTGGGTAAGCTAAGGGTGATAAGATCACTGAGGGTTAGATGCCCTGGGTCCTGCCAATATTGCTCCCAGTACACAGACAGGACCAGAGCCCAGAAACAGCAAGGGCCTCACCAGGGCCACAGGCCACAACCCCATCTACATCTTGGAAACCCTTCTGCCTGACGCTCAGGAAGGATTCCACAGTTTCTTCCCTCACAGACTCTGGGGTCTGAGTAGAATATGGCTGCCTCCTCACTTGATGTGGAGGAGGTACCTGAGGCTCACTGAGCGGAATCCCCCTGCTCACTGTGTCCCTGCTACTGTCACTCCAGCCTCTCTGCAGCAGTCAGGGTCCTGAGATTAAATGAGGGGAAAAGGAGATCCCAAGTCACACCCAGCAGGAAGGTAATCAAACTAGGAGCTGTTGTGGTTTGAACTGTTTTCTACAAAAAAAGATTTGAGTTCTAACCCCTAGTATCTTAGTATCTCTTATTTGGAGACGGGGTCTTCACAGAGGTGATCAAGTTAAAATGAGAGAATTGGAGTGACCCCAATCCATGATAACTGGTGTTCTTATGAAAAGGGGAAATTTGGCCACAAAAAAATATGCACACAGTGGGAGCCCTTGTTTATTTTTTCGGTTTTGGTTTTTAGAGAGAGAAGGGAGAGCGTGACAGAAGCATCGCTGTGAGAGCCAAACATCAGATGCCTTCCGGATTGCAGGCATGTGCCCTGACTCTGGGATTAAATCAGATGGTTAACAGAGTCACACCAGCCAGACAAGGGGGAAGCACCTTGTGAACATGAAGGCAGAGAGTGGAGTGATTCATCTATGAGCCAAAGAACGTTAAAGACTGCCAGTGACCACCAGAAGCTGGAGAGTCAGGAGCAGATTGTCCCTCACAGCCCTCAGAAGTCACCAATGTTGCCAACACATTGATGTCAGACTTCCAGCCTTCAGAACTGTTCCTGTTGTTTAAGCCACCCCCTATGTGGTACTTTGTTATGGCAGCTTAGCAAAGTGATACAAAAGGTGAATAAATGAACTGGATCAAACCCCATTAGCAACTCTGACTCCAAAGGGACCCTGATTTAGAAGGGGACTTTCACCTCAGCAAAGTCATGCCTATAGGAGTGTGAGGTGTGTAGTAATAGTATTAATGTTTCATGACTTCATGCCATGTGCCTAGCACAGCACTGAGCCTGTTACAGGGCTATTGAATTTCACCCTTTCAGCCAGCTGATGGGGAAGGAAAGCTGTTATTGTTCTTGCTCCTTTTTTTGTTTTTACAGATGATGCCCACAGAGATAGAGTAACTTTCCCAAGGTCACCAACTAGTATAATGTGGGGCCAGGAATTAAGCCTAGATTTCAGGTGCCTGAGCCCACAGTCATCATTTTTCACCTTAAAATTTATTTTCCGCTGAAACCGGTTTGGCTCAGTGGATAGAGGATCGGCCTGCAGACTCAGAAATCCCAGGTTCGATTCCGGTCAAGGGCATGTACCTTGGCTGCATGCACATCCCCAGTGGGGGGTGTGCAAGAGGCAGCTGATTGATGTTTCTCTCTCATTGATGTTTCTGACTTTCTATCCCTCTCCCTTCCTCTCCGTAAAAAATCAATAAAATATTTTTTAAATAAAATACTATATATCTAAAAAAATTCATTTTCCAAATTATTAGTTTCAGGGGTGTAGCAAAGAAATTAGACATTTATATACATTATAAAGTAATTCCAACTGGCACCACATATCTATATATATAAAAGGCTAATATTCTAAGTGTCCCTCCAACCATCCAACCACTCACAATGATGCGCACTGACCACCAGGGGGCAGATTCTCAACGCAGGAGCTGCTTGATGTGCACTAGCCATTTAAAAACGGCACTGTGGACCTGATGCCGACAAAGCAACACTCGATTTCCCCCAAATGGGACACAGGCCCCTCCACCACCCCAAAGCGACAGCCCACCAAATTTGCAGATGATGCAGCCAATGCTACTGAGACCCCATGGTGCAAAATGTGGCCCACAGCCCAGCCCAGCCTGGAAATGGTCACTGTGGGTGCCCGGTAATCTGTTACATAGCAACGCCTAGCTTCCTCTCCCTAGCAACTAGCCTCCTTAGTTTCTTCAGCCTACTACAACTTGCTTTATAGCCAGGTGCAAACAGTTTACACTGTAACCAAATGTCTGTGAAGCATTTTCCCGTGCCTCATCTCATTTGATCCTCACAGAAGTCCTGGAGTAGGTAGATAAGAGACTCGTTGGAATCCTATTTTCATTAGCCAGAAAATGGAGATTTAGAAAGCTTAGAAACTTGACCAGACTGTAAAGAAGAAATTGTGGACCTTGAAAATGATTTGGGTTTGATACCAAAGGCATGCATATGCCTGGGTTGCAGGCTTGACCCCCACTAGGAGGAATGCAGAAGGCAGCCAATCAATGATTCTCTCTCATCATTGATGTTCCTACCTCTCCAACTCCCTCTCTGAAATCAATAAAAATATATTTAAAGAAAATATCTTCAGGTTTCTCACTGAGCAGAATATAGTAAAACACTGCTACAGTTAAATATTTTACCCTTTGCTCTCCTTGTGTGATCAATAATAATCTGGTGGGGACCCCTATCTCCCTCCCCATGTGGGAGTCCATTCTGTGGGAGTCTGTATTTATTCTTCAATAAATCTCCACGTTTGCTATACCAAAATAAATAAATAAACAAACAAATAAATAATGATCTGGTTCACATTAATATTTACTGCTGTATTGCTGACAATTACCTGAAAGAGAAGTTGGGGTGCTTTACTGGGCTGGAAAAAGTTTAGCTAAATTAAAAAGTGGGTCTAATTATGCAAGTTTATTCTCTCTATATAAAAGGCCAAATTGCCTTGTGCATGCACAATATATATAAAACTCTCACTGGCACCAATTGCATGCGTGTTTTGATCTGTAATTGTCTATCATAATTTTGGTTGATAGTTCTATTATAGAGAAATGGTGAATAGCAACATTAAAATATTTCTTCTAATTAATTTCCTTTCAATGTGCACAAATCCATGCACTGGGCCACTAGTAGTTATTATAATAGTATTGACTATATTCCATATGCTGTGCTTTACATCCCTGTGACCATTTATATAAATGGCATTTTGTACATCTTAATCCCTTTACCTTTTTCACTCAGTCTCCCAATTCCCTCCTTGAACCCAGTTTCAACCACTAATTTAGGGACAGTGAAGACCATAGAATCCTGGGAATTATGAGGAAGACAGACTGAAGCAGAGCCCCAAAAAGTGTCGGGCGGAGGGAGCTGGAGTTGGGGTTGGGACTGGAGGTGGAGCAGGTGGGAGGCCCTGGGAGCTCCTCCCACCTGTCCAATGAAGCAGCATCTAGCTCCCACCCAACTGCTGTCCCATCTCTGAGCATCTCTGCCCATCAGCCATTCTCCATAGGACCCCTGCCCATGACCCAGAGTCGAATTCTAGGTCACTCTGCCTGGACAGGCCCAGGACCTGTAAGTACCTACTTGTTCACAGAAGGTGAGCCCTGGAAGGGCCTCCCCAGGGCTAGGGAGAGGGGAGAAATTACCTGGGTAGTCCCTAAGAGACAATAGCTGGAAGGCCCTAGAGTTGAGACCTGTTGGCATTGGTTCGGGTGTTGTTTGTATAGGACTCACTTGGTGCCACTTGCTTCCAGGAGTCTGATTGGTCAGAGGGCCCAGCCCAAGGTCACTGTGTGCCCTGCCTTCTTCCTGACATTGTCCACTGTAGGCCCCCAACTTGACCAGCATGCAGACCCCACTAAAATAGTCCATCCAGACCCCAAGAAGACAATCTACAATCCTCAAGGGTCTGGATTGGGAAACCCAAAAACTGAGATTTTGTTTCTTACAAATATGTAGTTGCAGGCTTTTTTTTTTTTTTTTTTTTTTAATATATTTTATTGATTTTTTACAGAGCAGAAGGGAGAGGGATAGAAAGTCAGAAACATCCATCAGCTGCCTCTTGCACGCCCCCCACCGGGGATGTGCCCGCAGCCAAGGCACATGCCCTTGCCGGAATCGAAACCGGGACCCTTCAGTCCGCAGTCCGACGCTCTATCCACTGAGCCAAACCGGTCTCGGCTAGTTGCAGGCTTTCTTGAGGAGCTCACAGCCTTCTCAGAGATCCCAGTTTGAGATAAATTGATTTAGACCAATTTCACTTCTGTAAGGCTCAAGGCCAACAAGGTACTGCTGCCGAGACACTCCGCACCCCCCTGCTTTCCAGCCAGGCCAACAGATTTGCTCCAGTAGGGTTCCTGCAGCAGAGCAGGATTCCATCCTGGGTCCTTACAACTCTACATTCCTGTGACTCCAGGCCACCTCCTTGATGTGCTTGTCTCTGGATATCAGATGTGCACCTTGGTGTGTGTCCATATGTCTGTCTGCCTGTGCACATATGTATTTGCCCAGGAGTCTAGGAGAGGTTATTGGCCAGGAGTGGCAGTCACTAAGCTGGAGTTCGTCAGGTGGACAGGGCCTGGGACATTTAAGCCCTTGCTCTGGCTCCTGTCCTACATTTTATAGTAACCCCCTCTCCCACTCTATTTCTCATTTGGTTCAGGGACTATGTACATCCCTACCTCCATGTCTCTCCTCTCTGGGCCTTGGTAAAGCTTTGTTCCTTCATTCCTGGAAAATGCTGCTGTTCATCTTTCGTTAAGGTTCAGAGGCCCAGAAACCCTGAATGTGGGGAGGGCCTTCCTGTCTGCTGCCCCCTTGTGCTTTTCCTCATGAGGCACATTGAATTTTAACTGCCAGCTTGAGACTGTGTGGCCCCAAACCGTAAGTTCTGGGACAGGGCTGTTCTGAGTGGAATTTGTTCTCCCCTGCACAAAGGGAACCAGGCAGAGATGCTCAGTGGACAAACGAATGGCTGATGGGACAGAATAAGGAAGGGGCAGGAGAAGGGGAGGACAAAGCATTGTGAGGAGGAGGGAGACTAACTGGCTTGCAGTAGAAAAGACAGGGCAGTAGAAAAGAGCATAGGAAGGAAGGGGTTGAGGGGAGAGAGAGGAAGGGGGAGCATACACCTGGGGAAGCCAAGCCTCACTTGTTTCTGGAATCTCCGCAGTTCCTCCTCTTTAAATTCCAATGCAACTGCCACCTCCTCCATCTGCTTCCAATACTCAGCCACTTTCTGAAACTTCACTGCGGGGCACTGTGCCTCCTGGCCTGAAGTATGCTAGCGGAAACGGAGTAGTCTGGACACAGTGTGGACCCTGCGTCACCTTGCCCCATTTTCAATGACTTCCTTCCAAGTTGCATGGATGTCACACTATGCCTTGTTGGATGGGATGGGGACTGGGGCAGGGGTGCCTTTCACAGCTCCCTGTACACACAGAACTCGATGCTCTGGGCACTTCCATTCCCCAGCATCCTGCCAGGAGCCTGGTAGATAAGGCTATTCAAGTCCCCCAGACGGGCCCTGGGCCAGCAGGAGGGGCTCAGCCATGTGTAGTGGAGACAGGGCTGCTTGAAGCTGAGATTTCTCACACGCTCCCATAAAAAGCCAGAATGTGACAAACAGGAGTGCTAACACTTGGGGAAAGGGTCTGTCTGGCTCTGGGCATGTGTTTCAGGGTTCGGTGACAGGCTGGCTTACCACATGTCCACAGGGCCGCCTCCCCCGATGTGAAAGCAGGGCCCCCACCCAGACTACAATGTGAACGTGCTATGTGGAGACACTGCTCCAATCTGTACCTCTTGGTTATTCTCTTTACTATGGTGCCCTAGAGACCCTCACCCAACTTTGGAATCCCCCAAAGGACATTGCCCAGGCTCCCCTGCATCTCTGCCCCTGGCACAGGGGGGCACAGCCTGGCTCAGCTGGTGCCCTGGGTTTCCTATGGGGCGAACCCTGCAAGCTGCTTGACCCCCTCCTGGTGAGCTTCAGCAGCCACTCCTGCAGTAAGGTTACACAGTGAGCCTGGCCAGGCGGCTCGGCTGGCCCCATAGAGACGCCCCTTTCCATCCCAGCTCTGCACCTGGCCCTGTAGGCCTGACTAGCAGGTACACTCAGTCCGGGATACCAGGTCTCTTTTCGGGCAATCTTTTAGGAATGAAAAATCCTAAATGGTAGAATCTCGGGAGTAACAGCAGTTGGACTGCAGGCTTTGGTGAGGGAGATGACCCTGATTCTACTTAAGAAAAAGAGAGCTGTTTTGTTACTAGGAGGCAAGGACTTCTGGGTTCTCCATGGTGGATGGTGGGATAGCTAGTAGGAAGGTGGACCCGACTTACCCCTTAGCCTAGCACCCGGGATAGGAGCCTCTGCTCTCAGCTACCTACCCGGCCCTGGCTTCCAGGAGCCATGGAAAACGCGGCAACACTAAGCGGTGGGAGGAGGGGACAACACAGAGTCCTCCCAACCTCGTCCAAGGGCAGAAAGGATGAAACTCGGGTGGCACGACTCCACCGCAGGCCAAGCTAAGGGGGACTCGGGCTCGTCGTCGCTGACACTTGAAAAGGCCCCAGAATCTCTATATTGGGAGGTGGGTGCATTTGGTTGGCAGGGGGCTAGGAGCCGATCTTTTAAAAAAAAATATATATACATATATATATATATATATATATATGTACATACACACACACACACACATACATATATAATTGATTTTTTACAGAGCGGAAGGAAGAGGGATAGAAAGTTAGAAACATCGATCAGCCGCCTCCTGCACACCCCATACTGGGGATGTGCCCGCAGCCAAGGTACATGCCCTTGACCGGAATCGAACCCAGGACCTTTCAGTCCGCAGGCCACTGAGCCTAACCGGTTCCGGCAGGAACCGATCTTGAGGATGCCTTAATGCCTCCTGTTTTCACTTAGCTTCAGCTGAAAATGGTGGAGCTGGCTGGGAAGTGGGCAGCTCCTCAAATCGCGCCGTCAGGGCTGTTTGAGGGGGAGCCAGAGGCCTTGAACTTGAGGGACCTCCGCAACTCGGGAGGGGCTGGCTCCGCTCAGGCCGCGCCCGCGGGGGCCGGGGGAACGCGGCGCTAGATCCACAGAGGTGCTCCGCAGCGGCTCCCGCGGCACAGGGCCCGGCGCCGGGTGAGCACTGCGGAGGGCAGGCCTGGAGGGATGCGGAGACCCCGGTCCGGTTCCGCACGGCTGGACCGCGCCTTCGGGAGCTGTCGAGTGCTCGCTCACAAACAGCGAGGTCTCCACAGGGTCCCACCTGGGGTTTTTTATTCTGGGAAACGGCCTCGTCATCCCGCCCGCCCACGGGGCACTGCGCGGGAGGGTTCTGTTGCTCCCGGGTCGTCGAGAGACTCGGGAGAGAAATGGCCAGTGGGGCCTGACTGCGGCGGCGCGGGGTCTGTGCCTGGGAAACAAGGCTCGAACCTGCGGCGGTGCTCCCGGGAGAGCTTCCCCCGCCGGCGGCCCGCACTGCTCGGCGGGCCTGCGGGCCGTGGGCGTGCTGTCACTGCGCCCACCTCCCACAGACAATGTGGTCTTCTCCTTCCTTCATGGAAGGGGAGCTGCCACTGCCTCCCCGAGCCTCGGAGCTCGTCAGGTCTCACGGCGGCGATGGCGTAACAATGCCTTCCAGCGCGCGAGGGGGGCGAGCGCCGTCGAGGCCGGGGCGGCCGAGTGGGCTGAGCTCTGGGGCCAAGTCGTGGCTCCGTCTGTCGGCTCCGACGTCCGCGGGCGAGGGGCGGCTGCCTCCGCGTCCGGGAAGCCTCCGTGCATCGCGACACGGCCGGGGGCGGGCCGGGGCGCCCTCTGCTTTCCCGGAACCGGTCTACGGCCTCGGGGCCCTGGGCGGAGAAGGCGGGTCCTCCAGAGCCTTCGAGTCGGGAGCTAGAGCAGCCAGGCCCGCCCCCCGGGGCTGGCGACAGCTGCGTCACGCGAGGGGCGGGGACGCCGCGGGCGGAGGCTTCGGCCGGAAGCGGAAGAGGCGCTGGGAGCGGGAAGTGGGGCCTAGTCGTCGCCGGAGCCCGAGAGACGGTAAGTGTGGTCTCAGATTCACCGCGGCCCAATGGGCTCGCCGGATGCGGGTCCCTGGGCTCCCGAGCTGGTGTCGGCCTGCTCCTTCTACTTCTGGGCTACCGCAGGCCGCGGGGCCTGACGCCCCGGGTCCCCGACCTCTCACCCCTGACCCGCCGCTTTCCCCCGGGGGGCGGTCACCGCAGACCCCGACCTTTCTACTCCGCGGTGTCGGGGTCCGAGTCTGAGCGGCCTCTGGGGCCCCTGAAGGGTTTCCGTTTCGGCCCTGCAACTGTCTGCGGAATGGGGTCGGGTGCTGCCCAGGCTCACCTGGAGGGGCCTCCCGGTCCCTCCCCTCCCCCGGCTCGAGGCTTGGTCCGCACTCTCTGCTCGCGGCCTGGAGTTTGATTCCGACCCAGGCTGGCGTTCCTCCGCCCGCCCCGTCCCGGTCTTTGCCTCGCTGCCGTGGGCGGCGGTTACGGGGAACGAAGCTCCGAGTCTCTGGGACCCGGGGCAGCAGGAAGGCCGCGAGCTGGGGCCACAGGCTGCCGCGTCGTTTATTGTGTTGATGGAGCCGCTCCAGCCCGGGGGAGGGGCTAGGCCCAGCTGACAGCACTAGTGCCCGGGCTGCTCCAGTCCGGAGTCTGAGCTTGTAGTTCCGGGTGCGGGTACTCTGTGTGGAGCTGGGGTGGGAATTGGCCGAGCCAGGCCCCTTGACGTGGTGGAGTTGGCGGCCTTCCAGCCTCCCTCCTCCATGCCCTTGAAAAGGAGTGTTCACTCGGTGGTGGCGGCTTGCAAGGTGGCAGGTTTGAAATTGCAGTGGTGGGACAGCGTCAGCCAAAAATAACCGTGGGGCACTGGGGTGGCTGGCATCCGGAGGGCAGCCGCTGACCGGGCTGGCTGCTCTTGTCAGCCCAGTTCACTGGCCAGGAAGAGCAAGTGAGAAGCCTACTAGGTTGTGCTCAGAAATGCTGGCACGCTCTGCCTGGTTTCCTTCATTGTGTAAAGCAGAGTATTTCTGAGTATGATTGTGGCCTTTAGCTTCTTTAAATAACCTGTTTGCTGGGGTTTGAGAGAGAGGTAATTGAAGAGAATTGGGGCCTAGAGCCCTGGTGGGAATATAATGAGGGGCACTAGAGAGACCTAGTGCTCACCTGCCTAGAATGTATTGAAGAAGAGGTTATTTCCCCTGTGATTGCCTTGTGTGAAGTAATTTATAGCTTGTTGACTGGGAGATGTTATCTGTATTTTCCAGGTATAGTAATTGGTAACCAAGAGCTAGAGTGGCTTGGTCAGGAGCCAGCACTGTAGGGTTTTCTATCTAGAGCTCTCCCCACCCATGGTCCTTTGGAAGATACTTTGAAAAAATGCCCTTAAGGCATTTAACACAGACTTAGGTTATCTGGAATCTTTTTAAAACTATGTTTTTATTTCAGAGAGGAAGGAAGAAGGAGAGAGAGAGAGAGACATTAATGATGAGAGAGAATCATTGATCGGCAGCCTCCTGCACACCCCCTTTCCCCCCACTAGGGATTCAGCTCGCAACCCAGGTATGTGCCCTGACTGGGATTGAACTCTGACTTGGTAGGTTGAAGCTCAACTGCTGAACCATGCCAGCTGGGCTCCCTGTAACCTTTTTAACATTAATGAAGAATTGCCTTCAGTACCTCTGTGAGCACAGACTTGGGTTAGGCATTTGACCTAAAAAGATAGGCATCTTAGTAAAGGGATGACATACTGTAATCCTCACAGAACCCTGTAAGCCAGAGGGAGCGGAAGGTCAGTAGTTGAATAACTTGCCTTAAAGGCACACATCTAAAAGTGGCATTGCCAAGATTCACATTGACATCTGACACTGAAGCTGTGCTCTTTCCTCTAACATGAACATGTGTTGACAGGAAATCTAGGTCCCAGGAGGGAGTCTTTAGCCTGGTATGATCTAGACCATGTCCCTCAGCTCTGGTGCTTTGTCTGCCCAGTGAGGATGGGCAGGGCATCTATCCTTGCCACTGGAGGAGCATCTGTGTCACTTAGGGACATGTGAGATACCTACCACCTTCATTTCATAGCTTGGCACCTGACCCAAGGTAATTGCAGGAAAACAGTGACACATTAGTCAGCTGATCATCACAACAACATTCTAAGTACTTGAGGAGCAGTGGGTAATTTTACATAGTATTTACCTCCAAGGATTGCTGGGACCTGGACGTGCAGGTAGATAGGAGAAGAAACTGCTCATGGGTGACTGAGGGCAGAGACTTTCTTAGGACCACAGAGAAGCTCCCAGGAGTTCTGTCAGATGCCTCACTGCTCTGTGCATTCCATTTTGCTCTTTTCCTGACGGACTTTTCATGAGATGGGGCAGTCTCAGTGAGTTTGTCCAAAATGTGCTTGGTCAGGCAAACCCAAGACTGACCCCCATTGGAGGTGGGCTATGTCTGAGTGAAGGGTTGGGAGTAAGGGGAGCCATGGTCTCCGGCCCAGCCTTCTCCTGGAGGCAAACAATGTCGGGGTTTTGGGGTGGGTGGAGCAAGGAGCTGGCCTCACACAGCTGTCTTTCTCAGCTGGTGGCTGATACAGCCTGGCAATTTCCTGTAGCGGATATTGGTCCTTGCTGAGCAAGGATAGCGATGTGGGCCCTTTTGGCATGCCTCTCTGGGCACATCAGCCTGGGATGGGCACAGGAGAAAAGTTCTAGAGCAGAGGATCTAGAAGAGGGGACAGTACTGTTGGCTAGAGATGAAGCACTGTCCAGTCTGGCGCTGAAGGTGTCTGGATGGTGCTGAATGGGTATCGGGAAAACTCTTGGGTGCTCTGTCCTAGCATCTTGAGTGGTGCTGACCCCGAGTATGGACCAGCAAGGGCTGGCCAGACCACTCTGTCTGTTGGGCCAGATCCTCAGGTGGGTTAGGGAATGTTTGTGAGACCCTTGTACACCTTTTTCTCCAAGAGATGGTCTAATTGTTTCTGCCTGTAGCTCCTCATACAACTTGCTTCTTTGAGTAGGGTCCAGTTCAGGGCCTCCACAGGCAACTGGGCTGTTCAACTTGAGCACTTTCACCGTTGGCTCCTATGTGTTGGCACCCTGCCAGTAGCCTTCTGATTCTGGCTTGACAGAGCAGGTGCTTCAGAGGCCCCCACAGACAGGCAGACGGAACTGAGCACAGGAGGCTTCCCTTTCTCCCCATCTCTGTGGCGGTGCTTACCAGCCCCTCCCTGTGTTCCACTCAGCACCTGTCCTGACTCACCTGGTTCCCCAAGTGCTCAGGCCATCAGGCCAATCAATGCTGCTTTGCTGAGGAGGCAGCTTTTTGTTTGTTCATTGGCAGAGAAGAGTGTTACCTATTGTCTGCTCTTTGACCACTGTGACCTCAGAGTTCTTTTTCACTTCATAAGCCCCTGAAGGGGCTGCCTCACATGGAACAATGGGCCTCTTCTTCAGGAGTGCCTAGGCTGCTCGGCACCCGGTCAGCTGGCTGCATGTTTACGGGGCTGTCCGTTTCTTGTGGCCCAGATGCATCACTGTAAGAGATACCGCTCCCCGGAGCCAGACCCGTACCTGAGCTACCGATGGAAGAGGAGGAGGTCTTACAGTCGGGAGCATGAAGGGAGACTGCGGTACCCATCTCGAAGGGAGCCTCCGCCCCGGAGATCTCGGTCCAGAAGGTGAGAGGGAACTGGGTGGAAAGGAAGGCTCTCTCCCTCACCTGGGCCGGGAGACAGTGGAGGCCTGTGGCTCCCCGGGCTCCTTCAGGTGGGTGCTGCCCCTGCGTGGCTGCATCCAGATCACTGCCCTGTCCTCTTCGGACCCCTCCCCTGACTTCAGCTGCACTTCCTGGCCTCAGTGTTTGCTTCCATTCTTGCTGCCCCTCTCTCTGTCCTTGAGTCTTCTTTTCCTGGCACATACTTCATTTTCTAGGCTAGGCCAGCATTTCCCCTGCTGACCTCTGAGCCTTCCTCAGTGGGGATTAGAAACAACTTCAGTTTTGTCTAGAGGTTGGCCCCTAGTCCTGTCTCAACCCCAGACCAAAAGTACAGCCTCAGCAGGCCTCGCAGTTGGGGCCTCCACTAGGATCACTCCCCAGTGCTCTGCCTCCTGTGCACAGAAGGGGTGCAATCAGTAGCTGAGGTTCTGGAGGTTGGACTGTATATACATATACCTCCCTCCCCCACTTCCCTGGTCTCGCTGCGTCTGCTCCAGCAGGCTACTCTTCTGAATCTTTTCCAGAGGCATCACCACATGCCTCCTGCCTTATAGCAGGCACCTGGCTGGTGGGAGGAAGGGCCCTATCTAACCAGTGACCCCATGACCCTCTTGGCAGCCATGACCGCTTACCCTACCAGAGGCGATACCGGGAGCGCCGTGATAGCGACACATACCGATGTGAAGAGCGGAGCCCATCTTTTGGGGAGGACTACTATGGATCTTCACGTTCCCATCATCGTCGACGGTCCCGGGATAGAGAGCCGTACCGGACTCGCAAACATGCCCACCATTGCCACAAACGTCGCACCAGGTCTTGTAGCAGTGCCTCCTCGGTGAGTGGTGGCCAGAGTGTGCTTGCTGGGGCTTTAAGGCCTCATCTGTTCGTAGCCTTTTCTCAGGTTGGCTGGTCTGGGTGAGTACTGCTAGCCCGCACACGTGCATTCGGTGTGTGTGTTTGTGTGTGTCATCTGGTTTAGGTACAGGGCTGAGTAAAGGGCCTGGCTTCTCTGTCTTCTGGCCCACTGGCGGTGTCAGCTGTAGGGGCTCTAGTTGCGGCGCAGGCAGGCTCCTGGCCTGTCTTGTCTCCACATCGCCCCAGGTCCAGGCTGCTTGGGTGCAAGTGGCCAGGGATACCTCTTAGGGACCCTAACAGGATTGCTGGTGTGTGGTCTGGTCCTTCCCACTGAGAGATTGCCTCCACACACAGCTCAGTGCTCTGACTGGTGTGGATTGTACCCACATCTGCAGTCTCACTTCCATACCCCTCCCCAAAGCCCAGAGGCTGGAGTGCCTATGGGTAGGGGAGGGCCTTCTTATCAGCTCAGGCTGGGAGCTTCCCTTCTGACCTCCAGCCAGCCTTCTTCAGCCTAGCCTCTTCGCAGGAGAGGCGGTCAAGACCGAGGGATAAGCTGCCTGTGGGATGGGGCATGTAAAAAGAAATGACAAAAAGGCCTATAGCCCTACACCTTGTCCAGTTGCTGGTCACTTGCCAGGAACAGGGCCTGGTTGTGTTTCTAGTGTGCAAGGTTGTATAGATCTCTGCTGAGACCTGGAGCCTGCCTCTGTAGTCACACCTCTGGGAAGGAAAGCCTATTGTGTGTCTCCGAGGTTACGTGCTGTCTTCTCTCCCTCCTCTCTCCCTCCCTCCCTCTTTCCAGCCGTGAGGCCCCTGAGGAGCAGTGGTGAAAACAGTGGAGGGGCCAGGCATCTCTGCTGCGCTCTCCAGCGACCACTTTGAGTGGCCATGGTTTGCAGGTTGACTGTGTGCACCCGTCATGGCTTGGTGGCCTCTCTGCACACTGCCACACACTGCCACAGGAGGGCAGTGCAGGTCTTTGGCTGTGTCTCTTTTGGTGTCCTCTATTGTCACGAGGCTCAGGATGCGCCTGGCCTATGGGTAGCATGGGTGCCATGGCAGGAGCTGGCTTGGGGCCTGTGTGGGCCATCATTGGTAGGAGGCCTGGAGGTTGACCAACCAAGAGAATCCCTGGCTCCTTCCCTGTTTGAGGTTGGTGGCCAAAAGGTTGCTGATAAAGGCCGTTTCTGGTGATGACGTTAAGGCTGGCCATGGATGCTGTCTGGAGGCCTGTAATAGCTTGGCTCGGAGTGGCAGCTGTCAAGTATGTGCAGGTCTGTGTGGGCAAGACAGAGGCAGGCAAAGACAGGCTAGGCGTTCTGCAGCTGACGCCAGCGTGGCCTCTGACCGTTCTGGATGATGGACCAAGGCTTGGGACAGCCACACTCGTGCGCCGTTTCCACTGCGTCTTCACCCTGGCCGACGCATACTGGGAGGGTCTGGGAGGGGAGCACTTACAGAGAAGGGTGTCAAGGCTGTGGCTCTCCGCATGGCCCGGCCCCTCAGCAGCAGAGGCTGGTTGTCTTTCTGAGCATCCAAGTTGTCTTTACATACCTGTAGCTGTTTTTACTTTTCTGTTTTTGAAGTCAGTTTGTGTCTTGACGTGTCCCTTGCAATATCCCTATCGTTATATATGCTGTGTGCCTTATGAAATGCTGGGATCTGGAAAATCCAACCAACCAACCCACCGGCTCCTCACCGTCTCCACCTCTGCCTTTGACTGACACCTCAATCTGTCAATCGGAACCGCCTACCATGCGATTGGTCGGATGGCGTTTCGGGGGGCGGTGCATGCAGAGAAGCCAACAGAGCAGTAAGCGCAGCAGCCGGAGTGTGGAAGATGACAAGGAGGGCCACCTGGTGTGCCGGATCGGCGATTGGCTCCAAGAGCGATGTACAGCCACCTTTCGTAAAACTTTACCTCTCTACTTTCTACCCCCTTGTTAGACCAGACCTCTCCTGCCTGGAGGGGCCTCTAGTGCGCGTGGTGCCTTAGTGGGGCCACCAGTAATTGCCTGAATGACACAAACACTAGCAAGTTCTGTTTTTAAGAGTGTAGCAGTGAGAGAGAAACCTTTTTTGATTTTGAGAATTTGAATGCTGTGAACTTGCAGGAGCTGCCGACCCTCTGCCCTCCAGTCCCTCACGCCCTGCTTCTTTTCTCTCCTAGATGAGATTGTGGGGAACCTGGGCGAAGGCACCTTTGGCAAGGTGGTGGAGTGCTTGGACCATGCCAGGTGAGCTGTGGCTGCAAAGTGCTTAAACACCTTGGACCCAAGAGGTTAGGGTTGGGATTAGTGAGCATAGGGTCATGTAAACTATACTGTGCCCAGAGAGAGAACTGGCAGATCTGAGAGATGTGACACATGGTGGCAGCTAAGCTCTCTAGGCTGTGCCACTCTGAGTAGCTAGAGGGAGAATTAACTTCCGGAGTCATTATGGGGCAGGACAGGCCTCAGAGTCCTTCAAGGGACTCAAAGGGAATGAGCCAGTGGGGTTGTGAAGAGGTAGAATTCAGCTTAGGAAAAGGGCCTTTCAATCCTGATCAGGCTTCCATAGGCAGCCTCCCTGTGTTGAAGGCTGGAATGCCATCAGGGGATCCTGTTCTAGGAGGAGGCGGGTGGCCATTCCTATGAGGTCATTTCCTGTCTTGAAAATCTGAGAAAATGAGATTTTCTCTTGGGAGAGAAAAGCAGGGTGGGGAATATCTGACCCTCGGGCTGTACGAGGCCTGTGAAATCATTGGTTCTGGCCCTCCCAAGACATGAGAGGTGAGTTAATTAAATGTGTGACCAGATACAGCAGGCTCATGTTTAAGTTGACCATCTTGTGGCCTGTCAGTGACGTTGTAAAGATCCAAATGGCCCTCGGCAGCAAAATGGTTCCCCACCCTTGCTCTAGAAGATACTCTTCCCCTGGGCCATGAGCTTTTCCTAGGGCGCCACGGTAAGCCTCCCAGAGGTCTCGGAGGCTACACCTTGCAGGACAGAGCTGCTTGTTCGTTCCCAACCCAGTGTCTGAATTCTGGCTGTTCCAGCCTCAGTAGTCATCCTACAAGTTACCTCTGGGGGTGGGGAGGGGTGGGCCTTGGAGGATGCAGAACAGGAATTGTTAAAATCCTCATTGGACCCTCAGTGATGTCCGATAAATGCTGCGGTTGGTAGGCAGGCAGGTGGAACCGGAGGGAATGTGGTAAAGGGAACAGCCCTTGGCCTCTTAGTGAGAGGCCCCTACTCTGGGCACCCTTACCTCTTGCAAGGCCTTCATCCTAGAACCCCCATCCCAGAGGGAACCATTTGTCCATTTTTGCAGACGTGATTAGGAAGGTCAGGAGAGCCTGACGGATCGGGGCTGACTCGCCTACAGGTTGGGTTATTACTGAGTGAGCTCTGGGGCTGGTGTCGGTCAGTGGGGGAGGCCTCTATACCTCGGTCCACTCTTTACTGGGGAGCTGGGAGGTAGCTGAGACCATAAGAGCTTAAGGTGCTAGAGGAGCTTGCTGTTCGGAGAGTAGAGGTCTGAGGTTGCATGGGACAAGCTGGGCGTCAAGTATCTGTTCTCAGGGGAGGCCCTGTCCCTTGAGTCCTGGGTGGTGTCTGCCAAGAGTTGCTGGGTTGGGGTGGAAGGTGGGGGAAGAGCTGGACAGCTTTTCATGAAAACTCTGCTTCCTTCCCCGGGGCCAGAGGGAAGTCCCAAGTCGCCCTGAAGATCATCCGCAATGTCGGCAAGTACCGGGAGGCCGCCCGACTGGAGATCAACGTTCTCAAAAAGATCAAGGAGAAGGACAAAGAGAACAAGTTGTGAGTGTCGGCAAGGAGTGATGAAAGCTTTCCCTCGGGACAGCATCCTCTTTAACCCTAATTCCCTGGGCCCTCTGGGGCTGAGCAGTAGTGTCCTCTCACTTGGTTGGCATCATGCCTTCTCTGTGCACTCAGAACTAGGGGAATTGGGTGATTCTTGTTGGAAGGAGCCTTTGTATTCCAGTTCAGGTTTTACCACAACCAGCTCTGAGTTCTGAAGCAGGCCTCCCAGCCCTGCGTTTGTGGGCCTGAGTGTGATGGGCATTAGACAAGATATAAACTGGAAGCTGGGGCTCACCTAATCAGACACCCAAAGGAGAGCCCCCTTTGGCACACGGATGCTAGGTCCTGGACTGAGGAATTTCCATTGAGATAGTTGAAAAAGACACTGCTAGTCCTGTGGAGTATACTGGCATCATTCTATCTTTCTTGGAAATGCAGGGATTATGCCCAATATCTTAATGTAGGTAAGACAGGAGACCTCAAGTCAAAATGCCCCCTTAGCCCACCCCCCTCATGGCATTAAGTTTAGTTCTTGCTTAGAGCTAATCTGGGTGATGGCTGGTGGGAGATGTACTCTTGCTGTTAACTGATCCTCTTTATGTGTGTCTGCATTGTGGTGTGTGACCCAGTGGCCTGGGAGGGAGTGGGGACTGGCTTCATCTGAGGGAAGGGAAGGGGCAGCCAGCCCCCTCAGCACAGCCTAAGCCCCATCCATCTTTCTCCCCTAGCCTTTGCGTCTTGATGTCTGACTGGTTTAACTTCCACGGCCACATGTGCATCGCCTTTGAGCTCCTGGGCAAGAACACCTTTGAGTTCCTGAAGGAGAATAATTTCCAGCCTTACCCCTTACCACACGTCCGGCACATGGCCTACCAGCTCTGCCACGCCCTTAGATGTAAGTGTCCACACTGGAATGGAGCATGGGGAGGCTACATATCTTGTGGGAAAGTCACGTGGCTCTTCCCCATTCACTCTGGCACACTGCTAACTCTTCTGCTGAGCCTGGGACATATCAGGAACCCTTTGACTGAAAGGCATTTAGGAATGAATCTGTGCGGATAGAGCAAAGTCTCTAGGGGCCTTCTGAGCCAGCCTCTGCCCACAAGCGCTCAGGAAGAAAGAGCAAGCTGCTCTAGACTTTTCCTAGCTATCAATCCTCTTCCCACCTTCCTGCAAAGGATGAAAAGGTCCAGGTGACCTGGGAGATCCACCCACATGTCCTGCCTGCACGGACACTGTACTTCCCATCGGCCTGCTTGGTTGACAGCACCCAGCACTGCAGACCTGATGGTGGCTGGGGCAGCACAGGAGTAGATAGAGCAGGGACTGTAGATGGAGGGGATGGTGAAGGGCACTCCAAGCAAGGCAAGCAGCTCAGTGATGGCCTGGATCTAGCACATGCTGACACGTGTGGAAACGGCCACGCCGAGGAGAGATGGGCCACACTGCTGTGAGGGTTTTGAGTGCCAGATGGGAGCCCGGGTCTGGAAATGCTGGGAGAGGGATTGGTGGGAAAGGAGGATTCCCTGCTTAGGGGCTAGGGATGAGAAGAGGCAAGGCTGGCTTCATGGATGTTACTGTATTTGGTTTAATACTCTTGTTGCCACCAACTTGACAATTAATGAGACCTGCATTTTCACTCAACAGCCCCCGCAAATGATGTAGCTAGTGCTGGGGAGATGGAACCACCCCAAGGCTGAAGCTGTAGCTTTGGTTCTCACCAGGCTGAGGAGGCCTGGCCCCTGCAGGGAGGGTGGAGGGAGGTGTTTTGAATTGAAAGTCCCCGCCCTCTCCCCTGCTACAGCATCTTCTCAAGCATTCAAAGCCTCCAAGGTGCCAAGCACAGGGGGTCTTGGCGAGGGAAGCCAGTGTGAAGGCAGGGCTGTCTGTTCCTTCAGCCCGCTGTGAGGGGCGCTGGCAGACTGGCTTTGGAGGCTAGGTCTGGCCTAGAGCTGGCAGGAGCCAGAGAAGCCCAGGTTCTCAGAGCCCACTTGCCCCTCTCTCCTGCCTCTCCAGTTCTACATGAGAACCAACTGACCCACACAGACTTGAAGCCAGAGAACATCCTGTTTGTGAATTCTGAGTTTGAAACACTCTACAATGAGCACAAGGTATTGATGGGAAGAGGGTGAGGCCCCACTCCAGAGCAAGGTTACCCATTGGGACAGAGTTCTGACCCGGCTCTCCTTCCTTGCCTCTCAGAGCTGTGAGGAGAAGTCAGTGAAGAACACCAGCATCCGAGTTGCTGACTTTGGCAGTGCTACCTTTGACCATGAGCATCACACCACCATTGTGGCCACTCGTCATTACCGCCCACCCGAGGTGATCCTTGGTGAGTGGCTAGAGGCCCAGGCCGGGTAAAGTGGGCTGTTGCTGGGAGGGAATGAACAGAAGCAGTGATGTACCTGTCTGCCGCCCGCGATGACTGCTTGCCAGTCACTGTGGTTGTCAACTTGGCCTGGCAGAGGGGTCTGTACTGGGGTCTGGGCAGAGGGGTCTGTACTGGGGTCTGGGCAGAGGGGTCTGTACTGGGGTCTGGGCAGAGGGGTCTGTACTGGGGTCTGGGCAAGAACCCTGGCAGCCAGTGAGGCTGCTGCCTTGTGGAGCCTCACAGCCGCTCCCATTTTGGCTTTCAGAATTGGGCTGGGCACAGCCCTGTGACGTCTGGAGCATTGGCTGCATTCTCTTCGAGTACTACCGGGGCTTCACACTCTTCCAGGTAAGGCCCTCCCATTCGGCCCTGCTGCCTTGGCTGCTCATACTCCGGGCATATTGGGGGACAGTGGTAGAGGTCAGAGAAAGAGAGAGGAAGAGGTTCGGATAGCTGAAGCACTCAGGGAGTTTTAAGCTCAGCCATTGAGGATGAAGGGCTCAGGGAATATTGGAGGCATGAGGCACAGCGTGCATGAGGGTGTGGAGGTAGGCTGGGGCAATTTGCATTCTTGGTAGAGAGCGAGAAACATGGCCTTATCCTTGGCATAGGGTAGCAGGCTTCCGCAAGGTCACAGGAACTGGGAGGGCACTTTTTTTGGTCCCATCTTCCCTGAGGCTGAGGCTTGTACTGAACCCTGCTTGCTCTATCCCTGACCTTCCATAGACCCACGAAAACCGAGAGCATTTGGTGATGATGGAGAAGATCCTAGGGCCCATCCCGTCACACATGATCCACCGAACTAGGTAAGGAGCCCTGGCCCACAGCCCTGTCCCGTCCTGCTTGTGGGTCAGCAAGCTACTGCAGTCTGTGCAGAAGCCACTGTAGCTCACCCAGGCTCACAGCTTCCCTGCATGCCCCTCTGAGTGACTTGACAAACCTGCTGCCCTGGGTCAGTCTAGGGTTCCCTGCCTGGCTTTGCTGCCGTTCTCCAGGCTCCTGCTGTCTTCCCCACCCCCACCCGCTCTGTTCCTTCATTGTCAGGAAGCAGAAATATTTCTACAAAGGCGGCCTGGTCTGGGACGAGAACAGCTCTGACGGCCGGTATGTGAAGGAGAACTGCAAACCTCTGAAGGTCAGTTTCTGGCTTCTCCCAGCTCAGCTCATGCTCTGGCACTGGGCATACATAGAGCAGATAGGCCAGGCAGCTCAAGGCTGCCCTTTGCCTGGTTCTATGGGAGGCTGCTGGGTGCTGGTGATGGGGCTTCTTCCGAACTGCTCCAGAGGGGTTCTTAGCCCTCCCCCTCCCGGCAGGGTGGCTGTGAAGGTAGTTGGGGAACACCAGAAGAGCCAAGTAACGGAGATGGCACTGCTTCCCGCCCCGCTCTTCTCTGTTTTGGGAAGAACTAGGCAGGACTGAGGTGAGAGGGAGGGAGAGACATGACCAGGAGGCCTCTGTCAAGCGCATTTGGTGCAGGGACAGCCAGTTTCACAGGTGTGGTTTCTGTCTGCATGTCAGGGCTCTGCGTGTGGGGGCAGAGCCACCAAACCAGCAAAACAACCAGCAGCCCAGCGAGTTCAGAGCAGAATGCTTTAACAGGCATAAAAGAAAGGAGCCTCTCATTGTCCAAGAGGGCACAGTCCTCCAGGAGGCGTCACTGCCTCCTCAACAGCAAGGTCTCCCACATCCCTGCCGCCACACTGAGATACCTTGTGTCCCTGAGCAGAGTTACATGCTCCAAGACTCCCTGGAGCACGTGCAGCTGTTTGACCTGATGAGGAGGATGTTAGAGTTTGACCCTGCCCAGCGCATCACACTGGCGGAGGCCCTGCTGCACCCCTTCTTTGCTGGCTTGACCCCTGAGGAGCGGTCCTTCCACACCAGCCGCAACCCCAGCAGATGACAGGCACAGGCCACTCCATGAGGAGAGGGACCTGGGCTGCCCGGCCCTTTCTCCAGCCTCTGACCACGGGCCCAGGGCCAGAGCCACCATGAACAGTGCAATGTGAAGGAAGGCAGGGGCCTGCAAGGGCGGAGACATGCCCGGCTGCCAGAAAGCACAGATTTGACCCAAGCTATTTATATGTTGTAAAGTTATAATAAAGTGTTTCTTACCGTTTGTAACCCCTGGTGCCAGTGCTTGTCTCCAGACTCCCTGTCTTGTTAATAAAGTCTGTCTTAGCAGTTCAGCTTGTGGAGCGCTAAGTACAAACGGGGCCAGGCACAGGACCAACCAGTGAGGAGACCAGAAGCTGGGGTGTTCCTTTGGGCCCAGAAAGGCAATGTTAGCCTACTGACAGACTGGCCTTTATATACCTCAGCTCCACTAACTCACCTGGGGGCATCTAGTTTTACTGGTTATATGAACCCCCAAACTAGGTTATGAAGGCTGTCAAGCATGGGTCAAGGTGGGCTCCTGGGGCTACTGCAGTATGTCACTGCTGTCTGCACAGTGGAACTTGGCAGAGCACAGGGCTGTGTGGCTCAGCTTTATTTCAGTGCTGGGTTTGGTCCCCCAAGAGCTGTCTGAATGAAGCTTGACTACCTGAACTGGGTGGGGCTCCTTGGGGACTGGGCACTGCAGGCAGGATGCCTCTGAAAAAAGCCAAAGACAGAACTGGCAAATGCCCAGGCTGAGGACACAGTGCCACCAGGGGAGAAAAGAAGTTTGAGCATAAAGTCCCAGCGGGCCCTCAAGGCCATTATCCTCAGGTCACAGCAATTTTCTAGAGCAAGCTCTTGGACCATGGTTGTCTAGCTCATTTTCTACTGTGCCCTCTGAAGGGACCTAACCACATTAATAGGCAGCCAGAACAGTTAGTGATCGCTCACTAAAATGCCTGTAATCTAGCACTGCTCAGATTATGGCCTGGGACTAAAAAGGGCCCAATCTTGGGAGCCGCTTGGTCCTGAAAGTGAGCAGAGGCCAAGGGAGGATACACAGCACAGGGCTGACAGCTTCTGTCCTCCCACTGCTTTCAACATTTGAGGAAGGATGGGAGGAAGAGGGAGCAGCCCTCTGTGCCCTGCCTTATTTGTTCCTGGCTATGTTCCTATAGGAAAGTAATAAGTAGCCTGAAAACAGTGCCTGCCTCTCTGTGTCTGTGATCTTTGGTGAGCCTTCCCACTCACCCCTTTAACAAGATTGGGTAGGCACAAAGCAGAAGGCAGCCTGAAGCCCTGAGAAAAGCTTTAAACCACTAGTCTTTTGCTAGCGCAGCTGCCAGGACTCCAGGGCATGGCTCCTGTTCTATCAGCCCCAGGGCCTAGGCCTGTGAAGGTCTAGGACAAGCAGTCAAACTTGAGGTCGGCAGGCCACATGCCTCATTTAAGTCAGCGTGAGTTGGACACGCTTGGTAGGAGCTTAATGCCTTAGGATCTGAGCAACAGTGTTTCTATGGCTGAGCTCCGCCAGCTACCTTACCCAGAACTGGCCTCAAGCCTATTCAGATTGGACAACCAAAAAGGGTTCCCACAAGGGAGGGACCTGTGACCTGCTCTTGGATGATAGCTACAGAGGGGAAAAACTGTAGGGCGATGTATGTGCTGGCTAAGAGGTGGCCTAGGACAGAAGCACCAGGGAGCCTCTACTGGCTCAGCACCAGGGGCCTAGCCTCAGAATAAGAGCCCCCAGCTAGAGAGGGTACAGGTTTAGGGAGCACTGCTAGCAAGATGGGCATTTTGGTTCTATAGTAATATAACCTCTACAGTAATACAACCTTATACTGCCTATGATGATGCCACCCTTTCCTTGCCTCTCAGAGTGGTTTAGAAAGGAGGAAGGATCCTTGGGGGAAAATCACAGCATAAAACTTGATCAGCTAAGGAGAAAGGGTAAAAAGCCTTCAAATCTACTTGTAGTGGGGTTTCGGGGAGGCTTCACAGCCCTCAAAACAAATGAGTGCAACCCTGTCCTTCAGTGGACAGCTGCAGTGCAGTTAGCTGTACATGATCAGAGGGGAGACAGAGCCACCAGCTCTGAAATAAAGGAAGTACAGGCCCCCAAACAGGATCTACCCAACCGGCAAGAGTTCTCCCAGGCCCAATGGCTGTAAACCTGAAACACAGTTTGTGAGCTGCCTATTGTCTGTAAACAAAGCCCGACCTGGCCATGCAGGGGACCGAGTGCAGGGACGCCTGCAGCCACTGAACACTCAGCCTGCCTCCTGCCTCACACACAGTGGGAAAGCTTTTCCTGGTGAAGGGCAGGTGACAGGTCAGCTTTAAGTACATGTTAGCAAAAGAAAAAAATACGTATGATCTGTCTTCTCACAGAAGAAACAAACCTGAAAGAAAAAAATTTAACAATAAAGGTCCATGAAACTTCAAATCCTCTTAAGGCATTCGTTCAAGTTCAGTGTCAGGAGCAGCAGGTCCAGCTTGTCCAGAGTCCCTCTAGGCAGAGTGTAGTGGGATTACAAACTTGCAGCCGAAGGGTGAGTGGTAGTTGATCCCCACTTCCTGGAATACCTGCTGGGGAATGCCAATGTCGCACAAATAGACGCGGCCAGCATGCTCTCCCAGTGGGAGAGGCAGGCCCAGAGCCAGTGACCACTTGGCATCAATGCCCTGTTCGACTTCATGCACTGGAGGATCTATGCTGAGTACTGGTGCCCGGTTCTGGTTGGCCCAAGCCACAGCTGCCTTGTACCAAGGCTGATCCCGCAAGAAGGCGTTCTCGGGACAATCCAGACAGTTGATCACCAGGTCCACCGGACTAGTGGGCAGATCTGCAAGTGGAAAAAAATATCTGAAAATCCCTCTAAGCAAAGAACCTAGGTTGGAAGTAGAATCCAGGTGGCCCTTCAAGTATCTTGTTCAGACACTACTTCAGTGCTTCTCCATAGGCCAGCCTTCTAAGGCTGGGCCAGGCCTGAGGGACCGGGAGTTCCAAGGCTTGGTGGGATGCATGCTAGAGACCAACAACATGTCAGCCAGACGGACCACTGTCCTCAAAGAACTCACAGGCTGAAGAAGCACTATCCTGCTGGGTGTGCAGACCTTTCTCACAGTACAATCTAACTTCCTGGGAATATTGTGAGCTCCAGGAAGGTGGGGTCTACTGCCAAGTCAGTACTCTGAGGAGGCCCTCACTGCCAATTGCTGACTGGCCCTAGAGGTGATCAGGCAAGAGCATGCTCACTTACTCTACTCCGGGATAGCCTACTCACCCTGCTAAAGCTGGGCCTCTTCACTGGTCTCATGGAAATGGGTCTTCCTTGCAGCCCAACTTAAGAATGGGGAGGGAGCCTATCACTTCTCTCAGGCACTTAAAAAGGCTTCTCTGCTCTAACTACAGTAGACTGGTAAGAACAGATGTTTGTAAGCAGGTAACTCTTGACCAGGGTAAGAGGCCAAACTGAGGACAGCAGAAGTCAGACCAAACTCAAGGCATCCTCAGGCTTGCACAACTGGGACAGGAAGCCTTTAGAGCAACAAGAGAAAGAACTGCCCGGAACGGCTTCATGTTACAGATTACAAGAAGGGGAGCTCATACCAAGCCCCCCTCCCAGCTCTCAGCCTAGAGTAATGACTTTTCTGAGACCTTTGGCCTCCTTACTGAGGACAGGGCACCATAGGTCTGAGTGCCCATAGGCCTGAAAATTAAGAAACTGGCTCAAGCTCTGGCTCCAACTTGCCATCTGACCACTGGCAAAGCCCTTTCTGTGGGCCACATTTGTTCTCTCCACTTCTTCTTCTTCTTCTTTTTTTTTTTTTTTAAATATTTTATTGATTTTTTACAGAGCGGAAGGGAGAGGAGAAAGTCAGAAACATCGATGAGAGAGAGACATCGATCAGCTGCCTCTTGTACATCCCCCACCGGGGATGTGCCCGCAGCCAAGGTACATGCCCTTGCCGGAATCGAACCCAGGACCCTTCAGTCCACAGTCCGACGCTTTATCCACTGAGCCAAACCGGTCTCGGCCGTTCTCTCCACTTCTTCTACGATCAGATTTTACCGCCACCTTCCCCAACTTGAAACTGCTCTTCCACACTACTAAATCCAGTGGCCAATTCTCATTCTTTAGACAACCTAGAATATCTTGCTGACACAGTTCATCACATCCACCTGTTCGCCTGTCTCTCAGGTACTAGACTCTCCTAAAGTTCCTTCTCCTTCACTGATCACTCCTCTGTCTCCTTAGCTGGTCTCTGACTCCCTGACTTGTAAACAAAGAAGAGTTAAACAACTTCTCTATGTACTCTCTCTTCCTAGGAGATACCTTATCCAGACTCATAATGGCTTTAAATACCACATATACCGTGCACTTATAACTCCAGAGTGGATCCCTTCACTAAACTCCAGACTCATTTACACATATAGATTTCCACCTGTTTATCCAGTGGCACCTCGTCCCTCAAATCTTCCTATTTCAGTGATGGCACCTCCATCCTTCCAGTTACTTAGGCCAAAGATCTTGGAGTCACTAATTTTTTTTTTAAACTCTTTATTGTTGCAAGTATTACAGATGTTCCCCTTTCCCTCCTCATCGTCCGCCTCCAAAAGGATCCAGTCAAGCCCCCGGCCCTCACCACCCTATTTATCATCTGTGTCCATGGGTAATGCATGTATGCAATATGAGTTCTTTAGTTAATCTCTTCCTCCCCTCTCCCCTTCCTCAGAGATTCATCAGTGTGTTCCATGTTTCATGCCTCTGGTTCTATTTTATTCACTAGTTTATTTTGTTCATTAGATTCCTTGTTCATTTGTTCTGATTTTTAGATTCAATTTATTGCCATTTTATCGTTCATATTTTTTTTTATCCTCTTCCCCCCCCCTGCTTTATCAAGAAGTTCCTTTAACATTTCATGTAATGCTGGTTTGGAGATGAATTCCTTTAGCTCTTTCTTGTTTAAGAAGCTCTTTATGTGACCTTCAATTCTAAATGATAGCTTTGTTGGGTAATTTTGGTTGTAGGTCCTTGCTATTCATTACCTTGAGTATTTGTTGCCACTCTCTTCTGGTCTGCAAAGTTTCTGTTGAAAAAAGTCAGCTGACAGTCGTATGTATGGGTGCTCCCTTGTAGGTAACTGATTACTTTTCTCTTGCTGCTTTTAAGGTTGTCTTTAACCTTTGGCGTTTTAATTTTGATGTGTCTCAGTGTGGGCTTCTTGGGCTCCTCTTGTTTGGAACTCTATGAGCTTCCTGGACTTTAAGTCTATTTCTTTCACCAGGTGGGGGAAGTTTTCTGTCATTATTTCTTTAAATAGGTTTTAATATCTTGCTCTTTTTCTCTGCACCCCCATAATGCAAATGCTGGTATGCCTGAAGTTGTCCCAGAGTCTCCTTACACTATTTTCATATTTTAAGATTCTTTTGCTTTTCTGATTGGGTGTTTTTGCTTCCTCATATTCCAAATCATTGCTTTGATTCTCAAAATCCTCTACTGCTGAAGCCCTGTAAATTATTCTTGATTTCTGACTGGCCTTTTTTTTCTTTGATATTCTCATTAAGATACTTGAATGTGTCACTAAGTTCCCTGAAGATCTCAATAGGATCATTGAGTAACCTTATAACCATGGTTTTGAACTCTGTGTCTAATAGTTTGTTTGCTTCCATTTCTTTCATCTGTAACGTGTTTGTCTCCGAATTTTGGCAGCTTCTATGTGTTTGTTTCTATGTATTAGGGAGAGCAGCTATAGTCTCCTGGAGTTGGTACAGTGGCCCTGTGTGGTAGGTGTCCTGTAGAGCCCAGGGGCTCAGCCTCCCCAGTCACCTCAGCTGGGCACGCTAGGTGCACAGTCTTGTTATAGGTGAGCCCTGATTGCTATTGGTGTCACTGGGAGGAATTGACCACCAGGCCAATCAGCTGTGAGGATCAGCTGCAACTACAGAGGAAGAGCTGCTGTGAAGGAGACACCCACACAGAGCAGGACTTGCTTCAGTGGGGCTTTGGTGCTCACTGAGTCTGCCTCTTGAATGTGTCACTTGTGGGTGTGTAGAGTTATAATCTGATATGGTCTGAAGCTGTCTACCAGGTGCACTGACCCTAGGGCCTCCAGGGAAGTGCAAAGTCAGCCTCTGCCTGGGGCCACCCAGCTACAGAGATCTGCAGATTAGCTGCTATTCTGTATTGGGCTGGCAAGTGCACAGGCGAAGCCCAGCTGTGAAGCAAGACAGGCTGCTGCTAGTGCCAGGCCTGGAGCCACTGACTGAGAGGTATGTGCTGCTCTGAGGCCAGCTGCTGTTTGTTAAATTTTAGAAAAGTCTGAAGCCTGAGCCAGGACAAGCCACTCATGTGGAAAAGCCACTGCAAACAGCTTGGGTGAGAGCTGCAAATTGGGTGGGGCAGGGTCACAGGGAATCACCAGGGTGGGATGAACAGTCCAGTCCAGGTTGGTGGAGACTCAGATATGGCGAGTTCATCTTGGCACTGTGCTGAGGAGGTAGGTCTTAGCAAAGGAACAATGACCTCTGCCAGTACTTCTTCTTTTTTTTTTTTTTAATATATTTTATTGATTTTTTACAGAGCAGAAGGGAGAGGGATAGAAAGTCAGAAACATCGATGAGAGAGAGAGCTCGATCAGCTGCCTCTTACTGGGGATGTGCCCACAGCCAAGGTACATGCCCTTGCCGGAATCGAACCCGGGACCCTTCAGTCCGCAGTCTGACGCTCTATCCACTGAGCCAAACCGGTCTCGGCTCTGCCAGCACTTCTACCAGTCTCAGTGTACTTGCTTTAATTCCTTAGTTGTAGGACTTCTATTCAGCCAGATTTCAGGTGATTCTGAAGGACGTTTGTTCTGTGGTTTAATTTTGATGTGGACCCCGGGCTGGGTAATACCTTCCCTTCTACTTATTCCTCGGTGACTTTATATCTCACCCTATAGTGATCCATCCATAGGCTCTTGATGACCTGACGTGGAAATATCTACGTCTGCTACTCCTCACCCAACCCTCCAACACTCTTCTTATTCATCTGTCCTAACCAGAATGTTAAACTCCATGGAAGCATGGATTTAAGAAAAACAAAAAACAAAAACTATTGCTTTATTCCTTGTGTCAGGAACAGTGCCTGTTCCATTAATATTTGTGAAATAAATAAATGGGTTCCCTGAGTATGGGACAAGGAGGGTGAAGGGATGAGAAGTAGGCAAGTCAACACCAAGTAGTTCCCATTTGTACTATGACTCCTTACAACAGGCAGAGCATGCCTTATACACAAGGTGTTTTTCCACCTGTTGCCACTGAGCAGTACAATTAGACCATCAAACTACTGAGGAGGGGGACAGCCTCAGCCCAGCCTTGTGCAAGTGCTCACCTTTGAGACTAGACACTTGTTGGCCTTGGGTCTTGCTGAACAGAGACAGCTCATTGGTGATGGACTCGAGCATCTTGACAAAGTTGGGCAGGAAGAGGATCACCTGGACATCATGGTTGGCTAGGTGCCTTCCACAGCTGATACCCTGAGCCCCCTTCACATGAGGCCCACATAGCAAAGCCACTGTAGGCCTCTGGTGAACATTTTTGGGATTCAACCTGGAACAGAGGGAAAGACGCATTCTCAATTGCAGACCTGGCAATCCTTGCACCTAAAACAAGAGAGTGCCTTGGCACCTGTTGCTCTGAGTCCCCGATGATCCCAGGCTGCAGAGGTCTACAGCGTGTCCCATACCCCAGTGTCATTTCATATGCTGGGTCTTCTCACTAGGTAGTTCATCCAGACCTTGTTCCATAGAAACACTGTTTTCTTACCAAGAACATTTACTTTTCTCACAGTATAAACCTACTAGGTCCAAACTCTGCTTAACCTCAGCAGCCATCTTTCGTTTTCTTCCCCAACATGCCTGCCCCCCTGCAGTAAGTCTGGTCTTCTCATTCTCTCCTGCACTTGTAAAGCTCTTTCTTGATGCTGCTCAAACTCTGGTCCCTACCCAGAAAGCCCACCTTTACTTTGAGCTCCAGCTCAAAGTTCACCTTTTCCAGGATTACTCTGGCTCAACTTCTAAGAAACTCACAATAAGCACCACACAGGATAGTTCTAAATCGTCCTACATTGGTCACCAGTCCATGTTCTCTTTACTGAGCTGCCAGTAAGTTTTAATAAGGGCAACTTTGTAGATACTAATGGGACCGACCTCATAGGATGCTGTGTGTATCAGTTCTGAGAACAGAGCCCACCATACAGAAAGTGCTCATTGATGTTGGCGCTAACATAGTACTGGTCAGAGGAGGCAGCAAGCTAGGGGCTTCCCAGCCTCCTCGGCTGGCAATTGACTTGGACATCCACTTCCTGAAGACATCACTTTCAGTTTCCTCTCAGGTCTCAGAGAAGCCACACATAAGGTAGAAGGATTAGCCCTGGAGCTGTGCCCACCCAAAGGCAGTACAATCTGCCCCCAGGGCAGGAAGATAGGGGAAATGTACAGAAACAGACGTAGGTCCTTGCTTGGGGTGGAGCAGTGACCATTACTTACTTATCTCCCAAAGGGAGAAAAATGACAGTGCTGTCAAACCAAGGAGGAAATCCCCACTTTCCAAATAAATTTGGGGGAATACCATTCATTTCTTCTATATTTGCATCGTAAGGAAATATGAGTACTCCCTTCAGACAGACACTGAATAGTTCTGGCATATGACTCACCCATGTCTTTTTCCTGAAGGGACTCTCCCTCTCACAGAGGCATCCCCCATCAGAGGACTCAGAGCAGACCATGGTAGCAATGCACACAATGGTAGGGAGCAGAGCACAGGCACTGGAAACAGATCTATCTGTATCGTACACCTGGCTCCATGTATGAGCAGGGTCACATGAGCAAGTCTTTTGGCTCTAGCTCTCCGAGTCTTAGCTGGCTCATCTTAGAACTCTAGAACACCATTTACCTTTGAGGTGAAGTTACGTGAAAGCACAGTGAAGAAGTACATGGTCACTCTAGCCAGTATGGCTCAGTGGAGAGAACACTGGCCCATGGACTGAAGCGTCCTGGGTTCAGTTTTGGTCAAGGGCCTGTACTTCAGTTGTAGGGCTCCACCCTGGCCATGGTTGGGTGCGTGCAGGAGACAACCAATTGATGTGTCTCTCTCACATCAATGTTTCTCTGTCTCTCCCCCACCCCTTCCACTCTCTAAAAATCAATGAAAAAATATCCTTGGATGAGGCTAAACAACAACAAAAAGTACACTGTCCTTGATATGCATGAAACTGCTTACTTAGTGGTAATCTTTCTCAAAGGAAAACCAGCAAATGCTGCCAAGGACAGGGGACAGTCTTCTGAGAGTTCACACAGGCACACAGCCAGCCAGTTCCAAGGAGCTGGCTGGAGAGGAGTGTAACTACTGTTTCTGGAAGCCACTCACTGGCCTCAATACTCCTAGGAAGCACTTATTCCAGGAGCTGCCCCAATGGCAAGTTTTGGGGGAGGGGCAGCAGTCACCAGAACCAAGGGCCTGTACTGCATCAGCAGGCAGCTTGCACTATTTCCTTCTTTGGGGACGGGTGTGTGTGTGTGTGTGTGTGTGTGTGTGTGTGTGTGTGTGTACACGCGCGCACGTGGGTGGGTGGCAGTGTGGGGTGAGGAACAGGGTCTCCAATGCCTCTTTGCTGGCATAGGAGAGGCCAGGAATCCAGCACGGTTGAGAAGCAAGCCTAAATCAAGGGCAAGGAGGAATAAACACACCTACAACTCTATAGGGCAAGGTGAGTGGAAGAGCAAGAAGGGGAAACCTCATGTCCAGATTGGTTCACTTTGGACACCTCTCTCCCACAAGTTTGCCACTGTCCTCTTTATTGACAAACCCAGCAGACACTTGTCAGCTCTAATTTTGCTGGGTATCTCAACAGTACCAATGCTGACCATTCCTTTATTCTTCAGACACTATGTCTTGGGTTCTGAAGCCCCAGCCTCTGAGTTTTCTTAACTCTCCAGCTTTCTTCCGGCCATTCTGGAAGGCTCCTGACCACTTAACTATGCCTTTAGTGCTGATGTTTCCCAGAATTCCACTGTAGGTCGTCCATCCTTTTGATATATATATGTAGTTTTTGTTGATTTCAAAGAGAGGAAGGGAGAGGGAGTGAGTGACAGAAATATCAATGATGAAGAGAGAATCATTGATTGGCTACATCCTGTACGTCCCCTCCTGGGGATCAAGCCTGCAACTCAGGATGTGCCCTGACGGGGATTGAACCGACCTCCTGGTTCATAGATCAAATGCTCAACCACTGAGCTATGCTGCCACCCTTTTTTTTTTTTTTAATAGAACCTCATCTGTTCTATACCATTTATGAGCTGATGACTTCCAGATCTCTATCTTCTGCTCAGGCTGTCTTAAACCACAGACCCAGATGGCCAATAGTCTGGCTATTTCACAGGCCTCTCAAACCTTACCTATCCCAAACAAGATCCACCATCTCCTCCAAACTTGCTCCTCTTCCACATTCCCTGTCACGTGAATATTATCACCACCCAACAAGATGCCCATGTTGGAAAGCTTGAAGTTCAGTGACTAAAGACTCAACTTTTTATCAACTCCAACATCCGTTCAATGGCCCTGCCCTGATTTTATCCTTAAAAAACAAAACAAAACCCTTCACATATTTCCGCTTCTGGTCTCTACTTCCCTGGGTGAGGCCACCATCACTTAGGCCCTGGCTCAGTTTTCTGTTACAGTTTGCTAACTGGTCTCAGTGTCTCCAGTCTGGCCTCCCTCCACTTAATCTACTCAGCCAAAGTCATCTTTGTAAAGCCCAAGACTAAGCATGTCACAACCCTTCTGAAGTCCTTCCAGCAGCTCTCTACTGCTCAGCTGCGCCAACCCCCTTTTCCAGCCACACTTAATGACTTACAGCCCCCTCACCTTCCACGGTCTCTCATTCTCTCTGCTCTTGGCACAGGCTACTCCATAGATCTAGACTACTTTTCTCCGTTCCTGCTGTCCCTGTGAAACGCCCCTTCCTCTGCGGACTCAGAGTAGGAAAACATGTGGCTTGCTGGAGAATCTTTTTCCTCTACCACAGCATCGTATTTTTTAGAGGCCCCATTAGGCTACTGGAGGGCAGAAGCAGGGTTTTCTCCTTCCCTGTATCTAGTCCTAGCACAAGGCTGGTACGTTGTATCAGTAGATGTTCACAAATAAAATGAAGCACTGCTCCTGACAATAAACGGAAATGGTAGGTGCGAAGATACCAAACTCCAGCTCTCCCGTCCAACTGTGAGGGTGGTTGTGGAAGTTCTCAGGTATGGAACTCAGGACTGATTTGTATCCCAGCGCCTTTGAATGTCAGTGCCAAAGGCTGGGTCTCTGAAAGGTCTCAGAAGGCAGGCCTCTGGTAGTTAGCAGCAGTCTCAAAGCCAGCTCTTATCAGGAAAGGAAGAGTCACAGGGTGGCTTGCTGGAGAAAAACGAGGCCTCACAAGAGATGGATTAGAGAAGCACACAAAAACCTCCAGCATCCAAGGAAGTGATTTCATGAAGGCATTCCCGTTAGAGAAGCGGGAGTGTCTAATGAACGCCTGTGTGAGGCTCAGAGGCGGGGCCCAACAGAGCAGCATCACTTACCCCCCAGTCGAGAGCCATTTACCTGTTGGGTCCTCCAAGTAGAGTCAGTGCCATCTGACTGGCACACACGCCTGTCACCTCCAGTCTCCGCTCCAGAGTCAGCCCATGCTTTTCAGCCACAGACAACAGCTTTTTGTGTAGCTCATAGGAAACACTGGGGACAACCAAGCCAGAGTCTGCAGTTCAAAACGAGGTGTGGAGAGAAAGGGCAGTGATTACAGGAAATCCGGTTCACAAGTGCGTGTGCTCAATCCAGAGTTCTGAGAAAGCCGGGTCTTTCAGAC